>OX438994.1:1800000-2365000 GCA_949316085.1 Hypercompe scribonia
TGAGAAGCTACATCAGTGTTTTGTATGTAAGAAACTTTGCTTAAGCAAGGCTGATTTAACCAGACATATGCTTACACACACTGGTGAGAAACCACATAAGTGTAATATGTGTAAGAAACAATTCTCACTAAAGAATACTCTAACAACACACATGCATATACACACGGGTGAGAAACCATATCACTGTAATGAGTGTAAGAAACAGTTCTCAATAAAGTCTGCTTTAAGGAGACATATACGTACACATACTGGTGAGAAGCCACATCAGTGTTTTGTATGTAAGAAACTTTACTCAGCCAAGAGTGATTTAACCAAACATATGGCTACACACACTGGTGAGAAACCACATAAGTGTAATGTGTGTAAGAAACAATTCTCACTAAAGAGTAGTTTAACAACACACATGCGTATACACACTGGTGAGAAACCATATCATTGTAATGTGTGTAAGAAACAATTTTCACAAAAGCATGGTTTAAAAAGACATATGCGTATACATACTGGTGAGAAACCACATCAATGTAATATATGTAAGAAACAGTACTCAGAAAAGAGGTGTTTAACTAAACATATGCTACTGCATACTAGTGAGTGACCACATCAGTGTCCCTGTGAATGTGTGACAAAAATTTCATATTGGTGAGTCGTTTAACTCATCACATATTTACACACACGCTGTTGAGAAACCATATCATTTTAATATATTTAAGAAACAAGCAAAACAAAAAAAAAAAGGTATTTTATTAAACAAACGCGAACACATTCTAATAAGAAGTTATTTCATTGTGAATGAATAAATAAACTATTAATGTGTGACAAACACACACACACCGGTGAGAAACCATAGAGCAGTGTAGTATATGTAGGTAAATTTTTAATTCTGGAGAAACTTTAGTCGACACATTAATACATACAGTCACGGCCGTCTTTCACGTATGAGGCCCTGGGCACATTAGGATAATGGGGCCACCGTGACCATAATTTAGCACTATTTCGTCAGAATGGACAAAGAACGTACATATACAAAATTTGAGCTTTATTGATATTTCCTTACACTCACATTAGATACTATAATCAATTTATATTAATACTAGCAGCCCCCCCGGCTTTGTACGAGTAGACATCTTGTGTTTTACATTTTGAAATAAACAAAGAATAAACATTTTTCTAAGACGATAATATTTATTTTTACATTTATGTACTATATTTACACGTTATAAAATTTTAAATTATATAAACCTGTTTACCTTCTCAAAGTTATTTTCAATCTCATTCGTCTTCTCTTCTTCTTCTTCTAATCCCTTAATTTCATTCGTTTATTTTTTTTGTACATGTTCATTTTAAATTTCATGTAATGTACCTAACTATCCGGCTCGTCAATAAAAAAGAATAATCAAAATCGGTTCATAAACAACGAAGTTCTAAAATTAAATCATATCGTCAATTTGCCATCTTAAGAACTTTTAGGGATTAGACGAGTAAAGCTGTGTATCTTTAATAGATATGTAAAACTTTTATTCCTATGTTGCCCTGGTCTCAGTGGCCCGTGGTGTAAGCAATGGCAGGTTCTTAATGTCAATATAGATAAATAATTATATGTATAGCGCTCAATCGAGGTCAAAATAGTGCTGCACAGCTATATGTGTGTGTAAAGTGTAAAGTAAAGTGAACCTTACCACCCCCTAAACTGAGTTTTATTCTTTTATATCCCTTTGTGGAGACTTGTATTCTCCAGATGCAAAGAATAATACTAAACTCTGTGGCGACTTCCACATACAGCACAAACGCAAATATACAACAACGCCATCTAGCGATACATTGAACTACGAAGAATAACAATGAACTACCAAGCAACTACTAATCCTGTTTCGCGAAATTGAGACTCGCATTACAACATCCCATCATCAAGAGTTAGGCCGTGGCCCGCCAGGCGTGATCACCTCGCCTGCTCGGATGATCCTCCTTTTTGTTGGACGCACATGACACTCGTCCCTCTACAACTCGTAACTATTTATCCTTAATCGCACTATAAAAGTTACAGTATACAAGTTCTCCTACATCACAAAAAGTAGGAAATAAACATTATATTGGTATAATTTATGAAATTACTTCATTTCTATGCTTTGTAAACGGAACGGCGCAGTGAGTAACGGAACGTGTAAGACACGTCATCTCAACACAGTAAATATGTCATTCAGTGTTATCAAGTTGTATTTTTCTCCTTGAATGTAGTAACCCTGTATTTTTAAGAGAACAATATTTAAATAATTTGCACCAAAGAACTTGAGACACGTGTTTACATTCTCCTCATAATATGTGATTTCAAATTTTCAGTTTTTTTAAAAATAATTAAGTTTGGAATTGAATCATCTAAGTAATGCTTAACTTATCCCGATCGTAGGCATATACCACAGCATTACGACATCGTTACGCTGTAGTATATGTGTTCGATAATTTATGGAATGCAACTCGTGAAGTAGGGCGCGTATTTTGGCCCCGCTAATCTCAGAATGTCTTTCGGGCATGATCAGTAAAGTAAAGTTCAATACAGTATCTAAGATAAACTCCGCGTGCAGCAGCTAATTTATTTTCTTCTCACGTCACTAGAGTCTGCGTCGGAATAGCAGAATTCTTCATGTGGACAAAGTCCAGTAAAGTGATTACTAGAAAGTTATGGACTGCTTAAGTGGGATCGGGATCTGAAAGTTCACTCCGGTTCAATCCTCGTGTACTCACCTTTTCACACATATTCATTCAAATAACATCAACACCATAACACCAACCGACGGTATGCGCCAAGGATGATCAGATAAGTATCACATAGTACCCAACGTATTATAACATACTATGTGTGTTGTGTTTGTGGGTTGCAATAATACTACATTTCGTACAATCAACGTTATTACTTTATTCATTGAATTTACAGAGCTTGATACTAGTTGACATATTGCATATCGTGTATCCCGCAGGATCCAATTAACATCATAACGTTATAAAAAATATCGATGAAAAATAACTATAAAAGAAAATAATCAAAATCTCTTAACAAACAATAAAGTTCTAAAATTATATCGTTTATCTCGCGGGATCCAATTACTTTACTGAGATAAAAAGTATTGGTGAAAGAAATAAATAATACAAAAAATAATCATAAAAATCGGTTTACAAACAGCAGCCCTCAAAAATTATATCGTTTATCCCACGGGATCCTGTTAATTAAACCTAGCCTATGTCACTCAGTAATAATATAGCATTTTAACAGTGAAAGAATTTTTAAAATCGTATCAGTACTTTTTGAGTTATTTTATTACAAACATACAAAAATACGAATCGTTCCTCTTTATTAATAGTATGAATATGGATATGGATGGGTGGATATGGATAATGTAATCTACACTAAATTAGTCTTTTCATATGTTGGTTAAAGAGGTATCTTTCTAGATTTTAACTGAGCAAAATCGTTAATGACATCTTCAAAATCTGTATTTTCGAGCACAGCACATTCTATCGACACTAGCGACAAACTGTATAGTCTCTCTTGCAGCATTGTAAAATATTTGATTAATATACTTCCCATCATTACATTCGCTTGTAGAGCATAGATTTAAATCGGAACGATCAAATACGCAGCATGAAAACTAAATACTGATATTTTTGAAGGCGAATGCAGCAACCATTTTCTTTCGACGTCTTCATTGTTCTTTAATTTGCGAATAAATAATGCTTTGTTGAAATGTC
Source organism: Hypercompe scribonia (assembly GCA_949316085.1). NCBI lineage: Eukaryota > Metazoa > Arthropoda > Insecta > Lepidoptera > Erebidae > Hypercompe > Hypercompe scribonia. Next base: position 1,803,739 of record OX438994.1, read on the forward strand.
TAGTAACTGATCTACCACCATCTTTGTAGGTTCTGCATGATATAGAGAAATCAGAATTTTTATTTTGAAAATATTCAGGTCCCTTACGAATCAAAATTTCACGATCTTTTTCTGAAAAATTTTCATGAAAATAATCGACAGGGTCGCGTGATATGTCTTCAGGTTCGGTAAACCGTTGTTGTACAACTGATACAGTCGGCGGTGTTGTTTTCTCTTGAATTGAATCCCTTTTCCAAAATTGGTAGAAACTGCTTTCGAACATGATGCTACTTCTGATTGAGACGAATTTACAGTAGTAGAGTACAGAAGAGTTAATTTTTGCAACTTTTCAATTACTTCCTCCTGGTGTGCAGATTGTTTTCTTTTGTCAGGTCCACTAGGATACAACCGTTTTGACATTTTATGTTATAATTTAGTACACGTATTATATATTATGGCAATACACCGAAATGAATCACTTAAACAAAACAGGCAAATGCGCGTCAATTTAATACAGAGTACTTTACACAGCACATTCAGAAACGACTAAAGAAACGACGAAATAAACGAAGCGTCATTCATAACAACACATAAATACCGGGGAATTCCCGATCGTCGAGTCTGACAGTGTTGCCAATACCCCGGACCCTTCTGTTTATTTCATTTTTCTTGTTGTAATTTGCAAGTTTTCAATTGGTAGGTACTTTCCAAGTTTTGCAACAAACAAACGGTAAACCACTGTGGTGAAAGAAATGTGAATTTTTACCGAACGAAATTAATGACGTATAATAATCAGATGTTGCTACACTTCAAATTTTAATTAAAGATTAATTAAAATTTCGTTATTAAAATGTGCTATTATAATTAAAATTAAAGGAATAATTAATTATATTTACAGAATCTTTTGCAGTTACCCTGGAAATTACCATAGTAAGTACTAAGTAAGTACTAAGTCATGCCAATTTTTTTTAAAACGCAACTCCGGCTGAGTTTAAAATTGTAAAAAAATTTGGACTCGAAAGTTCGTCAGTTACTCTACTCAGTTACTCTGTCGAATAACCTCGATACGAATTTTATCAGCCAGAGAAACACCCAGCATCGCACGATGCATCGCACGCTGAGTTACTTTAAACTTATGCACCAGTCCAATGGTGAGTGTCCACGTCTCGGCTCCGTATGTCGTTACAGGTAGAACGCACTGGTCAAATATTATGGTCTTTAATGATTGTGGGATCGGTGACTCGAAGATGTGACGAAACATTCCGAACGCCGCCCAGCCCAGCCAAATCCTCCTAATTCTAAATACTAAAATACAAGTAATGTATGTGAGAAATTATTCTCACTAAACAAGTGTTTAATAAGACATATGCGTATACACCGTGAGAAACCATTTCGGTGTTCTAAGTGTAAGAAACAATTCTCACAAAAGTGTGTTTTAAAAAAACATATGCGTACACGCACTGATGAGAAACAATACAAGTGTAATGTTTGTAAGAAACAATGGTCTCTAAAACGTGATTTGATAAAACACATGCAAACACAGCGGTGAGAAATCATATCAGTGTAACTTATGTAATTTATTTTGTCTCGAGTATCTATACCAGTTAATTAAATGTGTCATAGCAGTGGACCTCAACACGAGTGAACCTTGCGAGGTCTGTCCACATATTACCTGCGATCTAAATCTTACACGTAAATAAAGAAATCATTCTCACGAAAGTGTATTTAACATGACATGTGTAAACACGCTTGTGATAAACTATATCAGTGTAGTGCATACCGCATCTCGACCGCCATACTGTTGGTCACCATAGTGCATACCTCGTTACGGCTTCTGTCGGACAGAGAAACACCCTGCATCGCATGTTGAGTTACTTGATCAGTCCTATTGTGAATGTCCACGTCTCGACTCCGTATATCATCACGTGTAGGAGGCACTGGTCGAACACCTTGTTTACAAAAGATCAGAAGCAGAAATTTGAAATTATAAACTTGAAATATTATAGAACAGATACTGAAATATGTATTTGTGTATATTTATGTGTGTATTTATGATGAATGTATTGTATGTGCTCATGTATGTATAAGTTTTCTTATGTATGGTATATTTTTATTGTTAATATAACCTTACAATATGTCTACACCACCCTAAGGTTGACTGGAATAGAATGCCGTGGGCATTAAGTCGGCCGATGTACAAAGTGAAAATAACTGCAGTAAACAAGTAAAAATAACTCTTTCAGAACTTACACACGTCATTTTACACGTGAAGTTTGTAGGTTAAATATTCGCAAGGAACATGCAGCAACGTGTGTGTCCAATACAACAAGGTGTTCACGATGCTGACAGGACAGCGACATTTTCGCAGCGTTTCCGAAGTATTTACAGAAGTGAGGGTTGATGACTTTCAGGCCATCATCCGCAAACAATCCGCCTCTTTACTTCATAGAGTGCACAACAGTATACACAGCATCCTGAACATATTGTGTCATAGATGGGACTGCCCAATGTTGGGACACTAGATACGATCTTAAAATTGTGTAAAAATCTACCACTTTACTAACATTAGGTGAAAAATTTTGTAACTCTAATATATGTCTCTAGGTACTAGGACTACACGATTGGCCTAATGGTTTAAGCGGTCGCCATGCCGTTCTCCAATTCGCTGAGTGTTGTGGGTTCAAATCCTACATGGGACAACACTTTGCGTGATCCATAAATTGTTGTTCTGAGTCTGGATGTTCTTTGTGTCCGTTTCTTGTATGTTTGTAAAGTCCCCCGCGACACAGGATTTATTCCTAACGCGGGCGTTGTCTTTTTTAGAAAAAAAAAAGTTCAGAAATAAACGGTTAATACATTAAGAATAGATTGACTGGTAGAGAATACCTTAGGCATTAAGACCGCCTATGTACATAGAGTGCATGATGTATAAATAAATAAGTAAGATTAGGTTTGAGGCTGGAGAAATTTCAAACTTCTCCAATTTCGAGTCTCCGGCGCCGGCATTTCGTAAGACTTACTCTGGAAAGAAATGCAGAAACCAATCGCAGATGTGTCCTCTTTTTATAGTCCGTAAACATGGATTGAATAAAAACTGAGCAAGTATAGTATACGGGCTGGATTGGCCTCTTGAAGAAAAGGCCATAGTTTTGAGTCGTCCTGTCCATACAGAGGGCATATGAGCCCAAGCCATCGTATCACCTAACCTATATTAATAGTATTTACTTTTACAATTCGACTTGCATGTAAGAAAAAAACCAACAACAATACAAAAAAAAATGAAAATATGAAACAACAATATTAAACGTCCACCACTTTCGAACATAACATATGTACCTTAACACGGGAGTCGTCAACAGCCTCTAATAGACCACTGCTGGACATAGACCTCTCCTTAGCAAGAAATTTTTGGCTATTATATCACACTGGTCAGACGAGTTGTTATAGGGTTTGTTTCAAGTTTTCCTTCTCTTTACAGTGATGTTGTCTTGCATATTTTGTTTCCTTAGCCTCTTACAACACTCATGGGAACATTGGTGGTGGTGACACTCTGTATTCTAAATTGGTCACCACACAGAGTGAGCAGCCTCAATTCCAAGCGAACTTGTCATTTAAAGGCTGTTGATGATTGATGAACATTGGATATAACTTCATCATTTCAGATGGATTGATCAAAATCCAGCCTGAGATGATCTCATTTCTATTTCATATATGTAAATGAAATTGAAATACTCGTATGTCTGTGTGCCAGATGTCTGATGATGTATTTCGGAGACGGACATTGGTACTCTTCAAAACATATTAACGCAATCATACAACATGACGTCACGCTTGTACACTCGAAGCTATCTCGAAATGGTCCCATTATCACCATTCTTTTTACTCAGAGTAAAACAAGTATCCACTGCTACGACATTGCGATGTGTTCCCACTTCAACATGTAGAAAATATTTTACATACATAACTACACATTTGTCTACACTAATTTTAATTGGGAATCTCTTTGGTGGTCGGGCGTATTGAAGCGCTGGGTTTACGGGTGGCCGGATAAGACGGAGGCCCCTTTTGTTCCATGGGCCCCGTCGTGGTCCACCACCCGGCGCCTCTATCGTAGTCAATTCGTTCCTCGTACCGGTTTAGGCCCAGATGAAGTACCTGGGCCTGATCCTCGACGGGAGGTGGCTCTTCGACGAGCACTTCCGACAGCTTTCTCCAAAGCTGGTCGGCGCTGCCTCTGCCCTCGGGCGACTTTTGCCGAATTTGGGTGGAGCCAGCGTTGCGACGAGACGTCTATACACGGGGGTTCTCCGGTCAATGGTGCTGTATGGTGCGCCTGTGTGGGCGGCGGCTCTGACCGCCCAGAATACGGCTCGCCTCTGGCGCCCTCAGAGGATATTGACGGTTAAAACCATACGCGGTTACCGCACCGTATCGACGGAGGCGGCGTACGCCTTGGCTGGAACGCCGCCGTGGAATTTGGAGACGGAAGTGCTCGCCGAAGTTTATCGTTAGATGGCTGACTTCCGGGCGGGTAGCGGCATACGGCCCCCGGTCGAAGAGATACGCGAGTGGCGTGAGGCCGCTCGTCGAGCCACGATGGCTTGTTGGTCGTTCCGGTTGGAGACTCCTCGTGCTGGCTTTGCCCTCGTGGAGCTCTCCAGCCGGTCATCGCCGAGTGGGCGGGGCGGCAGCACGGGACCCTTTCCTTCCGATTGACGCAGGTCCTTTCCGGTCACGGTTGCTTCGGGAAGTATCTGCACTCTGTCGCCAGTAGGGAATTGAGTCCCGCCTGTCACCACTGCGACTGCAGTGAGGACTCGGCTCAGCACACGCTAGCGGTTTGTTCCGCCTGGGCGGCGCAGCTTTGGGTCCTCACTGCAGTTATTGGAGGAGATCTCTCGCTACCGGCCGTCATACGTTCCATGGCCGGTAGTGACAGTTGTTTACCGCGGTCGCAACCTTCTGCGAAGACGTAATTTCGCGGAAGGAGGCGGCGGAAAGGGCCCGGGAGGACGATCTCCACTCGGACCTAATTCGCCGCCGGCGAACCAGGCGACGGACTGCCTTGAGTGTGGCCGCGGGTGGACGGGACGGGTTTTCCCTTCCATCCGCTACAATATCCAGCCGCGAGGGGGCGACGCCTGCGTGTGCTGTACGTCGCCTAAAATAGAGAGTTTACCCATAGATGGTGCCCGCAGTAGCGGGCAGGCGTTAGGAGGGACCTGGATGTCGTAATAGTAGCGGTTCCCGGATCCCTCCTATCTCAGGTGCAGAGTGGCACACCGTGTGGTTTTAGTCGGTCCGATTCCGACACACCACCCCGCCGTAAACGTTGATAGGGTAAGTACCCCGGTGGAGGAATAGAGCGAATAAATGAAATAAGTGAGTTGAGCGAGTATTTGAAATAAGTCAATATAGTGAAAAGATGAAATTAGATGAAATTAGCGAATAGACTAGATTAAATTAATTTGATATTAAATATAATGCACAGACAAAATTTGACAAGCGAAAAGAAGGATTAAAGTGTGATATGAAACCATATAATAAAATTATGATAAATATAGAGTGGGCCAAGAATTCGTGAACATTTGAATCTAACATCCGACGCAAACATGTTTGGAGAGTTCTTGGGACCGATGCTACTGGAATTTGCTGGCTACAATCGTAACACATGGTTTCAACAAGACTGAGCCACTTGTGACACATCCAATGAGTCCCTGCCGGTGGTCAAAGACATGTTTTCCGGAAAAAGTGATTTCCAGACGAGAAAACATTCCATGGCCAGAAGTCCAGATCTATCCCCAGCAGACTTCTTTTTGTGGGGTTATTTGAAGAATCGTGTCTACATCAACCTCAATCCTACAACTAAAAGAAAAAATAGTGAAGAGATGATGAAGATATAAGAAGAAAAAAAAAATATTAAAAAATAAATTCCTACTAATTGACTTTCTTGTAAGTAAACATTTTTTATAATATATCAAATGGTTTTTTTTTTATACGATTTTTTAAAATGTTAACTAATTTGTGGCCCACTCTATGTAATATAATTTTGTTAAGATTAAATCTGCCTTATAATAGACAACCCATGTTGAATAATTTTAATAATTTTAATACTTACATTTCGGGTCCTAGTGCTATGTGAGCCTTACACTGCCAAGATGACTGTTATGCCTTTTACGTCCCCAAGTGTGGAGTGAAAAAGCATCTCACTAAGCCGCCATGGTGTGGGTCACCACACTGCATTATCTGCATTTGAAATGAGTACGGTGACCACAACTCTTTGGATTCTATTCATGCTTTCTATCAGGCAGAGTAGAGTCACTTTGGCAGGCTCTTCATATAGAAAAAATACTCTTTAATAGAGTGTTGAGAGGGTTCAAAGCCAGACTAAAACAATAGGGTCTCCGACAGTTTATCGCAATTTTCAACATCCTAGATAGCGAATTGTTGTTTTACATTGACTCATACGCGACTTTAAGGAAGTGTGCAGAGTTGTAACAACTTTAAATAACTGTAGCAGTTTCAGCAAAGGCCATGTATGTGGAGAGTCATAAGCATCTACACATATAATAAATCTATAGAAGGGTCAATTCTGTACATTGTAAATATTGAAAAAATAAATAGCAGTGTTACTGGATCGATACCAAATCCAAATATGTGATTAAAAAAATTTTTGCCTGTCTGTCTATCTGTCTGCATGTTCAGGCATCACGTGAAAACTAACGGTTCGATTTCGATGAAACTTGGTATAATTATACCTTATTATCCTGGGTATAAAATGGGATACTTTTTATCCTGGCAAAATACGTAGAAAAAAAAAGTCTTAATTTTTCAGTTTTATCCATAGACGTTGTTCTGTAGAACCGCGAACACACGTTGCGTTACCCGCAGTGGATTCAACGCCGTAACCTGTAGCGCCGAAAGTCGGATTTGGCTTGAACCGTTTGCGGCACACGCGGGCCGCACGTCGCCACGCCTCCCGGACTCCTATATAAGGACGGCGTTCCGCGCCGCGCGATGCAGGATCAGGTTACGACGCTTAGAAAGAGCGGTCAAGTCGCGCATCGATCAAATGCTCCAAGACAGGTGGGATAGGACACTACAAGATCTCGAACCTACCCACCTTGCCTTCTGGCAACTATCCCGCTCGCTTAAGAGAGACACCATTACCTGTATGCCTCCTCTAAGCCGACCTAACCTTCCACCGGCCTTCGACGATATCGAAAAGGCAGAGTGCCTGGCCGAGAGTCTAGAGAATCAGTGCACGCCCAGCATAATACACTGCGACTCAGACCAAATAGCCGAAGTTGATTCGGAAGTAGAGCGCATAATAACCTCACTTCCTACATCAACACTAGCCTCAACATCAACGCCGACGGGGACGACAGACGAACAAGACCTAGACACGGTCACCCCCGAAGAAGTCGAAACGATCGTCAAGGGCTTACACGCTCGCAAGGCGCCCGGTTCGGACGGTATCACAAACAGGGTAATAAAACTCTTTCCGGAGAGGCTACTGGTCCTGCTGACGTTCATTTTCAACGCAGCGCTCAAAAACAACATCTTTCCACAACAATGGGAAGAAGCCGTTGTTATTGGGATACCCAAACCTGGCAAACCAAAGTCCGAACCGACCAGTTATAGACCGATCAGTCTGCTTAAAGGATTAGGCAAGCTATACGAGCGTCTAATCTACAATAGGCTGAAAGCGTATGCCGATGCTAATCTTCTCGTCCCCCACGAGCAATTCGGTTTCCGAACCGAACACTCGTGCGTCCACCAAGTCCACCGCATCGTTGAATACACCAGCGATCGGCTTCAACGCAACCTGTTCACAGGAATCCTCTTCTTTGACGTAGCGAAAGCTTTCGACAAAGTGTGGCACAACGGCTTATTATTTAAGCTGTCCACCATGGGAGTGCCACACGGACTCGTGCTCATCATACGAGACTACTTGTCGAATCGAAGCTTCCGCTACCGAGTAGAAGGGTCACTGTCCTCCACTCACCCCATTCGAGCCGGTGTCCCACAAGGGTCTCTGCTCTCCCCCCTACTCTTCACGCTGTATACTAGCGACATTCCGAAGCATCGGTATGTGCAGACGGCACTATTCGCAGACGACACGGCTATCTACTGCTCAGGAGTGAACCCCTCGACAGTAGCCAAAAAACTCCAGACCGCAGCCAACGCACTGGGCGTTTGGTTCCGGAAATGGAGGATAGAGGTCAACCCCGAGAAAAGCCAGGCGGTGCTGTTTCACAGAAGACAGCTAAGCTTGTATCCTTTGGAGAAGACCCCTCAGATTAGGATGTTCGGCAAGTCTATCCCTTGGGCTAGGCAGGCCAAATACCTAGGCATAACCCTTGACGACCGTCTATCCTTCGGCCCTCACATCAAGGCAGTCCGCAGCCGGGCTGCCTTCGTGCTAGGACGTCTACACTGTCTAATTAACGCGCGTTCGAAGTTAGATCTAAAAAACAAAGTTCGATTATACACGGCATGCATACGTCCTATAATGACGTACGGTAGCGTAGTATTCGCACACATTAGGCCACACAGGATCCATAGGCTTCAAACACTACAAAATAATTTCATGCGCAAAGCTACGGGAGCACCGTGGTATGTACGCAACGTCGATCTCCACATCGACCTCAGATTGCCGACCATCAAGCAATTCATAAAACAGTGCTCCCTTAGCTACTTTGACTCTGCTCCGACTCACCCCAACCCTCTAGTGGTTGCGGCCGTAAACTACACACCAAGTAAAATTTCAAAAATACGTCGACCCAAACACGCGTTAGGGGAGCTAGACGACGACATTACACGCGCTCAACGTAGAGCGAACACATTTAGTACGAACCGTCCGCGTTTTCGTCCCCGTCGGCGGGGGCGGAACACGCGCCGCGTAAACCGTCAACAAAACATGGGAGTAGGCCGCCCCAGTGTTTCAGCAACACCCCAAGCCGAGGTTCGTACCCCGCAAGGGGTGCCCTTGGGCAATGTTGCTTAACAAATGGCCGGTTGAGAGCCCTCAGCGCTCACCGTAACTTAATCCGGGTAAAGTTGTAGAGGCCATCTGAGGCCAACAGCTAAAATCATCACAAAAAAAAAAAAAAAAAAAAAAAAAGCCCCGCGATGCACCGAGAGCAAACCGACCTCGGCAGCGCCCAGCCCCGCGCCAGCCCCCGCCCTGGCCCCCGTCCCCGCCCAGGCCGCTCCAAGGCCTAAGCGCACCCGCTCAGGGAGGGCCTCGCCCATACCACCAACGCATCGGCGGCCCCTAAAAAGGCCCAATCGCCCCCACCAATCTACGTCCAGGAAAAGTCGAGATGAACGGCTATTTCCACGTGGTGCAACGAGCGCCGGATAACTTACCATTCCGCACGCAGCACCCAACAGGGTATCAAGGTCGCCCTGGCCACGTCCAACGACCACAGAGCCCTATCAAAGCTCCTCCGGGAGAGGAACATATCGTTCCATACGTACACTCTCCCGGAAGACAGGATGCTGCGCGTAGTCGTACGCAACGTCCCAAAAGAAATTTCACCCGGAGAGATCAAATAGCTCTTCTAACCCAAAACTACTCGGTGCACGAGGTACACCGGATGGTCAGAGGCCGCAAAAAGACCATTTACGATATGGTGATGGTCTCGCTAGACGACAGCCCCGCGGGTAAAGACATCTTTAAGATGTCATCCGTCTGCGGGCTGTCAGGAATAACCATGGAGCCACCTCACCGTAGAAGTGGCATTTCACAATGCCACCGCTGCCAGCTCTACGGGCACTCGGCGCGAAACTGCTTCGCCCGCCCCAGGTGCGTCAAGTGCCTGGAAGACCACGCGACGGAGGAGTGCAAAAGGCCCAAAGACAGGGCCCAATGCACTGAGCCAGTCGCGTGCGTGCTGTGTGGCGAAACAGGCCACCCCGCCAACTACAGAGGCTGCCCGCGGGCGCCAAAACCCCCCAAGGCGAAAGGACCTCAGCGTCCCCGTCCAGTCGTCCCTGCTACTGCAGGGACTGGGGGGAGCTTTACTGCTGCTCCTCCCACAAAAACGAACGCATGGGCCACTCCCAGGAAGACGGGGGAGACCTGCCCACCTCTGCCCGTACGGAAGACGATGCAGGCCCCCATACCTGCCCCAGTACCCGCAAAGGCAGCCACCGGCGTGCCCATGCCCACAAAGCCTCTCCAGGGAGGGCCCAAGCCGCTCGTCGACTATAGGAGCCCTCCTGCCCAACTAACCCAAACTATCGACCCGGACCTATCCCTAGTGGCAAGGTTCGCGAGTGCGATAGATTTTAGCGAGCTACGCCAACTCGCTAACTTAATTCGCCAAAACGAGGGCAATCCGTTGGCCCTCCTCAACGTCAGCATTAGATACTCGAGCGTACTCGAGAAGTTAAGCGCGTTCAAGTGTAACCCATAATGGATAGGACACCGACAAGCAGAGTCAAACCAAGATCACTCAAGCTAGGGTACTACAACGCCAACGGCATCAGTAGGCAACGAGATGAAGTTGGCGAATTTCTTAGGGCACACCAACTCGACATACTATTCGCACAAGAGACCTTTCTGAAACCCTCGCAGAGAAACCCTAACATTGCGAACTATTGTATGGTCCGCAATGATAGGCGTGACTCTGGCCACACAGGATCCATAGGCTTCAAACACTACAGAACAATTTCATGCGCAAAGCTACGGGAGCACCGTGGTATGTACGCAACGTCGATCTCCACATCGACCTCAGATTGCCGACCATCAAGCAATTCATAAAACAGTGCTCTCTTAGCTACTTTGACTCTGCTCTGACTCACCCCAACCCTCTAGTGGTTGCGGCCGTAAACTACACACCCAGTAGGATCTCCAAAATACGTCGACCCAAACACGCGTTAGGGGAACAAGACGACGACATTACACTCGCTCAACGTAGAGCGAACGCAGCTAGGGAATCAAACACGAACCGTCCGCGTTTTCTTCCCCGTCGTCGGGGGCGGAATACGCGCCGCGTAAACCGTCCACCAAGCATGGGAGTAGGTCGCCCTAACGTATCAGTAACACCCCAAGCCGAGGTTCGTATCCCACTGGGGGTGCCCTTGGGCTATGTTGCTTAACAAATGACCGGTTGAGAGCCCTTAGCGCTCACCGTAATACCCGCGTAAAGTTGTAGAGGCCATCCCAGGCCAACACAAAAAAAAAAAAAAAAAAAAAGCCGCGCGATGCGTCCCACAACACACATTCTGCAATCTGCAGCCGACACTCGTCCCGAGCGGATGTCTCTGAAGCGCTCTAGAATCTCTCCTCCGCCACGTGCCGGCGCGACGCCCCACGTCCCGCCGCACCCCTCGCTCCCCACCGCAGCTCACCGCTCCGCCGTCGTAGCACTCGCTATGTCGAGGTAGCCGTCGCCCGCCTGCGCTACGCACAAACTCTGCTACGTGCACCGAACACTCGTCCGAGCGCACGCGGTAGAACAGTGGTTGTGTAACATCGAGTAACGTTCTTTTTAGAACGGGAAAGATCCGTACACAACTCACGCGCATTCTGAGAACAAGACGCGTACAAACGTTACATAGTGCGCCGTCTCCACCAGAAGCGTAAGTTTCTGTTTTACTCAAAGTCTATTGACCCCTTCAGGGAAAAACCAAATTTGGTCCTCGGTGGAAACCTAACGGTGCCAACGAAACCGAGTGGGCGGAGACCCGACCCGCCTGCCGAGCCCCTTCAGGTCTAAGCTGGGGCTAGACCACTCGACCTTGGGGGACTCCTAGTCGAGACTAGCCATCTCCAATTATCCCTACATTCCCATTCCCCGGTGTTAGTTTGGGTGTGCCGGCCTACACAGGCCCATACCACCCCGGCACCTGGGCTGCTAGGAACCCGACGCACAATAAGATCGGCGAAGGGAGACAAGCTTAGGGTACACCTTAGTTATAAGTACACCCTCCCGGCCTACCCCGGCTGGGAGGCCAAGCACAGCACACACTCCCGGGTTGTCCCACCCGGGGACTAGGACTGGTGACGCGTAAACCGCCGACACGGCCCTCGCGGGCCTAAAAATCGAAGACCTCCTCAAGGACCCGGTGATCGTGGCCTTTATAATGAAGAGGTACGCGAGCACCGCCGTGCAGAAGATGGACGACGACGAAGAAATCGAAGAAAGTGAAAGAAAGACATTGAAGAAGAGGAACAAACAGTCCTCCAATACCACCGACACCAGCGGAAAAGAGTCCTCTTCAAGAGAGGACGAAGAAGACCAAGCCGGTTTCACCCTCGTTTCCTCAAGGAAACGTAGTAGGAAAGCCAAAGGAGGCCCAAATAAGGCCTCCAAACTGGCCGAGGTTAAACCGACCTCGGCAGCCCCCGCCCCCGCTCTAGCCCCCACTCACGCCTCTTCAAGGCCTAAGCGCACCCCCTCCCCCTCAGGGAGGGCCACGTCCACTACCACCAACGCCTCGGCGGTCCCCCAAAGGACCCCACCCCCTCCACCAATTTACGTCCAGGAGAAGTCGAGATGGACGGCTATCTCCACCTGGTGCAACGAGCGCCGCATCAATTATCACTCCGCTCGCAGCACCCAACAGGGCATAAAAATCGCCCTGGCTACCTCAAGCGATCACAGGGCGCTTTCAAAACTCCTTCGGGAGAGGAACATATCGTTCCACACCTATACACTCCCGGAAGAAAAGAAACAATGACACAGCTGTCAACTCTACGGCCACTCGGCAAGAAACTGCTTCGCCCGCCCCAGGTGCGTCAAGTGCCTGGGGCGGGCGAAGCGCGCACACTCACCCGGAAGAGAAGAAGTTCTGCGTTCAAAACGTGCCCAGGGAGATCTCCCTCGAGGAGATCAAGACATCCCTATCGACAAACTACCCGGTGCACGACGTACACCGGATGGTTAAAGGCCGCACAAACATTGTGTACGATATGGTGATGGTCTCGCTAGACGACAGCCCCGCGGGCAAAGAGTGTACGTATGGAACGATATGTTCCTACGTGGTGCACGTAGCAGAGTTTGTGCGTAGCGCAGGCGGGCGACGGCTACGTCGACATAGCGAGTGCTACGACGGCGGAGCGGTGAGCTGCGGTGGGGAGCGAGGGGTGCGGCGGGACGTGGGGCGTCGCGCCGGCACGTAGCGGAGGAGAGATTCTAGAGCGCTTCAGAGACGTCCGCTCGGGACGAGTGTCGGCTGCAGATTGCAGAATGTGTGTTGTGGGACGCATCGCGCGGCGCGGAACGCCGTCTTTATATAGGAGTCCGGGAGGCGTGGCGTCGTGCGGCCCGCGTGTGCCGCAAACGGTTCAAGACAAATCCGACTTTCGGCGCTACAGGTTACGGCGCTGAATCCACTGCGGGTAACGCAACGTGTGTTCGCGGTTCTACAGAACAACGTCTATGGATAAAACTGAAAAATTAAGATTTATTTTTTTTTCTACGTATTTTTGCAGGATAAAAAGTATCCCATTTTATGCCCAGGATAATAAGGTATAATTATACCAAGTTTCATGGAAATCGAACCGGTAAGTTTCACGTGATGCCTGAACATGCAGACAGACAGACAGACAGAAAAAAAATTTTTTAATCACATATTTGGGTTTGGTATCGATCCAGTAACACCCCCTGCTATTTATTTTTCAATATTTTCAATGTACAGAATTGACCCTTCTACAGATTTATTATATGTATAGATGCTTATGACTCTCCACATACATGGCCTTTGCTGAAACTGCTCCAGTTATTTAAAGTTGTTACAACTCTGCACACTTCCTTGAAGTCGCGTATGAGTCAATATAAAACAACACTTCGCTATCTAGGATGTCGAAAACTGCGATAAACTGTCGGAGACCCTATTGGTTTAGTCTGGCTTTGAGCCCTCTCAACACTCTATTAAAGAGTTTTTTTTCTATATGAAGAGCCTGCCAAAGTGACTCTACTCTGCCTGATAGAAAGCATGAATAGAATCCAAAGAGTTGTGGTCACCGTACTCATTGCAAATGCAGACAATGCAGTGTGGTGACCCACACCATGGCGGCTTAGTGAGATGCTTTTTCACTCCACACTTGGGGACGTAAAAGGCATAACAGTCATCTTGGTAGTGTAAGGCTCACATAGTTATCACGATAACAGTCACCACTGCATCCTTGGGCGTCCGATCTCGCACTCACCAACACAATACCACAGGTGCTGGCGTTTTAGTTTGGTCTTCTGTGGGAGGGTAGTACTGACCAGGTCACACCGGCTCGTTCGCGCTGAAGTCAGCGTGGCTCTACTATCTAGATAGTACTGAGAATCGGTTCAGCGTTAGGCGTTCTTGGTAGGTTAGGGTTGCAGAAAGATGATCAAGTTACATCTCATCTTCGTTATATGGATAATTTGAAACTACTAGCAATTGACAGCGTTACAAAAGGTCACTGAAAATTTTACTAATTAAATCAAGATGGAATTTAGTCTAGACAAGTGTGTAGTCATGTATGTAAAATATTTTCTACAAGCTGATGTGGGAACGCATCACAATGTCGTAGCAGTGAATACCGATTTTACTCCGAGTAAAAAGAATTTGCGCAAACATGTTGTACTTAGTACTACGTGACTAAGATCTGTGTGGATGTGGATAACATGAAGGGATGTTTCACAGAAAACCAATCTATGTAGAAATATATAGCAGGTTATCTGTTTCCTCTTAGCTGAAGCACTTTAACCAGCAAAAAATACATCTGCCGCAGTCAAATTTGGTATGCGAGTAAATTTACAATGTCTCATTTATTTTCTAATTATTCGGGTATTGGTTATTGAGTAAAACTGTGCCGTTTATTTTAAAATATGTTTATTTGGAAAAATACAAAACGGAATTCAACGCTTAAAGTTGTTGCTAAAAACAAAATTAAATAGCAAAGATCACATCTCAGTGCTGACTGCGATCTCGACTCGTCTTTCAAACAAGGTTCTTGTGAGTGTGCAGCATGGTTCCTGTAATCACTCAACTGATAGCAACTGCTCATACATCAATAAGCTGATGTATTTTCTGAACACTGCGTGTACGAATGTATTGAGTGAAGTTACCGTTGAGTACAAACTTTTCCTACATATTTAACACTGCTCTATGGTTCCTCACTGATGCGTGTGCGCTCATGACTTATTAACGAACTATTTTTTGTTTACAGTACTAAGCCCACAATTAAATAGTTATTCCCCAGTGTGTTCGTATGTTTAATTAAATTGCTCTTTTGTGAGAATTGCTTCTTACATATATCACAACGATATTGTTTGTCATCGGTGTGTATACGCATGATTTATTAAAGACCTTTTTTGTGAGAAATGTTTCTTACATACGTTACACTGATATGGTTTCTCACCAGTGTGTATACGCATATGTCTTATTAAATCACTCTTTCGTGAGCTTTGTTTTTTACATACATCACACTGATATGGTTTCTCACCAGTGTGTGTACGCATATGTCTTATTAAATCACATTTTTGTGAGAATTGTTTCTTACACACATTACAGTGATATGATTTCTCACCGGTGTGTATACGCACATGTGTTATTAAAGATGTCTTTTGAGAGAATTGTTTTTTACATGTAACACACTGATGTGGTTTTTCACCAGTGTGTGTAAACATGTGTCGAGTTAAATGACTCATAAGTGTGAAACTTTTGTGACAGACTTTACACTGATGTGGTTTCTGAGCGGTGTGTGTGTGAGCACTTCTATTATTCTCTCGTAAGAGATCTTTCTTCCGCACATCAGAGCACAAACGAATGTGTCTCTCTAACTCACACTTAGAACCGTAACATTGCAGACGCGTGTCGCACGGGTATTGTACACGTTCGCTGAGTGGCACACTTGTAGTTCTCTCTTCATTGTCATCTGTTATGTCTGCAGCAGTGACTTCATTATGTTTTTTGAACGTGTCCTGGACGAGATCATGTTCATTCATGTTGCTAGAGGTAAAATCTTCAGAACTCCTCTGCACGCCTTGTGTAGGTTCCTTCGGTGTGGAGTCACCTAGATAATAAAAATACCAATTACGATGATGTATTTAACTGGAATAAGAAGTAGGGAAAATGAAAATGCTTTAAACACATTTCACGCAGGAGACCGCGTGCTAGGAAACGCAGCGTTGGTTGGCCCCACGACCACGTTGGTGGTCCAACTACCTGGTGAAGGTCGCGGGAAGCTGCTGGATGGGGTACGGGACCGACAGTTATGGAGAACCTTGGCGGAGGCCTATGTCCAGTAGTGGAGGTTTATTGGTTAAGATGCGATGAGAGATAAGATGTTTGACGCCTTCGTTTGTTTTAAAATTAAACTGGTATTTATCTCAAAAGCATTTTCATTTAAAAAGAGATTGACAAAATTTATGATAGAACTGAACTATTTTTACACACACTTAGACACAAACAGACGCAATCGAAGCTCGAGTCGAGTCTAGCTGTCATCTGTGTTCCTTGCTTACACTCGTATATTAATGTGTCGTCTGTATCTCTTGTTTCCGCATGTGTATTTGACAACGAGAGTCGAGTCTCGTTGCCGTGTGTGGGCGTGTGCGTGCGGGCGTGCGTGGGTGCATATGTGCGTGCATTCGTGCGTGCGTGCATGGGTACGTGCGTGTGCGTGTATGCGTGTGTGTATGTGTGTGTGTAAGTGTGTCGTCTGTGTCCCTTGTATAAATATTTACAAAGTACCCGACGTCACAGGAGTCATTTATATTAAAAGTTGTTATTTGAAAACAAAGAATATTTTAACTTGAATCAGTGGTCTCGTATACCATTGTTGTACAGTATCTCGGTTTCGATTCCCGGATCGGACTAAATGTTTGTATGATTGCAAATATTTGTTTCAGAGTTTAGGTGTTTTCTATATATAATATGTTTGTATTTACAAATGAAAAGTATATAAGTGTTCTATCAGTCAATCTAACTTTCATAGCACAGTATACATACATGTCTTGTGTCCGGTCTGTTCCTCCTTCACAGTAATTAGAAAATCGTCTTCTGAGTCTGCACATTGTACGTTGTCAGAGACACTGCTTTCCGCTAGTACTTCCTCATCGATATCTGTAAACAACATCAGGTCTTTAACGCCAATCGGTTTGTACTAGAGTTGCGGAGAGAGAAAAAGAAGAGATAGTCACAAATATATTAACCCTTTGCACTCCAGCCTAGTAATGCATAGAGGCTGCCAGCAACTCCAGTACTACATTAGTGCCAAGTACATACCTATGATGTAGAAGAAAAATAAAGTCGTTTCAATACAACCAAATTTTTAATTCTTAGCTATCTTATGAACAAAACATGTTCTAACTTATATTACAAAAGAAAAACATAAATTTTAGGACTTCAAATTTCTTATAGTGTGATATCTTTCGAAGCATGCCCGAATGTATTCGCGGTTTACCGGAACATGTATCACAGTATTCCGAAGTTTCGCGTCTGTATCCTTTTTCTTGTCTATAAGAACAAACAATACAATCTCTTTTCTTGCCTTTTCGCAATATGTGCAGTTTCTTGTCAGACACAGACTATTTTGCTTGCATAACTGTTAAGGGCGCAGAGGCAGCAAAACAGCCATGTCGCCGCTACGGCGACAGCGGATTTACTGTTAGCTTTTTAATGTCACAAATACGGCGACGAGTGCAAAGGGTTAAGATAGAAAAGATACGGCTACAGATACGTGGAATCTCACTAATCTCGGATGGGCAGATATCTTTGATCCATCTCATGTTTGTGACACGTAAAGAAGGCAAATAATTACCTTCCCCATCATTTGGTTCAATTTTCACTTCACACTTCAGAGCCTCCACACCAACATTGTCTGCATCCATCTCCAGTACATGTCCCACGTTCAAGTGCACGGCATTGTGTATGGTGAGTCTCTTTTTATTTGCTATTGCTTGTAGTTTCACTTGTTCGAACTGTTGGAAATACAATTTCATTTAACATATTAATTATATGACATGTCAAACAAGAATTTATTATTACATAAATGATAAAAAAAACATTAAATTAACACATTAGACTTTTTTTTATCTATACATGTAAATAAAAATTGGAGTGTCTGTTTGTAATATTGAAATAACCGCTTTATACTATGAATATACATACGATACATACACCAAAATAACATTTGTTACAATTTATGTCTGTCTGTTTGTTCCGGCTAATCTCTGGAACGGCTGGACCTATTCCGTCAGGACTTTAAGACTGACAGATAGCTGATGTAATAGGGAAAAACTTAGGCTACTTACATTTGAGAATATTGGAATTATAAAAAAATTCACGCGGACGAAGTCGCAGGTGCAGCTAGTTTAAAATATAAACAACAATAACAAACACTTCCAAACATGCAAATACTTGGCAATTGTTTAAAAATTTCTTTGACTTGTGTTAAAAAACCCACATTAGCCTGCATGAGGGGCAAGCTCACTAGAGCCAAGCCAAACACACCGTTTACACATGTACATATAATATATATACATATATATGATATAATAATAAATATTTAGAACATCTGACATAACATTATCCAGTCCCAAACTAAGCAGACCCAATACTATGGCTATCGGACAACTGATATAAACATATATTTTTCTTGGCAAATATTTACATATCATGCAGAAAAACACCCAAACAACAAACATTTGCAGACCATATAAACATTTGGTTCGACCCGGGAATCGAATCCGAAACTTCAAGTATAACAGTCATATACTATCATTGCGCTACTGAGGCAGTCAGTTATATTTATAAGACTTGTCGTAGCGCGGCTTGTTTGTTTATTATTCATAAATTGCATGAAAAACTTGTAGCTAGAAATATCTGGAGATCAGAGCAGATTAGTTATCTGACAGCCAATCAAAAGAATTTTAATTAAACGCTTTTTTAAAATCAGATTAATAGTAACTATAACACTAGCCTCACATAACTAACCTCATCACAGCTCAACATTTGTGCGAACAGTTCCTCACTCTGAAGACAGCTCTTCTTCAACTCATAGCACTTCTGGAGCCTTGCACGACATATGTAGCATGCCAATATGGGCCTGCCATCTTTAGTTTCAACCTGTAAATAGATTTAGTATGAACTCAGTGAAAATGTATTAGTGCCAAGGTTGGCCAAGTGGTAACCTAACTCATTCCAGAAGCACAGAAGTCTCCTACAACTTCATAGGCTTTTAAGAGAAATTTTGACGTAAATCATGGTGAGGCTGAAGTCAGTTTCATTTTGAATGTGATTGTGTGTATTTTGCCTTCAATTGTGAGCTTCATAAGTACGTTGTCTTTTCCAGGATGAACGCTGGTTTGCGCTAATGCGTTCCTGGAGCTCCTCCCGACTGCCGAGGTAGGCTACCGCGGGGTTTAGTGGGTTTACCGGTTCTCCTGAAGTCTCACATACGCCCTTCGCCCCTCTGGCCCTCCAGAGGCACAGTGAGCGCGGTGCGAAAAGCATTCCACAAGAAAAAAAAAACAGGATCGACGCTGGTTGGAAAGCAATGGCAATAGTGTTGATGGGCCAGCAGTTGGTCTAGCCTCACCTTCCCAGTTCACCTGCAGTGCAGCCCTTTAATTGATTAGAGAAGTAGGACAACCATACCCTATAACAGTGTAAGTTATTGCAACACATTCACATTGAAATATGGCACGGTGTTGGCCTATCACTAGTAATAGATATATTTGGAGACCTTGAATCTCCAATTCCAGCTTTATACCCTGTTTTAGATCTCTCTCTTCTTTTTTTTTATTTTAAGATCCTGCCAAAGTGACTCTACTGGGGCTGATGGAAAGTATGAATGGAATCTATGAGCTGTGGTCGTGTCACGACATTCACAATTAGTATCACGACCGCTGTGATACTCATTGTGAATGTTAACAATGCAGTCATCGTGGCAGTGTAAGGTTCACACGGTTACCACGATGACTGTCACCCCTGCATCAATAGACCTCCGGCCTCACACTCACCAACGAAACACAACACCACAGATGCTGTCGCTTTAGGTTGATATTCTGTGGGAGGGTAGTGTTGCCTCAGTCGAACCGGCCAAATCAGCGTGGCTCTACTGCCTATATACTTATGTTCAGAGTTTTGTTGAGCTGGATGTGATATAGCTGTTGGTACAGGTGTATTCTTAAGGGGCCCTGTTACATCAGGTTGTTATTAAATGGAAGTATGCCACCAATTGGTTCCTTAAATTGGAGTGTGAGCCTTATGACTTATGACATTGTTTATTGCCAGCAGCAGTGCTTTCTTTGGTTAAATCAGTCAACATAAAATAGCACCTACACATGAGGTCAATTATGTTTCAAGTTAAACCCAGTTTGTGAATGATCAAATAACACTCAGTGGCAAATTAGATGCAACACTCTTACAATATTTAGTTGGTTTCTAAGTAAAATAGTAAATAAATAAATAATAAATAAATATTACAGACATGTGACAATGTCATCTAGTTTCAAACTAAGCAGAGCTTGTACTATGATAACTAGACTGACTGTTAGAATACTTATATAATTTTTTTTTGTAAATACATATACATTAAACACAGAAAACATACAAACTTCCATATTTAATAGTACTCTATATATGTATATTTAATACGTGTTTGTTAGTTTAATTAGCTAGAACTATTAGAATGCGATTTATCGTGTAGTAAAATATAAGCAAACACTAACAGAAATACAAGTAGAAGAAAACCTCGGGTAAAGGTTGAATATTAACACCATTACCTGTAGATTAGTTAAATTCATTCAAACAAAGATGTTTCTCTACAAACATTAAGGGGTTAGGGGTAGTCAGGATTTTCAAAAAATCGATTTCTTTTTTTTTACATTTTCTTAAAGTATAATATTTTTAAAATATTGTGTGAAAATTTGAAGTGAATCCGACAAATCCTTTTCGAGTTATTTAACAATGACCTTTCGGGTGCTACGTGGCATTCGAGAGCAGGTAGCTAGAAACAGCTGCAAGCAACCGACCTTTCGGGTTTCATTGTCATGAATATCTCCCCATTTTAATGTATGTATAATTATATATATATATATATATAAATCATCATCATCATCATCCAGGAATAGATGACTCAGTGTAAGATATTACATAATTCTTATAATTCGACATAAATCCATAGCAAAACTTTAAATGCGTTTTTCTCAAAACTATGTTTTTTGAACTGGTGACAACTGTAACTTGAAAACCGCTCAGTAGATTTTAATGAAATTTATACAGCTTTTAGAATACATAATAAACTCGGGCCTGATCGAAGGATTTTTTTTTTTTCAAAAATTTTGATTTTTTAAGACCAATTAACTGTTGACTTTTTCCCAAAAATTTAGAAAAAAAATTTCTGAGTCCGCCATTTTTTTAATTTTTGAAAAAAAAAAAAAGCTTCGATCAGGCCCAGGATTATCTATTTATAAAACTAATTTTTCTTATCCGATTGATTTTAGATGAATCTCCAAGGACTTATCATTGTCACCGCAAGGACCTTTTTTTTGGACTGGGTCAACAGAAACAGCTCTAATTTTGGAAATTATAAATTTTTTTTTTCAAATTTTCGTGACTTCAAGTCAAAACATTGTATAATAAGGCCATATTATTACTTTTGTAAAATAAAATGATTTAATAGCGAAAAAAAATTACTGAAAATTATCATTTTTTCGTGTCTCTGACTACCCCTAACCCCTCAACTTAGATTTAACTGATTTTGAGTTGATTTTGTGTTGATTGCTGTATATAAGACACTTGCATGATTTACAAATAATATATCTATATAACTAACATTCAAGGCTCTCAAACGTATTTTTAGGGATGAAAAACACTTTGCAGCAACCAGGAGACATAAACGTTGATTTTACAATTACTTACCGGCATCAAAACCAAAGACTCGTACATCTCTTGTAGATGAGTGCCGACAATCGAAAGCAGTCGCATGTCTTCTCCTAAACAGACTCTGCACATCGAAAGGTTTTCCATTATGAATTCTACGGTAAGTCAACTCTCTACCTTAGTACTTTAATAATCTCGTTTGTATTTTTACACCGTCTATGCGTCTTTGTTATCTATTAAACTTAAACTGATGGTGTTTTTCAGCATTTTTATTTACTATGTAATGTCAAACATGACATTTCGGAAGGTACCATAAAGTAAACTTCAACATGACATCAGTGATGTACGATGGCAGAATTAGACGATATCCTACATGATATTCAAAACACAACACAGGTAATCATTGAGTCATCAATAAACCGCCATTGTGTCGACTAAGATGCGTAGACTGTATGGGTGATTAGTTTAATTAATAGATATAAAATATTGAAAAAAAATTCGGTAGCTTGCCTAGTATAAATTTGTATTTTATAATTGTTAATAGCATTTGTAGCTGTAGATACACCCTCCTGAAAATAAATCTGGTGGTACCTATGCTTCTAGCTGTTTTCGACCACGACAGCCACTACACTATCATATTTTACATTAGCTTATTTTATAAATCTATATCTTATTTGGTTAACAGTATGTGTAGATGTAGATCACCATCCTGAAAATAAATCTGGCGGCGCCCGACACATCAAAGTGGATCATGCCATCGATCCATAATCATTATATTATAAAGTCACATAAATCGTCACTAGTCACTTGACCTTACAATTATTTTTACCAAGAAAAACTGCGCACATAGCTTTAATAAAATAAATATGGAACATGTATTTTTTTGTACTCTTTCTACCTTACCAAAATATAACACATCCAAAATATAAACTATAAGCTAAAAAATATACATTAAAATCGCTATAATTTTCGGATGATTTTAACATGGCCATTTTGGCGCGCTTATTCTGTGACGTCAGATTACTCTCGACAGTCATGAAGTGTTTAATTTACAAAATTGCAAAACTTGAACGATAAAATCATCTTATTATAATTGTTTTACAATTAGTTTACAAATAAAGATATTTTTTGGTTGTGACTATACCATGAGATACGTAATGCGGTACCCGAGTTCCATAGATGCCTGTTATTGTCCTTTACTGCCATTCCACAATGTGTCGTTACAGATGGCATAATAAACAATGTATATAATTGTAGACCATATTTCATATTCAAGAGAGGGACTTTCACATCATATATCACTGCAGGACATAGGCTTCTCCTTAGAAAAGATATTTTGTCCTACTATACCACACTAGTCAGGCGGGTTTTCCTCTCTATCCGCTATAATGTGTGTGTGCCGTACATCGCCTAAATAGAGAGTTTATCCGCAGGTGGTGGCCGCGGTAACGGACAGGTGCTAGGATCTGGATGTCCTAATAACAGCTGTTCCTAGAGCCCTCCTATCTCAGACGCAGAGTGGTACACCGTGTGGTTATTTATAGTCGGTGCGATTTCGACACACCATCGCGCCGTAAACCCCGGTCGGGTGACGGCTTGAGGGTGTTTCCACACGTTAAAAAATAGGATTTGCATCAAGTTTTCATTGTGTCCTTGAGGTAACGTCATCTTATTTAAATTATAGACACTTACATATTCACCTTTTTTGTTTCTATTGATTATAATTGCATTTTTTATTACTTTTGATAATATTTATTTGTTATTCATGTTTATTATAATAATACTATCAGGTATTGTTTAAGTTCTGGTTGAAGCATCACCACGCCGCTCTTTACTGCGCCGAGTGTTGTGTGCTCAAACTCCGTATTGGACAACGCTTGTATGATCCACAAATTATTGTTCTGAGGTTGTGTGTTCTTTGTGTCCGTTTCTCATGTTTGTAAAGTTCCCCGTGAGAAGATATATTCCAACTGTGAGCGTCGTCTTTTAATAAAATTAAAAAAAATGAAATATATACGGCATATAGTTTTTCATCCATATATTCTTTTAGCATAACATGTTTTTGTATAAAAACTCTTTTAATTTATGAACAGGTTTATGTTCCAAAGTCTTACATATTATTTTCTTAATTTCTATTATACATTCTATAATAATATTTTCTAGTAAACGGGTAATTACGAAACCAGTTAGTAGCAGTTGGAGTGAGCTTAACATACACAGCAGTGTATTAAAGTCGAGTGTTGAAAGCATGACTGAAGTCTAGGTATCAGGACTGTAAATTCGCAGTTCTCCATATGGTGGTGCTGTGGCCGGGTCGAAAACCGGGCAGGAGATGATTGAAGATCAGATTTGTGAGAAGGAAGTTCGAAAATGGCATATGAATTAGTTGTTCAAAGACCTTGCGGATGGATTTAACATTTGTATCCTTTCCAGTCTTTGGAAAAACGCGGCACTGTAGATGTTTCGATGTTGTGCATTTCTACACACCTTGCTGCCATGATTCCTGATTGGCACAAATCCATCTCGACTTGTTACATTTGAGATCCTTTTAAATTTTGATTTGGCTGTCGCTTTAACCTTGATTAACGCCTTGATGTCTGCAGGTTGTCAAGGTAAAGATAACGTTTGACTTTCACATCCTGTATAAGAACATGTTTGTTGTAAAGAGACAATATTTGCGCATAAAAATATCAATTTTGTTATCAGTAGTCAATGTTGTTGGCGCCTCTTGTTAAGGCATTAATATCCATGGCCTTCATCTCTTTCGCTACAGGATAATATTCGATTTAGTAGCACTGACGCTATAAGATACATATAGTAAGTCGTGATAGGAAAGCTCGTCAGCAGAGCACTGACCGTATTTAACTGCGAGGTTAGGAGATAACAAGAATAAGAGCCAGCAGAGAAAGAGTAGACTGTGGGAAATAGTGCGTAGCGTTGGAAGGAATAATAGGCAAATTATAAGATTAGATGATGGTTTGGAGAGAAGTCGAAAGAGTCATTTTTAAAGAGACTGTTATTCAAATCACGCATGATTGTGGTATAACCATACGAGGAGTGATTTGATCTAGGAGCAATTCAAACGATGACAAGAAGTCAATGCGTAACGAGTGGTAATAAAAGACACCGAGAAGAATTTTGCACTAAATGAGGTAAATTTCCAGGTAAAGTGTTCACACGCATTTTTGGGAACACCCGAAAACTAGGAAGAGTTTTAGCGACCCTGGTAACTGAAACTGCTGCAAGCAGACAAGAGTCATTGCTCTTATCACTGTGGTAAGGCGACAACATCCTATTTCTTTTACTTTAACCGATAAAAAATATGTCTTCTGTAGTCAAATTTGATTTCATCATAATCAGCCTACCGTAGACCACTGCTGGACATAGGCTTCTCCGATTGCACGAAACTCCTATCGATTTTGGGCTACTCGCATCCACCTCCTGACAACCATTTTACACAGATCGTCATATTTGATTTACAAGTTCTCATTTTATTTTTTAATGATAGGTACGCTATTTATTGTGTAAATTTGTGACATTTAACTCTAATATCTCTTAAAAAAATATATAACGGAAGTTTATATTTAAAGTTCTTACATAAAACATACTGAATTAGCAAAGAGGGAATGACAAATCTCACTCCTGACTGTAATCTCATGTCGTCTCTCAAACAAGGCTCTATTAAATACTAAAATGAGAGAATTTGCTCTTATGACAATAAGCTGATGCGGTTTCTGAACACCGTGTGAACTAATATGTCAAGTGAAGCTTTGACTAAAACTTTTCTTACATATGTTACTCTGCTCTATGGTTTCTCACCAGTATGTGTACGTTTATGGTTAGTAAAATTATTCTTAGCTGCGAATTGTTTATCACATATATCACGATAAAATAGCTTCTCAACAGTGTGTATGGTAATTAAATTACTCTTCTGTAAGAATTGATTCTTATTTATATCACAATGATAGATTTTCAGCAGTGTGTGTAGCGCACATGTGTCGTTAAATTAGACTTTAGTGAGAATTGCTTCTTACATAAATCACAACTCCACAGTTTCTCACCAGTGTGTGTAAACATGTGGCGAGTTAAATAATTAAGGCGTGCGAAACTTTTGTTACACACTTTACATTGAAATGGTTTCTCACCACTTTGTGTACACATATGTGTTGTTAAATAACGCTTTTGTGAGAATTTCTTCTGACACACATTACACTGATGTGGTTTCTGAGCAGTGTGTGTGCGGGCACTTGGACTGTTCTCACGTGAGAGATCTTTCTTCCACACATTAGAGCACAAACGAACGTGTCTCTCTAACTCACACTTAGAACTGTAACATTGCCAACAGGTGTCGCACGGATATTGTACACGTTCGCAGCGCGGTACGCTTGTAGCTCTTTCTTTATTGTTATCTGTTGTGTCTGCAGCAGTGAATTCCTGAAGCTTTTTGAATGTGTCCAGGACGAGTTCATGTTCATTCAGGATGCTGGAGGCTAAATTTTCAGAATTCCTCTCCACGGATTGTGTGGTCCTTCGATGTGGTGTCACCTAGATTATAAAATAGTAATTACAGTTATGTATTTTACTGGAATAAAAAGTAGGGAAAATGAAAATGTTTTAAAGACAATATTTTTGGGACTTAGTTTAGCTCTAAAATTAAATTTTTTCTTAAATTATTTTGACTTAATCTTTCACAGATTGACAAAATTGGACTATTTTTGCGTACACTTACACGCATACGTCGGTGTCCCTAGTTTAAATATTTACAAAATTACAGGAATCACTAAAATTATAAGACTGCTAAGAATATTTTGACTGCCGCGGTAAAGGTATCTAATTTTTAATCAGCAGATGTACGTCCGGAAAAAAAATTATATAATATAAACACACGTAGTACACATACTGGTCCAGTGTCCGATCTGTTCCTCCTTCACAGTAATTAGGACATCGTCGTCTGAGTCTGCAAATTGTACGTTATCAGAGACACTGCTTTCCTCCAGAACATCCTGATCAATATCTGTAAACGATATTAAGTCCTAAACGAATTGGTTTGTACCAGAGGAGTGGAGAGAGAAAGACAAGAAGTACTCACAAATACACAAAAGAAAAATATTACCTTCACTATCATTTGGTTCATTTTTCACTTCACACTTTAGAGCCTCCACACCAACATTGTCTACATCCACCTTCAGTACATGTCCCACGCTCAAGTGTACTACCTCGTGCATGGTGAGTCTTTTCTTATTGGTCATTGCTTGTAGTTTCGCTTGTTCGGACTTTTGGCAAGTTCAATTACTATCATATTAAAAACTTCAGAATAGAATTAGAAAGAACTAAAAATGTTCTCAATGAGGATAAAAAACAATTAGAACATTAGAAGGCAAGTTTCGAAAGGGCATTTGAATGTGAGAAAGTGATCTCTCAGACCTCTGATACTGAAAGACCTGAGATTGCAAATCTGCCACATCAATAACCCTTGATAGTCCTTAACAGCCCACTCCATTTATAGTTCACTGTTGGACACATGCCTGTCCTTAGACAGTACGTTTCTGCCTACTTCCTAGACTTCTTTTTTTTGGAAGCCTTTCTTTTTTTTTTTTAACGCGGGGAATGCTTTTCGCACCATACCCTCCGGAGGGACGAAGGGCGTGTGTGGGACTCCCGGAGAACCGGTCTACCCACTAAACCCCGCGGCGGACTACCTCGACAGTTGGGAGGAGCTCTAGGAACGCATTAGCGGCTTTTAGAGTCCTCCCTGCCGTACTTCACAGGTAAGGTACATCTCGGGCACCTCATACCCCAGGGGCAAGACGCTATCGCACCTCCCATCGCCCTGCGCAGTAAGAAGCAGAACAGCGCCCCGCCCCAGACGACACTCCCCGGCCGCACCGGAGTGTCACCTGACTCGGGTCGTTTGCAGCAGTCACAACGCCCCAAGATGTGACCGCAGCGACCCTTAGGCGGCGATTAGGGAGCTAGCGACCTCTGCCGCGTCACCTTCGCCGCCTCCTTCGAGCGGGATCGGCCCTTTCCCGATCTCGCTCTGCGGTCTCCTTCCGGAGCATAACCTGCTCACAGAAGGAGATCGCGGCTTCCCATCCTTCACGACTCGCCAGCATTGCCGCGATCAATGCTGACGGTGAAAGGTTTCGTCCGATCCGTCCGACCAGGACTCGACGCTCAGACTCCCAAGCAGGGCAGTCCTCCAGCGTATGTTGGGCGGAGTCTCGTTCGGACTCGCAGTGGTGGCATTGTGCCGTAGCCTCCCGTCCTATTCGATTCAGATACTCACCGAAGCAGCCGTGCCCGGTGAGTATCTGGGTCAATCGATAGGTGACACAGTCGGTCCTCTCTATCCACGCTTCGAAGTTTGGCGGAACGGCTCCGTCGGCACGTTGGCTAGCACAGCCCTGAGTTTCGAGCCGTGCCTGCCAAGCCACCAACCAAAGCTTGCTTATGCGCGTTCTGCCGTAGCATTCCGGGCTCATGATCTGGCGCGGCCTCTTCAGCATGCCGACCGACAGAACGAATTTGGTCGTACACCATCGCGTCCATGTCGGCCAGAATATCGAAGGGTGGAGATCGCGCCAGGATCGTCGCCGCCTCATAGGAGATTGTGCGGTAGCCCCGCACGATCCGTATGGCCATCAGCCGCTGCAGGCTCCTGAGTAGGGCCCGGCAGCGGGAGGCACCCGCTAGATCATTAAACCAGACAGGTGCCCCATAGAGGACCATGGATCTAACAATCCCCATGTAGAGGCGGCGAACTTCTTCCCGTTTTTTTGGAAGCCTACCAAAGTGACTCTACTCTGCTCCCGATAGAAAGCATGAATAGAATCCGAGAGCTGTGGTCACTATACCCATTGCGAATGCAGACATTGCAATATGATGACTATCACTAAGGTGGCCTAATGAGATGCTTTTTCACGTCCCCCTTTTGGGGACGTAAAAGCTAAACCTGGAGACTGTTCGGTTGTTTTAACAGGACAGATGCAATGGCAGAGACTTGTCTACGTTTAGTGAGTTTAAATAGGCGTAAGACCGTGTGATAGGAAATCCGCAAGGTTTTCACTGGCGGGAACGTGTCAAAAAGTTCTTAGGTAGTAACGGACCAGCTCGACCGGGACAGTATACCCGCTCACAGAAGAACAACCTAAAACGACAGAATCCGTGCTGATGTGTTTCGTTGGTGAGTGCGAGACCGAAGACCCAATGTAGGGATGAAAGTTATCGGGGTGCGTAAACCTTACACAAAACGAAAAAGTATCTCACTAGGCCACCATAGTGTGGATCCCCATACTTCATTGTCTACATTCGTGATGAGTATGGTGACCATAACTCTTGGATTCTATTCATGTTTTCAATTAGGCAGAGAACAGTCAGTCAGTTTGACAGGTTCTTAAAATAAAATAAAAAGCTTTCCATTGCCAGTGGAATTAGAATAGTAGTCTTAATCTCAATTATCACACTATACTGTGTTATGTCAACAAACTGTTCCTCACTGTAGTCGAGTCACTAATGAAGTCACATTCTGC
Source organism: Hypercompe scribonia (assembly GCA_949316085.1). Taxonomy (NCBI): domain Eukaryota; kingdom Metazoa; phylum Arthropoda; class Insecta; order Lepidoptera; family Erebidae; genus Hypercompe; species Hypercompe scribonia. Next base: position 1,833,075 of record OX438994.1, read on the forward strand.
AAGGCCTCCTGAACGTAATATAGTCGTCGCACAGTCTCTTTTTTATTTTACATACCTGCCAAAGTGACTCTACTCTGCCTGATGGAAAGCATGAATACAATCCAAGAGTTGTGGTCACCATACTGATTGTGCATGCAGACAATACAGTAGTGCAACCTACATTATATCGGCCTAGTAAGATGCTCCTTCACGCCTCACTTGAGGACGTAAAAGGCATGACAGTCATCGTGGCATTGTATTGTACATACTTACCACGACAACTGGCACCCCTGCATCAATGGGCCTCCGGTCAGGCACTCACCAACGAAACACGACAGCACGGATGCTGTCGCTTTAGGTTGGTCTTCTGTGGGAGGGTAGTACTGCCCCGGTCGAGCCTGCCCGTTCGTGCTGAGATGGTTCGTTATACGTGTGACTTAGTGACATCTCAGATAATAAAGTAAATAAAAAATGTTACTTTCAAATTATCATTTTCCTTCGCACACAAGCACCCGAACATAAACTTAGTAATAAGAGGACATACCACACACCTCTAAGTACTACTATTCATAAACAAAAAGTTGAACATAAAGACGATACATAAACACACAGGTCACTGTTGATCATGAACACTTAAATCTTAATACTTCCATTAGTATTTGTTGTAGTACTTGTTACCCCTATTCATCAAATAGCTATCATAAGAGCCGATTAAAGCATGAAACTACGAAAGACAGCATTGCAAAGAGAAGGAAACTTGACTTGTCTTGCTACTTGACTTCAACTGCCTCAGTGGCGCAGTGGTAGTGAATGCAACTGCTGTGCTTGAGGTCTCGGGTTCGATTTCCAGGTCAGACCAAACGTTTGTATGATCTGCAAATATTTGTTTTGAAGTTTGGGTGCTTTCTTAGATAATATGTATATATTTATAAAAAAATGGTGTATAAGTATTCTATCAGTCAGTCTAGTTATCATAGCACAAGCTCTGCTTAGTTTGAAACTAGATGACGTTGTGTGTCAAATGTCTGAAATATTTATTTGTTTAACTTGATCATTGTGTAGTAGGCCAAAATCTCTTTCCTTTTTCTAAAAGCAATCATCCAACAGTGGCTTCAAACACTGCCGCAAATGTAATCCTAGCTTTTTTTTATGTTAAGTCTATTTAATGTACTACCAACCTCAGTACAACTCACCATTTGTGTGAACAGTTCCTCACTCTGGAGACAGCTCTTCCTCAACTCATAGCAGTTCTTGAGCCTTGCGCGACATATGTAGCAAGCCAGTGTGGGCCTACCATCATTAGTTTCTAACTGTAAGTAAAGTTTTTTGAGTTGTTAATTAATGGTAGCAAGGGTAATCAAAATAAGGTAACATAGTTCTGTATTGAAACTCAGTGATCAACCAAAACTCACACGATAACAAGTAATCATGATGCGTTTAAAACCAAGGTCAGAGAATATTACAAGAGACAGCTAACAGATATCTCCCCATAGTCATCCATTTTATGCAATATATTTTGTACTGTGTGTTTCATCATCATCAGCCGGAAGACATCCACTGCTGAACATAGGCCTCACCCCTAGAACGCCACACCGTATGACTGGACACCAACTGAATCCATCGGCTCTCCGCGACTCGGACTATGTTGTTGGTCCATCTAGTGGGAGCCCAGACAGCTAGCAGATATCCCCCATAGTCATCAATTTTATATACAACGTTTTGTACTGTATGTTTATTGTTTAAATATTTATTTGTGTTTTCATTTATGTGTGTATCTTTTTTTTTAAATAATTCAATGTAATTTATATGTAATCATTCATTGCTTCTCTTAAAGATATACGTGCACCTGCCATGTCAGTTACTGAACCACCTCAAGGTTGACTGGTAGAGAATGCCATATGGCATAAGTCCGCCTCATGCAGGTGTAATGCAGAAAGTATTAAAAATAAAAAATACCCACATTGTCAAGTTGCTTAGAAGTAAAAATACTAAAACAAGTTAATGGTTAATTTTATAAGGGTTTTTAAGACAAATAGTATATATTCGGTGGTTTAATGTTGATATGTATAACAAAATGTCATGTACCTACTAGCGCCATCTGTGCTAATGTTATTGTTTGAATAAACTTTCAGTTGCTACCCGACCTCTGCGTATTATTCACATTTAATTATTCTAAAGCTTCAAAATCCTATTTATCTTCAAAAGAAACCAAGCTAATAGTAACAGAGCAACAAGTAGCAGAGTTGAGCTAAATATTAACATAATTTGATTAATTAATTTGCTGTGGATTAGCATTAGTTAATCACAATCAAACAGATATGTTTCTTAACAATAACTTAGACATAACTGTTTGTTTGTGTTGTTTGCACAGAACATAAAGTGCGTGAGAAACTTGCATGATATATACAAATAACATTAAAGGCTTACACATAGTCTCGAGAGTGATAAACAGTACTCAGTAATCAGGAACTACGAACGTTGATTTTACATTTACTTACCGGCATCAAAACCAAAGACGTATTCGTACATCTCTTGTAGATGAGTTCCGACGATCGAAAGCAGTCGCATGTCTTCTCCTAAACAGACTCTGCACTTCGAAACTTTTTCCATTATTAATTCTACGGCAATTTTTATTACCCTCATAAGTACTTTTGTATTTAAACAAAGTCTATGCGTTTACGTTATCTATTTTATTTAAACTGAGTTGCATTTCAACACTTTATTTACATACTATTTATTGTCAAACTTGTCATTTCAGTCAGTGACATTTCGATGGATACCATAAATAAACCTGGAAGCGATTCGTGATGCGCGATGGCAAAATGTTTATGGTGCTTCTTAAAGTATCAAACGACCCAATTAAAGTTGTTACTTACGTTAAGCGCCGGGCGTAAAAAAGTTAACGCATATTAGAAAGTATTGCACAGAGAATGTTTTAAATAATGATATTGAAGGAGAATAAAACAGTTTGAGAAACAATTTAAAGTAAAAGAATTTAAATTTTTAATCGAATCAATTGGACAGAAAATAAAAGGATTAAATTGTTAGGTATTAATATACACAGGTTAAATAAGGCATATTGTAGTTAGAAATAATAATAATCATTTATTTCGATCTCCTCACAGTAATTAATAAAAGAACAGCACAAAACTTGGCTAGGCATAACACTAACGAGAATGTAATTTGTGCGAGACACTGGTGTCTGTACTGGGATGCCTTGTATGACAGATTACCAGCTTCGCTCTAAATAACTGGTGCTCAAGTAACAATCTATAGTGGTGTGATGTTAATACGCGCGCGCGCTATTCTTACGACATCGTGAACCTACCTTCTTGGGATTAATTTCTATGAGTAGCTGAGCAGATCTAACGAATTAATGTGAAGGGATGTTTCGCAGGAAGTCAATTTATCAACAAATGTATAGCTGTAGGTTTTCCGTTTACTCATAGCTGAGGGAGAAATAACCAGCAAGAAATAATTCTTTTGCAGGTAAAGGACATCGACCAGTTGATATGAGTGATATACAATAAGACATGGACAATTAATTGTTTAAATAACGATAATATTTGTCAGTGGTCTCTAAAGGAAAACATAACTTTATAAAGCTTAGTATCAAGTCAGGTCTATTATAAAATAGGTCGAAAAAGAAACAAAAGTCACATCCATAGTACGAGTGAGCGCACTCATAGCGAATGACAGTAGAAGCAGACGGAAAACATAGATTGACATTAATCAAGTGTTGCTAGGATAGAGAAAAATATCTTACACGTATACTCATTTTCTTATATTTTACAATCAGTACATCTCTTTTACATTTTAGGTAAAAACAACGGTTTAAAATAAAAGTATGTTAATATACTTTTATACAGTTTTTGAAAATAATTTCGTTGTTGTTATAATATGTTGTTTCGTATTTTGTCCCTGAATATTTGTCCCTACTGCACGAGATTGTTTATTTACGTGACAACACAAAATCACCGCGAATTAAAAAAGATTTTATAATCATAACTTATTAATTATTTAAAAACAGCTGTTTATAATGTACGATATTAACAAATCGGTAGTGCATGTCCAAGCCGACGTTGGTCAGTATCTTCAGGTATGTGAGTTGATCTACAATTTTTTGTTTCATCATTATCATCAACAGCTCTTTACAACCCACTGCTGGACGTAGGTCTCTCCTTCGCAAGGTTTTGGCCTATTATACCACGTTGGCCAGACGGGTTAGTATAAGGTTTGTTTCAAATTCTGGATGTCGTAATAACAGCTGTTCCCGGATCCCGCCTATGTCAGGTCAGATTGGCACACCGTGTGGTTTTAGTCGGTTCGGTTCCGACACACCACCCTTTTTTTTTTTTTTTTTTTTTAACGTGTGGAAACCCCCTCGGGCCGTCACCCCACCGGGGTTTACGGTGGTGTGTCGGAATCGGACCGACTAAAACCACACGGTGTGCCACTCTGCGCCTGAGATAGGAGGGATCCGGGAACCGCTGTTATTACGACATCCAGATCCCTCCTAGCGCCTGCCCGAAACTGCGGGCACCATCTATGGGTAAACTCTCTATTTTAGGCGACGTACGGCACACGCGCTCGTCGCCTCCTCGCGGCTGGCCATTATAGCGGGTGGAGGGGAAAACCCGTCCCGTCCACCCGCGGCCACACTTAAGGCGGCATGAGGCGCTGGTATGCGCGCCTCCGCCGCCCGGTTCGCCGGCAGCGAATTGGGTCCGAGTGGATATCGTCCTCCCGGGCCTTCTCCGCCGCCTCCTTCCGCGAAATTACGTCTTCGCAGAAGGTTGCGACCGCGGTAAAACAACTGTCGCTACCGGCCATGGAGCGTATGACGGCCGGTAGCGAGAGATCTCCTCCAATAACAGCAGTGAGGACCCCACGCTGCGCCGCCCAGGCGGAACAAACCGCTAGCGTGTGCTGAGCCGAGTCCTCACTGCAGTCGCAGTGGTAACAGGCGGGACTCAATTCCCTCCTGGCGACCGAGTGCAGATACTTCCCGAAGCAACCATGCCCGGAAAGAACCTGCGTCAGTTGGAAGGAAAGGGTCCCGTGCTGCCGCCCTGCCCACTTGGCGATGACCGGCCGGAGAGCCTCCACGAGGGCGAAGCCAGCACGTGGAGTCTCCAACCGGAACGACCAACGAGCCATCGTGGCTCGACGAGCGGCCTCACGCCTCTATACGTACGCCTACGCCGTATCTCCTCGGGCGGGGGCCGTATGCCACTACCCGCCCGAAAGTCAGCCGTCCGCTGATAAACTTCGGCGAGCACTTCCGCCTCCAAATCCCACGGGGGAGTTCCGGCCAAGGCGCACGCCGCCTCCGTCGATACGGTGCGGTAGCCGCGTATGGCTCTAACCGCCAATATCCTCTGAGGGCGCCAGAGGCGAGCCCTATTCTGGGCGGTCAGAGCCGCCGCCCATACCGGTGCACCATATAGCGCCATTGACCGAACAACCCCCGTGTATAGCCGTCTCGTCGCGACGCTGGCTCCACCCAAATTGGGCAAAAGTCGCCCAAGAGCAGAGGCAGCGCCGACCAGCTTTGGAGTAAGCTGTCGGAAGTGCTCGTCGAAGAGCCACCTGCCGTCGAGGATCAGGCCCAGATACTTCATCTGGGCCTTAATCGGTACGAGGACCGAATTGACTACGATGGAGGCGCCGGGGGGTGGACCACGACGGGGCCCATGAAACAAAAGGGCTTCCGTTTTGTCTAGGGCCACCCGTAAACCCAGCGCCTCAATGCGCCCGACCACCGAAGAGACTCCCACGGTGGCCAGGCGCGCCGCCTCTTGAAAGTTCACCCCCCGGGCCGTGACCAATGTGTCATCGGCGTAACAAATTACGCCCAGCCCGGGGGGAAGACGACCTCGAAGGGCCCAGTCGTATCCCATATTCCACAGGAGTGGTCCGAGGACGGACCCCTGCGGAACACCGCACGACATGGGCCGCCGCCTTAGAATACCATCTCGGTCCTCGTACACGACGGTACGCTCCTCAAGATAGTCTGCCACAAGCCGCCTTAGGTACTCTGGCACCCCGTGGTAGTGGAGTGCTTCCCTGATGCAGCTAAATGGCAGACTATTAAATGCGTTGGCGATGTCCAACGACACCGCCAACAGCACGCCGCCACAGCTCACCGCCTCTTCGGTAACGGCCCTCAGGCGCAACACAGCATCGACTGTCGAACGCCCCGCTCGAAAACCGAATTGGGCGTCCGACAGATCGGGGCCCACCTCGCAGAGGTGCCGGACGATACGAGCAGAGAGTATCCTCTCAAAAAGTTTGCCCGCCTCGTCCAGCAACACGATGGGCCTATAGGCCGCCACCGATTCGGCTGGCCGTCCCGGCTTCCTCAATAGGACCAGCTTCCCGCTTTTCCAGCACTCAGGGAAGCGTCCGGACACCAAGCTAGCGTCCAGGACCTCCCTGAGATGGTCCGACATGTGTTCGAGGGCTCGGGCCAGCACTCGGGCAGGTATCCCGTCTGGCCCGGGGGCGGTGTTCTTAGAGCGGATCCGTAGAACAACCGCCCCTATCTCCGATTCCCTGACGGGCGGCACACCGCCTTCGTCGTCCCCGACCAAAAAGACCATTGATGGCGGCGTGTGCTCCGCCCGCTGTGGGAAAAGGCCCTCGACCACTTCTTGCAGGAAGCTGGGCTGGAGGGTCTCTGTAAGGGGGGGGCCCGACGTGCGGAGCTTTTGTCGCGCCGCACGATAAGGGCGAACCCAGGGGTCACGATCGAGACCCTCCAGCATCTCCTTACGCTTAATTTCTTTGGCGCGGCTAATGGCCAGCTTCAAAGTTTTCCGCGCCTCTCGGTACTCCTCATAAAGCTGGCCCTCCTCGCCGTCTACGCGGTGTCGCCGCCGACTACGGGTGTAGGACCTCCGGGCACGAGTACAGGCCGCACGGAGGTCCGCCAACTCCTGGGACCACCAGTAAACCTCCTTCCGTGGAGGCCGACAACCTCGGATGCGGGGCATGGCCGCATCACAGATCTGCGTAATCGCATCGAGGAAGCGACCAGCCCCCATGTCGACCTCCTGGGTCGGAGCCTGCGGAGACAGCCAGGAGTGAATAATGGCTGCCTCCTCTAGTAGGTCCCTATTCAGTTTGGCTACAGCCCACCGCGGAGAGCGAGAAAAAGGCCGCGCCGCGTGACCCCTACTGGGGTCCTGGGTCCGGGAGAGCTCAAATCGGATGTAAAGGTGATCCGAGAGCATCTCCGTCCCGGTCACCCAACCAGTTTGGACGGGGAGGAACATAATAGGGCTCCGCGGCTACGGCAACACCAATCGACCACTGTGCCATGGTTTGCAGGAAAAGGTCCTGCGCCGCAGCACAGTGGTTCAGGTTCGTCTGGACTAGGAGGCTGGAGATTCGATCCATTACTGGATCATTTCTACAGCCCCCTCCATAGGCGACGACGTTGACGCACGACCTACATCGGAGGCAGCCTGGGCCGACTGGCTAGCCTCCGACGTTTGCCGAAAACTGCGGAAAGACTTGCAGCTCCCCTGTCCCATCTGATGATTGGCAGGCCTATCGCCCGCCGCACACTTTGGGCAGTGAGGGACGGCAGAGCACTCTGCTGCGTTGTGTCCCGGTTGACCGCAGCGGAAACACAATCCACTGCAGTCAAAACAACTATCGCACTTGATGCGAGTGTGTCCCGTGGCCAGGCATTTGAAGCACCTCATCGGTCTCGCCGCCAGAACTGTGACTCTGGCGTTCACGAAACCGACGAGGATCTTGCCAGCATCGCCTATAATCTTAGCTGACGCTACAGGACAACTGATCCACGTCGCACCAAGGCCTCCCGGACCGGGACGGATGGTGTCAACTCTGATGTTGTCCGCGTTGCACCCAGTTTTCTCTTGAATCGCAACGCGGACATCCTCAACCGTCACGGAGTCGTCCAGACCTGAGATACGCAATTCCGCACATTTGGTAGGCCTGGCGATCTTTACACCATCCGTAACAGAAAAAATACTCCGCAGCTTTTCGGCAAAAGCATCCGCCGTCTTTGTACCTTCAGCCCTAGGGAACTCCAGTACTCTTGCTCCCGTTTGGGCGAGGCGCATTTTGACACCTACAGTCCCAAATTGATTGGCGAGACTATCCCGGGCCTTCTTGAATACGGCCGCATAGGATAGCCCGCCGTTTGCCGCCTCCGGTAATATAGTGATCACTGCAGCCGCGGTCTTTGGCATCTGTAGCTTACGCGGCTTCTTTTGGGTGGCCACTGCCACTGACGGCGACTGAGGAGTAGAGGCTACTTATTGGGTAGCCTTCTTACCCTTTCGAGACTTCTTGACCGACTCAACTACCTGCCACCCATCGTTTGAGGGAGCAGAAGTAGCGGGGTCAGATGTAGGTGTCGGAGTGGGAAGCGGAGGGATCTCAGCCCTCGTCTTTGCTATAACCTTAAGGGCAGGTTTGGAAGCAGCCGACTTTGCCACAGTCTTATTTACCGCCACCTTTGCTGCTCTAGCTGTTTTCGCAGCAGCCACAGGGGCGGACGTAAGTGTTGCCGCCGCATACGACACACGACCACCTGCAACGGGAAGCGGAGCCGGTGGCGTCGTCTTTGATCGGTTGATCTTCGCCCCATCCGCTGCGAGTGGCGGCCGAATTACGGGGGCTGGAGGTAGCCTCGCCTCAAGGCCCGCGAGACGTCCGTCCAACATACGCCCCACTACGTCAAGTATTTGGCGCAGATGGGCATCAGAGACGTCGCCAGAACCGTGACTGGGGATAGACCGATCTTTAACCCGGCCCTGTTGTTCAGGGTGGTGGGCCCGAAAGTGAGCAAATTGATTGCTCAGCTCAGCCACCTGGCCCGTCAAACGGTCATTAGCCGTCTGCAGGCGAGCTACATCCCCAATGAGGGTGGTAACAACCTCTGCAATGGCAGAGGAGGAGTTCTTAAGGGCCCTAACAAACGGACCCTTAAGGTTTGTAGATTTTGTGGCCACCTTGTTAATGACGGCCACAGCTACATTCGCTCTCTCCTGTAGGGACACCGGTGCCTGGGTTGCCAAATTATTCACTGCTGGCGCTCGAATTTTTTGTAGGAGATCCGCAATTTCCTCCTCCACCACAGATTCGCCCTCCGCTCTAACGCGCCTGTAGGCTGCCGCTTTAGTGAACACGGAGCCTAAGGGAACCGAAACCCGAGTGCGTGACCTCCCTCTGTGGCTACTAGCCACTTTAGGAGGCAGCCACTCCTGTGAACTTTCTCCTTCGTCGTCTATGGAGCGTCCGCGTTTCTGATTGTCGCGAATCTCTACCTCCATTACTTCCAGCGCCTCAATTGATGCGCTAGAGTCACCTCTATCTGTTGGAATAACGGATTTCGAACGTAGTCGATCCGATCTTCTTCGGCTCCCTGAAGTAAGATTAGCTTCTGAGAGCGAGATAGGCGTCATACGTTCCTCCTCATTGGTTGAGAAGTCGTCCGTCTTCCTAGGCTTACCTTTCTGATTCTTTTCTTCATCTTTTTTCTTGTAATTTTTGTTTGTTTCAATTTCCATAATTATTCCCACGCGTGGGGGAGAAATAAAAGTCGACCCGGGCAGAGATCCCCCAATACCCGGGCAAGCGTAAATTTGTGCCCAACCGAGGGGTCCGCAGGTGCCTCGGCTGGGAGTGCGCTTGCGACTGAACTACCCATCAGCCATGCATCCCCTGGCCACGCACCAGAACACGGGATTCGGGGTAATTTTTTTATAGAGGTTTTCTTCCTCGCAGTCCGGGCGGTTAAGCCAAGACCCTCGCCCCCGATTGGAGTCGCGAGACTCCAACTCGGGACTACGATATGTCGACGGCGGCAGGGAGACGATGTTCCCTGATGCCTGCTCGGTGGCAGTGTAAGTGCACACCGAGCCCGTCCTACTTTTTCCACCGCTGAGCGGAAGAACTCCGACCCTAGAAAGGGTCCCACCATCGTGATTTTTTACTGAGGTTTTCCTCCTCATTGCTCCGAAAAGCGAAGAGCCAACAGAGGAATCGACAAATATGCCCGCTCTGTTGGACCAAGTCTCGGCCGAATTGCCGAAGAAAATGGCTTCCTCTTCGTGCTAGAATATTAGCCACTGGCAGTGATGAACACCATCGCCAACGTTACCAGGGTGCACCACGTGGAGGTTTTCTAGCCCAGCACCCCCCGGTGGGGTGGATGGCCCGAGGGAATTTCCACACGTTAAAGAAAAGCGTTTGTTTCCAGTTTTCCTCCTCTTTGCAGTGATGTTATCTTGCTTAGTTCGTTGCTTAGTTTCCTCTTCGACTTCTATGCAAAGTAACTATTATGATTGGTACCTAAATAGTTTTGGCTTTCTTAGTCGCCTCTTACTACATCCATGGGATGAGTAGGGGTGGTGGCACTCCGTATTTTAAATCCGTAACCATACGAGTTTTTCGTTTTAGTCATTCGCATACTGGTTACTGTGTAAAACTGCGACATTTAGCTTTAATGAAACATATGAAACGAAAGACTACACTTAAAATTGTTGCACAAAACAAAATGTGTTGGCAAAGATGATATGAGAGATCTTAGTCCCAACTGTGATCTCGTGGCCTCTCTCAAACACGAATCTTGTTAGTGTGTTTCAGCATGTGCTTCTTTAAATTACTCAACTGAGAGCAACTGCTCTTACATAAATAAGCTAATATGGTTTCTGAACACTGCGTGTACGGATGTGGCGAGTGAAGTTATCTTTAAGTACGAACTTTTCCTACACGTTACACTGCCCACCAGTGTGTGTACGTTTGTGATTAACGAACTTGCTCTTTACTGTGCATTATAAACAAATTACTCATGTCTGAGAATTGTTTTTTTCCTATATCACGATATAGTTTCTTGCCATTGTGTGTACGCATATGTAATGATAGTTGAACTCTTTGTAAAAATTGTTTCTTACACATATGATATTGGCATGGTTTCTCACCAGTGTGCATATGCATGTGTCGTTAAAGTAGAGTTAAGTGAGAATCGTTTCTTACACAGATTACACTGATACGGTTTCTCAATAGTGTGTGTACGCTAGGGTGTCCCTTAAGTGACAAAAAAAAAATTTTTTGAAAATTCGAAATGCATTCCCTCTATAATTTTGACTAATGCTATAAGATACTTAAATATAAAATTTTATCAATCTAGCATAATTGCAACCAGTGCCGACCGAGCTTCAAAGTTTAGTAAAAAACGTGTTTTGTCCTAAAATTTCAGTCTGCTATAATTTCACTATAAATGCAATGAATTAAGTGAATAAAATTAAATAATAAATTAGATGAACATTAATCTTTAATTAAAAACATAAAGAAATAAGAATCATTCAGGGTAACTTCTTTTTAGAGTAGTTTTTTTACAGTCTGGATACAATTTTAGATGTTCCTGGACACAGCGCAGCAAGAACTGTTTTTGTTCTTCTTCAGCCGTGATAAGTCCGTTAAAATCTTGCATTAATTTAACAGCCCTTTCAGCAGTATCATTTACAACTCTCAAATAACTTATTCTTCTTTTAGCCTCCAGAAAAGCAGCATTGTTATTCCAAGAAGATACATCTTCCTTTAGAAAACTGTCGTCGATCTGCAGTCGTAATAAAAATTGTTTGCTCTTTTCCGATACGAAATCATCCAGTGCTTTGTCTAAAAAAAAAGAAAAATAAGTTAAATAACAAATAAAAATCAACAACAATTTTGAAAATAAATAAATAAGTATTGGACATTGAAATTGAAATCCAACAAAAAGTCAATTTAACTTACCAAACAACTTTTGAGTCAGTTCTTCCTTCGACGGGTCATAGCGTTTGCTAAAATCCGAGATTTTGTCCCTGTTGAAGTTGGCAATCATCTTCTTCTTAGTTTGGTTGTCAACTTCATCATCAAATAGTGATAGAATGACTGTCTCTTCACATAAATACCACAAGTGATGGCTGAACTTGCTTATAGAAGCTTTAGAAATTGTTGCGTCAACTTTTTCATACTCTTTTAACATCTTCAAGAAGCGCAAATCTTGATTAGGTGCTTTGGTCGCCACTGTACATTCGAGCCAAGGTTTAACATACAATATTACGAGAAATAAGCAAACATCTTGTAGAGCCTTTTTGTCCTTCGCAGTTACTCTGCATTGTGACTGAAGTAAACATATTTTTAAAGAATAGATCGCTCTCGCCATCCAGCGTGCCTGATGTATAGCTCCGGGGGGCCTTAGTTTTAATTTTTCCTCTGTGTCTCCTCCTAAAAATATTACGCACAGTTCGACCAATTCGCGGTAATCATCTCTTACAAAACCTTTATCTAATTCTGCCTTATAAAATAGTAACAACGCTTGAATGTCTGTCTCGGCAACCCGTGCTTTTACGAAATTAAGAGATGGTTCAATTTTAGTACAATCAATGTTTTTCCAATTTTCTTGGAACTTTTTGAACATCGGAATATCTGGGCTACTAGTAATTTGCTTAATCTTGGTTTCAAAGACAGCTTTTAGGACCAATTCATAAACATGATGACGACAGGCGAAAAGCAACAATTCTCTTCCTAAAGTTTGCTCCAAAATAGCACAAGCTCCATTGAAACGGCCCATATTGGAAGCTATTGTGTCGCAGCACATTATTTGCACTTTATCATAAAGGTTCCAGTCAAAGAGAGCTGCTGATACAGCCTTCGCTTGATGTTTTCCAGAAGAACTTTCTAGTTTCGGCACTGCAAGAAGCTGCTCTTTATCGTCAAATGAAGCTATAACTGGCAAGCGTTCTTCTTTTGAACTCCGTACATCCAACCCCGGTAATAGTTTTCCATCCCAATGGACTGTGACTATATCGGGTACATTGTTTTGGAAGTTAGATTTTATTGCTTCTGCCCTTGATTTTCTAGTTTCAGTACGAATTCGCTGAATCGAGGATTTGTTAATACAGAAATCATCGCTGCTCAGACCAAGCGCTTCTACCACCGCATTAAGAATGTAAACGGTATCTCTAATGCTTAACTGGCATCGATCTAAAGCTGCAACTAGTTTAGGTGTTATAAGATTCTTTCTACCTCTTTTTGAACTTTGTTCATGGCAGGGAACGTCCGGCAAGCTGAGTTCAGAATTCAAGATCTGTTCTTCGTCTGAATCTTCTACACTGTCTAAGTTATTTGTGGTGGAAGTAGATGCAACAGCTAGTGATTCTCTTTGTCTTACAATCCTTTCCTCTTCTTCCAATCGTCGTTGTCTAGATCTTTGTTCTTTTTCCGCCAATTTTTTATCTACACCACCTAAGCATCCCGGTCGACCTGGCTCTCTCTGTTTCATTAAAAATAATTTATCTTCCTCTATTTTCATTCTCTCAAAAGCATCAGCATGTGCAATATCAAACAAATTATCAAGATTAATGATAAAATTGTTCTCACGACTCTTAAACGTCATCTGAGTTTTCTTACAATTTTTTTGCAACTCTCTCCAAACATGATATAAATCAATAAGTTTCTTCACGCAGTTAGGAAATGCCCTTGTTGGAATTCTTGCTTTTTCCCAATATATGATGCACTCCCTAATCACAAGATTTGCACTTTCACTAACAGTCAATTTAACCTCACGAATATTGTAAAATAGGACTGAGAGAACTTGTCGATTAGATGGTAATTTTGCACCATTTATTTGGTAGCTAGTCAATCCGTTAAGAAAAATATTTTATTTATCACTCCGTAATTCCACCGACATGTTTACGCACTAAACAATGAAGCACTAATAGTCTCAAAAATCACGTACGAAATGGCAAATAAAACATGTCGTAACAGGTCACTGGGCAGTACTTAAGCAACTTGTATCGACAAGTTTAAATAGCAAGTCGGCACGGGTTATCGTTTATATATCGAACTAATATTTTTTTCTAGACAATATAGGGTTATTACGAAACTTTTAAGAAGGTATGCGTAAAAAAATATCGAACTTGAAATTTAAGGGACACCTTAGTGTACGCATATGTTTACTTAAATAACCTTTTAGAAGAAATTGTTTCTTACGCAGATCACATTGGTATGGTTTGACTACTGTAATAATATTGGCTAGTCAAACTTCAATAAGTCTAGGCATAGCTCCGTTGTATATGTGTCATGTGTGCATGTAATTGTGTATGTACGTGACAAGGTATAGTTTTGATCGATCTTAATTCATTATTTTCACTGTACTATCATATACATAGTATATCTATAAACATACATATAGTTTATTATTAATGTTGACAGCTGTACAAATAACATTAGTAATGTCCTAACTTGAAATTTTTGTATTAAGAAAAAGTAAGTAATATATCTCGCCGCAGGGCGCCCTACATAGTGACCACAACTTTTGGATTCTATTCATGCCTTCCATCAGGTAGAGCAGAATCTCTTTGGCAAGCTCTAAAAAAGTTTATTTAAGTACAACTAAAACTCGAATTCTCTACAACGGGTACTTCCTCTGCAATAACGTTTTGACTTAATTAAAATGTCTCAAGATTTTTTTGAACATATTATTTAAACCGGTATTTTTTGAACAATAGAGATAATTAAGGACGCTATAGGATTTGGTTTCATCGGTCAAAGAAAGTTAATAACGACAATATTTTATTCTATCACATTTACTCAACGTCACCAAAGTAAGCAGAGTTTGTATAGGTGAGCCATGAATTAGTTAATATTTAAAAAATCTTCGAAAAAAAAAATCATAAGAAGTATTAGAAAAATTGTTTGTTTTTTTTTTAAATTTCATCGTCTAAATAACCACTGTTTCGACGTTTGCACTCTTCTAAATGAGCACCGAAATTTTCGAATACTTGTCGGCAAAGAGACCACAAGATCGCCGGCATTTCTTCGCTAATTTTTCTTTTACTTGACGTAGTGTACTTGGTTTGTTGATGTAAACACAATTCTTCAAATAGCCCCATAAAAAGATGTCTGCTGGAGATAGATCTCGATTTTTAGGTGACCATGGAATGTCTTTGACCACCGGCAGGGACTCAATAATGTGTGACAAGTGGTTCCATCTTGTTGAAACCATGTGTTATGATGGTAACCAGCAAATTCCAGCAGCATCGGTGCCAAGAACTCCCGTAACATTTTTACATATTCAGCAGAATTAACTGTAACTGAATAATCGCAAGAATCTACGAAAAGGTAGGGTCCAATGATTCCTTTTGCTGAAATTGCAGTCCATACAGTTACCTTGGAAGAATAAAGAGGCCTTTCATGTTTAGCTTTGGGATTTTCTGTGCTCCAATACCTGCAACTCAGTTTGTTAACATGTCCGTTGAGATGAAAATCACTAAATCGTTCTAACATTATTTCGGCAAACGACTTGCGTAAATTTTAATCATTAGGTTTTATTTCCTGCACGGTCTTGGTCTTGTATGGATGTAATTTCAAAATACCACGTAATAATGTGTAAGATAACCCTAATTCAGCCGAAAGTTTTCCTGTCGATAAATCTGGATTATGTCAAACAAAAGCGGAAACTTGCTGCACGTTCTCTACGGTCCGAGAATTCTGTGAGCCTCCAATTTGCGTCACATTTAGAACACACTCTCTTCGAACTTCTTCATTCAGTTCTTTATTAAAGGGGCACTCGAATACTGATTTAAATCGTGTTCAACGCAAAATAAGCGTCTCACAGTAATAAACAAACTGTTGTTGAAATGAAATTGTTTCTCACAGTAAGCGCGCTGCGGACCCGTGAAGCGATCCATTGCTGCAAAATTTCTAAGAGACGAGCTAGTGATCAGACCGCTCCTCGCTTGATTCCAAAGTGTGAACTCTTTAGTAAGATTCCGGGAGCTCTGTGGTTGTTCACAATAGAAAAAATGCCTAATTGTAACATGACTATCCAAAATAGTGTAAAATAATGTAGTAATGATCCCTCATTCCGTCTTGAAGTTATTCATGGCACCCCACATATCGTCTCTAAGTAGTTTTATCCACATTTTTCCTTTTCCTAAGCTCCAATTCTCGCTAGACGGTTTAATTAGTTCGTGTCTTAGAATGGATGGAGTTGCTTATTCATTTTTAAAACATGCCCTAATAAAAGCAAAGAATACTATTTAAATTTCATAAACAGTTCTTATAAATTAGATTACGTCCCCCTGGCTTGTAGAAATACAATTGTCATCCCAATTCTTAAACACGGTGTCAACATGAATCAAATAGTTATAGACCTATATAAATCTTCTGTTTATGTAAGGCCACTGTTGTTGTGAACACTGAATTTGTTAGGGCAATCCCAATATAGGCTCAGAAAAGCTAGAAACACGATGGATAGTCTTAGCTTAAGAGACATAAGCGTTATCTTGGCTTGGATACCTAGATACTCAGGAAATAAGACCGTTTATAATAGTCCTCATGATCATTCAGAAATATACTGCTATGATATCTGTTAAGTCCTTAAAACACGGCTGTTTGATTCGTAATCTAGGCTGTGTCATGTGTCGAAAACTGTTAACAGTCAATTTTAAAGTGATATTCAATCAGAAATTCCTCTTAAGCCCTGGTTTGCTAAAATTTAAAAAATAAATAAGAGCTCTACTTCTACAATGTATCGTTTAAGACTAACCCACTCATGTGTGACATGGATTTAATCACTCTTAACACGTGTTTTTACTCCTATTATAGAATTATGTACTAGGCAAGAGTATTACTATTGTGGAGGTACGGATATCATGTCTCTCCGACACAAAGAGGCGACCTTCGACCAGGCGAGGTGATCGTGCCTGGCGAGCCGCGGCTCAACGGTGGGAAGTTGTGTATACGCTAATCGCCACGAGAATCTCTATTTCACGATACAGGATTAGTAGTTGTTCTGTAGTTTATTATACTCCGTAGTTCGATGTGTCTTTGCTAGATGACGTATGTAGTATGCTTTTCTGTTTGTGCCGCATGTGGAAGTCGCCACACTATAAACAAAATTAAATTATGGTTACAATGTTACTGTGTATATTTTTTTTTCAGGTTTTTTTCTACCGTATATATAATGTACATATCTCTAAATATATATATAAGTTTATCCACGTTTGGCTATGTTTATAAAATTCAACAAGTTATGTTTTCTACACCACATAAATTTACTTACATTGCACAACTCTACATGAAAGCTGTTGACAGTGTATCTTTGAAATACGCACAGACTATACCACAAAACCAAATATCATCATCAAAAGTTGAAGTTGAAAGTGCACTTTCAGTTTATCAAGAAAAAGAAGAGTTTGTTTTCAAAACAGATAATATGGATTAGGTGTTCTTTGTGTCTGTTTTTTGTATGTTTGTAAAGTCGCCGCGACACTGGGTATATTACTGCGGCCGTTGTCTTTTTTGTAAACAGAAAGCAAAGAGACGCATAGACAGTAAATAAATACACAAGTGAATATAAAGGTACAAAGATAGACTGTGAATTTACTATAGAATTAATAATGGAAGGCCTTTCGATGTGCAGAGTCTGTTTAGGAGAAGATACTCGACTTGTTTCTATTGTCGGAACTCACCTACAAGAGATATATGAGTCGTTTTTATCGATGTCGGTAAGTAATTGTAAAGTCAATGTTCAATCTCCTAGTTACTGGGAAGTGTTTCAAATTAAGTGTAAGTTAGTTGTTAAAGTGGCTCATTTCAAAGTCTACAAAACTTGGTATTATTTTAGATCTGGCTAGGTTAGGTTAGGATGGAACTGAAATGCAACAGAAATATCTCTATCTTATAAGATTCTAAAGTTCGTGACACTTGCTTACATGATTTTATAATAAAATACAGGTTTGTACATATATTTTTTCGGGATATGGAAGGCTAGCTGGCACTTTGAATTCGTTGAAATGTAAAAATATGAAATGCTGAAATATGTTTGGTGAATGTTGGCAAAAAAGAGCAATCTCAGTCTTAAGTGAAGGCAAATAAACTTAACACAACCACAAATGAAAGAAAATGATACTGCAAAATGAATGTGGGAAGTGCTGGCACAAACTGACATAACACTCCCACTAAATTACATAAATACAATAGAAAATGAAACACTATCTCTACAATATTGGCCCAAAGGAAATAGAGAAACAGTAAATACCACACTCTTAAAGTAGAAATAACCAGACCTTGGAATTCAAACACTGACACCATACCCTTAGTACGAAATACTTCAGGAACAGTTGCTAAAAGTATACACAGAAATATAAATAAACTGAATGCTGATATAAATACGCGCATAATACAAATACAAGCAGCTATAATCGACAAAGTTTAAGGTCTCTTCTTCCCTGAAGATGGCGGACTGGAAATTTGGTGTCAATCTGTGTTTAAAGTTTGACCTGAAAAACTTTTTGAAACACATACCTAATACACAGGCTTTTACAGCAACATAAATTAAAAAAAATACATTAAAAAAATATAACATTTATATCTCTTAAGATTCAAATGTTGTAACAGATTTTTTGGAGCCCTTCCATGTTCAATAAGTCAGAACTGAATGGTATCTTTTTTTTTGAGTGACTCTAGTTTGCCTATCAGAAACACATAAAATCCAAGAGTGGTGGTCACGGTATTCATTGTCGATGCAGACAATGCAGCATGGTGACATTATAGCAGCCAAGTGAGATATTTCTCCACTCCACTCTTAAAGGACCCAGGATCATAGTGGGAGGGAAACAGATGTGCTGGTATCTCTTAGATGCAATTGATTTTTCTAACCAAAGATTGCCTGACAAAGATGGCTTTTAGAAATAAGGCCACCCATTGTGTACATCTGTAATATTCATCAATCATATTGTGTGTGATATATAATAAAGCATACTGTATTCTACTATTTTTCTTATAAGAAACTTAAAAACTAAACAAAGATGTCAATCAATCAACCTATCGCTTTCCACTGCTGCACGAAGGTCTCCCCGCCAAGGAACACCAACCATCCCGCTCTTGGGTAATTTACATCCAACCGCTGCCAACCACCTTCTTCAAGATGTACCTACTTTTAATTTGTCATGGAATTTGTTTGGGTATTCCATAGGTGGGTATAAATTCAAAGATAATTGATGTTGAATGCAGGTGCTACTCTATTTTGGTTGGTGTAAGTAAGGGAAGGCTCTATGGGCTGTAATATACAACTTCGTATCTCCATTTACAGTTGGGAACAAATGGCAGGCCCATACTGGTTTGCTACATATGTGTCTCCAGAGTGAGAAGCTGTCCAAACAAAAGTTGGGTTGTATTGAGGTTGGTTATAAGTAAATGATCTGTGCTTTCTTGAGACTATCCAATGCAACCATCATCATCAACAGCTTTAATAGTCCACTGTTGGACATAAAAGCTTATGTACAGCAGTGGACTATTAAACTCCTTAAAAATGGCGTTTTTACCCAACTTAACAATGATGACTAGATGGGTTAGTATGGGATTTCATTCGTTTCATTCTCTTTACTGATGTTTTGTTTAATTTGGTCCCTTATTCGGCTTTTACAACACCCACAGGTCCTTTAATTATTTGTTAAGTATTTACAATCAACAGTAATATGTGTGTAATATAAGTGTGTGTATAAATAAATAATATCTTCATATGCACACATCTCACATGTTTGTTCTCAGTATGTATGTACACATTTTTCTATTTCGGACCAATGTTTGTATGATCAGTAAATATTTGTTTCGGACTTTGGGTGTTTTCTATGTTATAATATGTATATACAGTGGATCCCCGGTAATTCGACAAACGTTTTACAGGGCAGTGTCGGACTATCGTATTTGTCGAATTATAAAGTACTGTCTAAGACCCCCTATAACCCGGATTTTTTTTAAAAAAGAATACCTTGTAATCCGACAAATTACAGACAAATGATAAGATTGTGTATGTTGTTGCCTTCTGTGCTTGTGACGAGATTACTAGGCATGTATACGTAATACACAATGAACAAGCTTAGCGTTTGGCTAAGCTGCACCGCTATCACACGTAGTCCAATTCAAACTAAGCAATCGGAATTGAAATAATACCTACGCGTCGAGCACAAGTTACAACCTGTTCAATCATGCACGATCTACATTAGCGAAAATTGTTTAATTGATGTCGGATTACAGGGGGGCCGGATTACCGAGGGACCACTGCATTTGCAAAAAAAATATAAATGTATTTATATCGGATTAGTACCCATAGTACAAGTTCTGTTCAACATTTTTCTTGCCACACTGTATTCGTTACATGTTGATAACTCGCCAACAGTTGAAACTGCAAGGGTTGAACAATAAGAAAAGACTCACCATGCACAATGTGATGCACTTGAGCGTGGGTCAGGTAATAGGGATTGATGCAGTCAATGTTGATGTGGAAGCTCCGAAATCTGATGTAAAATTCGAACAAAGAGACTCTGAAGGTAGCATTTTACATTTCACTATCATTTCTTGGGTGTTCTTGCTCTACTACTCACAAACCCATTCCCACTTGCAAACTCAATGTTGTTTAAAGGTATCGATGAGGATGCTTTTGAAGAAAACAATATCTCTGATGACGAACGACATGCAGACTCAGAGGTTGATCCTCTAATTATTGTCAAGAAAGAACTGGCAAGTGAGTATACTCTCCTGTTAATTGACATCTCTCACACAAGGGGTGGTATCTTGTGTCGCCAGATACTTGATAGACATTACTTGACATACAGACACGCACACTGAACACCCAGACTTGGGAAAACTATTTGTGGGTACCAGCACTGTGTTAGGGGGTCGCGATGTTCCCTAATACCTGTTACGGAAATGTTTACTATTTCTACTGAAATGTTCCATAAATGTGACAACGTCTCAATAATTTCGTTTTGTTCGTGAACAAACATGTCTCTACTCATTGTACTCAACTATATTATATTTCTTTGGTGCATGACAATACGTCAGTATATTATCTAAATAGCTGGTGTTGTTTTTTTTATTTTACGAGCCTGCCAAAGTGACTCTACTCTGCCTGATGGAAAGCATGAATAGAATCCAAGAGTTGTGGTCACTATACTCATTGAAAATGCAGACAATGGAGTATGGTAACCCACATTATGGCGGCCTAGTAAGATGCTTTTTCACGCCTCGTTTAGGGACGTAAAAGGCATGACAGTCATCGTGGTATTGTATTGTAGACAGTTACCACGACAACTATCACCCCTGCATCAATGGGCCTCCGGTCTGTTTATTTGGTCCAACTTTGAAACACGACACCACTGTGAGCCCCGGTGGAGTGACGGCACGAGAAGGTATCTACACTTTAAAGGTACCGATGTAGTGATCAGTATTCTGTGGAAAAGAGAAGACATGCAAGGCCGAGGTTTGGCTTTTGGAATCTACACCATAACTATACACGTAGCTGGTTTTTAAATATTGATAATTAGTATAAATTGTGGTTTTTTGAGCAACGTTTTCACATCGAGCTGTTTCTCAAGTAATTTGTCACACTCTGAGGCATCACTCAGCGCAGCGTAAACTTGACGTTTCATATTTTTGTTTTACACACACACACACACACACAAAGCTTTAATTGCGGTAGTGCCCCGAGGGTCGATGTCGTTGGTCACGGCTTGAGCGTTTAGCGTTACGATTGTTAAAGATTTTAGTGCGGATCAATTGAAATGCCTAAGGTGGTTCAACAATCGGTTAGAGGTGAAATAAGATCACATTAGACCCTCAGGCGTTTCTGTACCGTAACTACTTAACTAAAGAACAGCGTAGTATTCTACTTTCGAAGTCCTCGTAGTCTTCAGATGCCTGATAGCCTTTTGACACAAGGGCTCTGATAACTAACCTCTCAATGTCTTTTGCTTTTGTCACCCAATTTTTCAAAGACTATATGGTGTCCCCATCGACCAGGGCCTCAGTAATAGAAATATTGTGTCTCAACATAACTCTGGACCCTATACCTAGTGTCAATACGAGCTTCAAATCAAAGTACCACAGTTATTCGTTGCTACTAATTGTCAATTTTCAACGTCACATTTTAAGGGGGACGTTATTCGTGGGTTGCTGCCTCTCGTCACTTATATGACATACTTCAACCTACTACGAATCAACGATTAATTCGCTTCTGCTAGGGTGACGGATGGCCCCACCTCCCAAGATTTGCGCTTATGGAAGACCGAGATCGTTCTGCGATCTCCGGCGCCCGAGCCGTCTGTGAGACCGGACCCATTCCCGATCCTGGCGGACCGGGAGAGTTCTAAACCTCTTCCGGTCCCGCTCAAACATCTCCTTTGCAAGTAAAATTTGCTCGCAAAAGGAGATGACGGAGTTCCACGCGCTCTCGCTTCGTAACATGGCCGCGATCATGCTACCGAGCGAGAGAGTTACCACTCCGATGGCCGCCATAAGGTCACGCCTCAGCTCCGCCCATGCTGGGCATTCTGCCAGCGTGTGGAGCGCTGTGTCCACGGTCCAGCCAACGCAGTGGTGGCACTCAGGCGATGGCTTCTTTCCGATCAGACACAGGTGATCTCCGAAGCAGCCTTTCCCAGTGATCACCTGCGGTCCAACTCCTGTACCTCCTTGCGCCACTGATAAAGAACCGCAAGGGCTCTCACTTCCAAGTCCCATGGTAGAGTTCCAACCAGGAGACTCGCCACCTCAAAGGAAATTGTGCAGCATCTTCTTATGACCCTGATGGCCAGCACTCGCTGCGGTCATCGCAGTATCACGACGTTGCTGGCCTTAAGGGTCTCACAGCTGTCAAGCTACGAGTATTTAGTTAGTTAGTTTATTATTTACGCTTATAATTTGTTAAGACTTGTTTAAAAAATATTTTGAAATAAAATATCATTAACTTACATGGTAGGCACCTGAAGTCTGTTTAAATTTTTTCTGGTAGTAAATACAGGCTATGTTACTCAGAGATGACGTCACATTCTAGAGATTGTTTTCTTTTTTTAATCAGTCCAGTAGTTTTGGAATTTATTCAACACAAACGATATTAAAAATATTAAAATACCGAATTTCACTTGTCCGTAGATATCGGCGAGGATGCTCTAGAAAAGAACAGCGTCTCTGACGTCATACAACCTGCAAACTCGGACGGTGATCCACTTTCTAACGTCAAGGAAGAACAGTCTGGAGACTGGACAAGTACGTGTCGTGTTGTCGTTTATTCTTTTAGGTGAAAGCCCCGCAGTACGAGTGCTCCCTGTGTCGTAAGCAACTGTTTAATTCATACCAAAGGTTATCACAATAGTTATTACTAAATATGGGGTGCTCAGGGTTCCCACCAAGAACTTAAGGCTAGGTCAACCTCACCTGCAATTGGTCCACCTGCTTATCGACGGACGAGTCTCTGGCAAACAAAACTGCCCGGTTAACGGCAATAGACCCGCCATCTATTAAGTGTGACCAAAATACTGGCGAAAAAGGGACGTTTTCTATGCCTCTACCTACCCCTCCGCGGGTATAGGCGTGATGTTTGTATCACTATAAATACAACTAGCTGACCCGGCAAACGTTGCTTTGCCATATAAATTATTTCTAAGTAATTTGAGCGGGATGAAAAATGATTAAATTGCTAAAATGGCTATTAAAAAATAAGGGTTAATCGTAGAAGGGTGAAAATTGAGGATTGTATGTATTTTTGTATGCTGTATCATAAAAAAATAGAAATTAAAAATTTTGTCTAAAAAATAAAAAAAAATTTAGGGTTGTACTACCCCTAACATTTAGGGGGATGAAAAATAGATGTTGGCCGATTCTCATAGATACCGGATAAGCACAAAAAATTTCATCAAAATCGGTCAAGCCGTTTCGGAGGAGTATGGCAACGAAAACTGTGACACGAGAATTTTATATATTAGATAGATACCTTTAGGCCAGTTTGAAGTACCTCCTTCTTTTCGGTAGTCACTAATAAGTTTGTCTAGAAAAAGTATTCTGTTTTTGTTAATTGATGTTTCGATTGCAGAGTTTACGAGCTTGGAAATGATCTCAATACTGTTTTCATATTTTATTCAGGTAATCTAACTTTGAATGGATTTAAAAAAGCTGGAAAGAGCATTCCAGAAAAATTAACCAACAGAAACATACGAGACGATGAACTCACACAGGACACTTTACAGGAAATTAATAAAGCCACTGCTGTAAACAAAAATGCACCAAAGGGCATAAAGGAAGAGACATTCGCTCTCGACGAAGATAATGAAGAGAAAGCTACCAGCGTACCGCGCAGCGAACGTGTACAATATACGTGCGACACGTGTCAACAATGTTACAGCTCTAGGTGTGAGTTAAGGAGGCACGTTCGTATGTGCTTACCGCATCAGTGTAACGTATGTAACAAAAGTTTCATGCGTGCGAGTCATTTAAATCATCACATGTCTTCACACACTGATGAGAAGCCATGGCATTGTGATTTATGTAAGAAACGATTCTCACTAAGACATCATTTCGAGCAACATATGCGTGGACACACCGGCGAGAAACCATATCAGTGTGATCAATGTGAGAGACAATTCACAGCGAATAACTACTTACGCATTCATATGCGTTCGCACACTCGCCCTCGTAACAAACAATATTATCATTGTAAGAAATGTGATAAAAAAATTACAGGCATGTTAAAGATAAAACGTCACATCCGTACACACGAAAAACCGTATTGTGACATATGTGAACGTAAATTCGTATCAATGAGTGTATTTACTACACATATGCGTACACACACTGGTGAGAAACCATATCAGTGTGACAAATGTAGTCGACAATTCTCAAATTTGAGTACTTTACAAAGACATATGCGTGCACATACTGGTGAGAAACCGTATCAATGTGAAAACTGTCATAAAAAATTGGCAGACTTCAGGTCTTTGCAACATCATATGCTTACACACACTGGTGTGAAACCATATCAGTGTGAAATATGTAAAAACAGTTTCATAACAAAAAGTAATTTAATTTTACATATTCTTAAACACACTGGAAATAAACCATATCAGTGTAGCATGTGTGATAAACGTTTCGTAACGAAGTCATACTTAAATAAACATGTGCCTATACACACCCTTGTGAAATCGTTCCGTTGTACTGTATGCAAAAAAGAATTCTACTCAAAGCATAATTTACATCAACACATGGTTAGACATGAGAAAAAAATTCAGTGTGAGAAATGTGATAAAAAATTTACACATAAAAACGAATTCATCCGACATTATCGTACACACACCGGTGAAATGCCGTATCATTGTGATATTTGTAAAAATAAATTCACAGCAAGAGCGCATATAATCGCACATATGCGCACACACACTGGTCTAAAACCATATCGTTGTAATATATGTGAGAAACAATTCTCACGAGCGTATGTTCGGAGCCGGCATATGCTTATACACACTGGTGACAGACGGTTTCATTGTGATATATGTCAAAAACGGTTCTATGACAAGCACAAATTGAAAGTTCACATACGTACACATACTGGTGAAAAACCTTATCAGTGTAGTGTGTGTAAAAATTCTTACTCAGATAAGGGTAATTATGGGAAACATATGCGGACACATACACACAAGAAACTTTGTTAGAGGAAACGGACGGAAACGGCACTAAACTAACGGAATCAAAGTCAAAGAATAATTAGTTTTATTTCATCCTGATATGTGAAAATAATGCTGCACTTATGGCGTGATGATTTTAGGGATCACCTCACCGCTTTTACTATGCTTAGTGTTGTGAGGTCGAACCCCACATGGGACAACACTCTATGTATAATCCACAAACTGTTGTTCTGAGTCCATGGGTTCTTTATGTTCCTTTTGTGTGTGTGCGTAAAATACCCCACGACATATCCTGGTGCAGAGCTTTTGAACAAGAAATATAATTATTTAGTGTAACGAGATACTAGGTTTGCTTGTTAACTCCCTGCCACCAATCGCTGCTGCCATGCTGGCGGGTGAGGAGAGCTGGGCCACAGTGGTCTCTTTCTGCGAAGCTGTTATGCTCTAGGAGGAGACTGCTGAACAGGATCGGTAGAGGGACCGCGAGCTGCCAGAGAGTGGAGACCTCTGGGGGCAGATTAGTTGTTGCGGTCGGTGATAGGATAATTTGTTGCGGCCTGGTCGCAAAAATGCGATCGGGCCGCAACAAATTATGATACCAGGACTGATAGGTGGGGAAGCCTTTGTGACCTCCCCAGGATAGAGTCTGACTCGGCGCGACGTTGATTCCGGAGGGGACCTGAAATAATATGATCCAGATATCCTTTAGATAAGGACGCCTGAGTCCGGCCGCCGGGGTTGTTTTTAGTGATAATACTATATACTCCTGGCTCCTGCGTCCCCGAGGAGCCGGAAATCTGAAGGGATTTGCCACCCTGACAATAAAAAAAAAAAGGTTTGTTTCTTACCATCACAGTTGCCGTCCCGTTGTTCGTTGCCAGAGTGTTTATTTTGGTTTGCTTAAAGGCTTATTTTTCCCTGCTTTGCAATTATTAAAGCACGTGTACAATTCTTAAAAGTTCCGAGGAGCCGCTTTACAGGTTATGGGTTGCCCAAATGAAAATTTAAGCTCGAAGCATTTACTTGAAATCACACAAGCGGGATTCTGACTTACCGCAGACTTAACACCTCGATTCTAAAAAGTGGTACATCGACATCTATCGAGCGTATGGTAAATTCAAATTAGCATGTCTTTACAAACTTAATAGCACACAAAGTGAATATTATAGATTTAGTTTTACCAAATATTTTTATTTACCTATTAATTTTTGCTTCCGTTTCATCTCACGTTGGTTATCGCCCATGTCCTTCAACAGTGATAGTAGTTCCACGCCAATTTCATCAAAATATGTTCAACGGCTTAGTGCTGAAAGCGTAACATACAGTTTGATTGATTCGATGTTAAGAGATTCGAATTTGGTGAATTAGAAATCCCATGACTATGGACAACGTCTAGTTTTTCGTGGTAGCGTGCATTCATAGGTCAAGTGTTTCGTATTTATGAACATACAGGGACTGATATACGATATTAAAATTTGCCGCTTTGTTTTTTTTAGGTATTGGACTATAACGAATAGAAATAAGTGAAGTGTTAGAAGTCATTTTTTAATTAATAATAATGAAATATATTTTTGCTATGAGTGTGTACCTCATAAAATTGTTTAAAATTTAATTAGGCTTTTAATTATTAAATAGTATATTCACCACTGATATCGACTCTTGTTTTCTGCTCCACAATTCCTAATGTACGCAGACAATATCAACATCTTTAGGCAAATTGAAACTCAAAACGTCATTTCTTAAATAGAACAGGACCTCTCGGGAGTCGGTTGAATAAATTTCCCAATATCGCTTACCCCTCTCCCTTGCTCCACAATGTCCTTCTTTTACATATATTATAAGTTTTGGGAGTTACTATGTTTGTGTACTCCACAATATATTTTTATCTGATGCATCTACCATTAGAATAAGTAAATTAAACACAGTATAAACTTAGTAGACATTTACTGTTCAGGTGGTACCAATATTCACGGTACTTCGTCTCCGAGAGCTTGGGTTACACGCTTGTAGTCACTTTGTTAATCCGAGTCCACTTGACATTCTTTTGTGTGTCCAACTCTGTATATAAAAATTGGCGTCGTCCAAAAACAGTGTTGCCACATGAACGCTACAAAGTTAAGAAGTAAGTTAAGACAATATAAGTTGTAAGACTATATTTTGGTTTAAAGAAAGAGTGATTCTGTCTCCAACTAACGAATAAGTAGACAAAATAAATAACTTGATTCTTTCAAAGATTGATGCGCGGACGCAAATATACTACTCGGTCGCTACTTTTCACGATTTGGATGAAGCTGTTCATTCTTTCCTCCTCCTCCTGACTTCCTCCTCACAAAATGGTGTTATAAGTAGATTGTCCTATTATTTTATTAAGAAATCTGAATCCACCTAAACTGCAATGGTACGCGTTTGCTGGTAAAATCACTAAAAACTCATAATAGCGTGCACAATACTCACAGGATGTGGTACTGGAAGATGTATTGAGTCCCCGAATTCCTCTGATACCATCAGATTTACTGTTTCAATTTAAACGCCCACAGTTTCCGGTAGACATGTTTTGCGATGACCATAAATAAATCGCAGGGTCAAACCTTCAACGTTGCAGGCTTAGATTTAAGCGTTGATTGTTTTTCACATGACCAATTAAATGTCGTTCAAGAAAACATGTTGAAACCTCTAAAGGAAACATGTTTGTATTGTCTAATGACAAGAAAGTTGTGAACGTTGTATATAGAGATTCTGTAATATATTTATTGTAAAAGTAAAATAAGTAAAAATGTAAAAATTAAATAAGTAAAAATGTAAAAATTAAATAAGTAAAAATGTAAAAATTAAATAAGTAAAAGTGTAGTATATCAATTTAGATATTCCAAAGATAGCAGGAAATCTTCACAATATAGGGCAAGGGGAATTGTTTTACTACGAATTAACCGCTTACGAAGCCGCGGGCAAAAGCTAGTTGTAACTAAATGTAAGTAATGTGAAAAGATAACATGTTGACTTTTATAGACATAATCAAGCATGAATAAGCGTTCAATATAAATATAAAGCCTTATAATATTTCGGAGCAGCTCGTCTCGATCCGTGCGAGCTTCGTACAATCTATACGCATACGTCTAGTCGCACGCACATAAACACCGTGCCGAAGTCTGCCGAACTGAAACGACCTTAGACGATGCACGGATTTCAATGCCGCATCACTGTGCCGGTCGGAGTGGAGGGTGTTAGGTTTATTTTCGTTACGGAATTTCTTGATTCGGTCGTCGCGCTCGAAGCCCGCGATAAAAGCTATGCAATAGCTTAAAAATTATGGTTCGTGGTTTTCTCATCAAATCCACACTCGCTATCCTATGAGCTTTGTTAAAAAAAAGGAGTACATAAATGATTTAGTCTTTAAAAGACAAAGATAAATTGTGGTAGTGTTTTATTTAATTTTGGCAAAACAAAGGCTTAAGAGGAGTTTCTGGTTGATTATCACAAAATTGGCCTCTTATAGTTTTCGACACGTGTCACAGCTTAGACTACAAATCAGACAGCCTTGTTTTAAGTAATTAACACATATAGCAGTATATATCTGAATGATCATGCGACCTGGTATAAACAGTGTTTCTCGAATATGAATCTACGTTTTATTTCCTCAGCGTCCAGAAATCCTGGACAATTTAAGGTAGTAGAGCCACACTGATTTCAGCACGAAGGGACCGGTTCGACCGGGGCAGTACTACCCTCCCACAGAAGACCAACCTAAAGCGCCAGCATCCGTGCTGTCGTGTTTCGTTGGTAAGTGCGAGACCGGAGGCCCATTCATGCAGGGGTCAGGTATCGTGATAACTATGTGAGACTTACACTGCCACGATGACTGTCATGCCTTTTACGTCCCCAGGCGTGGTGTGAAAAAGCATCTCACTAGGCCGCCATGAGTATGGTGACCACAACTCTTTGGATTCTATTGATGCTTTCCATCAGTTCCTGGTATTGAAATAAAATATGTCTAGTTTTAAGAATAATAGGAATGCTGGCATTCGATCCAAATGGATTTGATAGAATAAACTGCAGGTAGCTTTCGCAATCCGAAAAAAAAACACTTGTTTAAATTCTGGATTTGTATGAAAGATATGGCTTCTAAAATAGATGTAGACTTACCTGTCAAAATGGAAGAAGCGTGACTTTTATAGTTGTATTATTAGCTAATATTTTGTTTTGACTACTTGACTTTGCGTTGAGAGACATTCTCATATATTTGTTACTTTTCTAATAAGGTTCACGTTTGTAGAATGTCAACTTGGTTAGGCAAGCTATTCTTTGTTTCCAGACGCTCTCGTTCCATACTATGACCGAAATCTTCGTATTGAGCTAATACCGTCAGATATGCCGAGGTTGAAATAAAACGCTCTGGATGTCATGCATTCACTCCTCCGAGAGTCGATGTCAAAATGAAACTCATTTTCGTAAACATACGTATAATAACTAGACATAGACATGATTAGTAAATATACATTTTAAGATTCTAGCACAACTAACAGGCAACACAGTGCGGCAAACAGAGGTCGAGAGAGGCGCTCTGTTAAATACTCGCGTATCTACCCGTCTATATCAAGTAATTTTAATAACAATATCTAAGTCGATTATAAAACAAATAGATTAATAAATTGATAAAGAAATACTATTACTTTGTTATGGCTATCTTTCTTTAATGGCAGGTTAGCCAGCCATAAAAGAAAATGGCAAAACCATTTCGCAATGACACAAGGGAGTGTGTGAAAGAGAATGGAAAAAAAAACAACCCTGGAATAAATTTGGGAAAAGTTGGAATTGGTAAAAAGACGTTTTTTTTTTAATTTTACCAGTATATATGTTTCACTGTACTGTTAGGTGTATACCTCTTTTCTAAGCAAAGGTCTATATCCAGCAACGGACTGTCAAAAGCTGTTAAATGATGAGCAATTCAAACCTCACATATAACAACACTATGAACCACAAATTGTTGTTCCGGGTCTGGTACTGTGTGTATGCTTGTGAAGTCTAGTGACAGGAATATTCCTAGTGCAGTACTTGTAAATCATTAAGGGGAAGACACTCCGTGGGGATCTTCAGCAACCTAACTTACTCGGTGAGACGTTAGTTGTGTTCTTCAGAGAGCCTAGTGTGAGTTTATTTTAGCTTAAAACCAAATGTGGTCACTGTCAAGTTGATGTGAAATAAACTCACACTAGACCACCACGTATGTGAAGATTGCCTGTTACTTGTGCTTCTATTTTATTACATAGTTACAATACATTTTAAATAATTATTTATAAGTCTAAAGGACGATACTAGAGCGAATTCCTATTTAATTAACCTAATACACATACAAGTATGAATAAACGTTAACCCATTACTGCCCACTGTCATATTTTTAGGACACTAGATTACCAATTTTTATCTTAAACTGGTGTTAATTTTCTAAGCTTTTTTTGTAAATACACATTTATAACTATTTTTTCCATTAAAAAAAAATATATTGATAAAAAATACAGTGACATTATTTACATACATAATTTCAAAGTTTATATATCTTGTACCCGTTAAGAGTACATTGTTGTATGTTTTATAGAGCTAATTATAGCTATATAAATAACAGTAATATATTTCAATTACCTAAGATTGTTGGGCAACCTTAACTATACGTGAAATAGTCATTAAAGTCGTAACAATATATTTTTTTCTTAACATATGATCCCAAGGTCATACATATAGGACAGGGTGATTCAGACCCCAAAATAAATAAATTTTAATTTTTTGTTTCACATTTATTTTTCTTACTGTATTAATTTTGTAATCTGAACAGAAAATTCTAAATTAAGGGAAGTAATGGGTTAATATAAATTACTATACTTTACATAACTATGTATTATTCAATATAATGAACATTAAATAAATATTTTATTATTACTAAATAATACATTAAAATTACTGTACAATTATATTTTGTTGGTCACAGAACACTCATCAACTATTAGTTGTATAAAACTTCAAATTTAAGATATTATTTGTGGGCTTTGGGGGGTTTTCTCTTCTTGATGGTATAACTAATGAAAAATCCAGTGAGCTTATAATAATATATATTACATACAACCCTTATTTCACCTGCCATCTGAAGCTGAATTCTCCTAAAAAAAATTTGCTCTAATATTTTATTCCGATATACTCTCGGTCACTCGCTCACTCACTCACTCACGGTACTCTTGATCCAAGTACAACAAAAGACCAGCAATTGTACAGTGATGTTATATCTCCGAAACTGTTTACCAATGCATTGGAAGACGTCTTCAAAACGCTCGATTGGAACGGAGAGGGAATCAATATCAATGGTCGATACCTCTCACATCTGTGGTTTGCAAACGACATAGTCATCCTGGCAGAATCTCTGCATGACCCGGCAGAAATGCTCAACAGTCTGGCCAATTCTTTAAAACGAATAGGACTGGGGAAGAACATCGAAAAAATTAAAATCATGCATAATAGGCATGTATCCCCGAGTCCCATAATCCTAAATGACGTTTCTGTCGCGGTTGTGCAAGAATACCTCAACCTTGGGCAAACTATTAAACTTCACCGGCACAACTTCGATCGGGAGGTAGGATAGGATTTGTCTGAGCTGAGCAGCATACAGGAAGCTGCGTCACATCTTCCAGTCGTCGATTCCACAATCATTAAAGACCAAAGTATTTGACCAGTGTGTCCTGTCCGTAATGACGTACGAGCCCGAGACGTGGACACTAACCATTGGACTGGTCCACAAGTTGAAAGTAGCTCAGCGTGTGATGGAGCGTGCGATGCTGGGTGTTTCTCTGGCTGATAAAATTCATAACGAAGTTACTCGACAGAGAATGGGAGTAACTGACATCGCACGGAAAATCAGTACGCTAAAGTGGAAGTGGGCCGTTCAAGTCTCCAGACGAACCGATGGTCATTGGAGCCGAAGTGTGCTAGAGTGGAACTACGATAAGGTAAACGTAATGTAGAGCGCCCTCCGGCGTGATAGACCGACGACTTGAAGAAGGCGGATGGATGCGACTTGACAAGATCGGGATAGTTGTCGCTCCTTGGGGAAGATCTTCGTTCAGCAGTGGACGGCGGATAGGTTGATTTGATTGATATTCTCAGTCTTGATATTTTGCAAAGTTGATTGCAATGCGATTAATATCGTATTGTGACCAAAAGTTGTATAGGTATTCTGTTGGTTGTAGGAATACTTTACTATGAGAATATCGTTAGTGACATTTGTGAGATCGAGAGTGGGTCGGCACAAAACTTTAAATGAATTCTTAAAGAGAATTGACCTTCAGATAGCTAAACAAATTCGCACGTTCTCATGAGTCAAATCAAATAACGCACGCTTATTAGTCAAATCAAAAAGAGGGCGCTTATTCGTCACATGAAATAGCGGGCGCTTATTGGTCACATCACATCACATCATCACAGGGTAAGGGACAGTTGCATGAGAATGTAACTTATTTTTGTTGTGCAAAAACCTCAAGATTTTCTGTGGTGACTTTCCTAAAGAACACTGCAGGAATTGCTGCTCCAGATAATTAACTTCCATTCTATAGAAAGTTATAAAATTAATATAAACATTGCACTATGGTATATTATATTAAAAAAAAAAGAAAAAACTATATTTTAATAAACATTTCTTTTAAATAAGGTACAGAAGGAGGTCATACTACTTTATGGATTTGTTACATGCTACAGTCAATACACAGTAAGAAAACAGTGACTCCTCAACCTAGTCCTGCTGGAGCTCGTCGACGTGACACTATTCTCTTAGCGCGAATCGACTAAAAATATAATAAAATCTGTTATTAAAAAGCACAAACACATAGTTAAACGCAATCGTTCATCACTTGCCTTCGTTTGACGTCCGAGCGCCACGAGCGCGACGATCACTACATCACTATAACGAGTACCTTAACTTTATACGTTCAAAGTTTTAGTTTTACTGCACTACTCCGATTGTTTCTCACTCGCACCACTCATTTGCTCAAATTTAGATATCATTCGACAAAAACTGTTTACACTAGCGACACCTAAACACCGAGTAAATATGAACTCGAGTACTCGTACCGATCCGTCTGACCGGCGCGGTATAGGCCGCAGCTGAGCGCGAGGCGGTGCGGGTGCGGGGGGGGCGTGGGGTGCAGGGGGCGCGCGGGGCTCAGCGCGCCGCCCCCGCCAGGTCCACGGCGTGGACGGCGGCGGGGGCGGCGCGGGCTCAGCTGCGGCGGTGGCGGCCGCCCCGGCGCCGGCGCTCGCGGCGCGGCGGCGCCTCGCCCTCCGCCCAGCGCTCGTACGCGCGCTCGTGCTTCAGCCACTCCTGGTACTTGTACCACCATTCCTCCCACTTCACGTAGTCGCCCAGCGTCAGACCTGCCGACGGAAATTGTATTGCTCGATTTCTGGACCCGAGGCCTTGACCTTTCTATAATTAATTTTATCGAATGACCAAACTTTTTCTTTGGTCTTCGATTGATTACGCAAGATTTTAAATCACCTTGGACTGACACCTCACCGAAGTTTGTGAACGGTGTGGCAGAATCGAACCGACTAAAACCACAAAGGGATTCTACCTCAGAAAAGGGGGAATCTGTAAACGGCCGTCGTTTTTGAGCAATCTGTAAAGCGATCACTGTTCTAACTTTAATCTTTTCAAATCGGTATAGGAAAAACTAGTAATATAGTAGTACCCACAAACGAAGGGTATATTTACGAGCTGTAAGTATCCAGGAGGCCGTGAGGATATTGAAGATTTTTAAGTTACATCTGGTGTTTCGGCTACCGCTACCGGAGACGGGTGTTTTTAGTCAGTTCAAGTATGAAACGGTCCGATTATAAGGTTTACACGATACATGGCAATATCCTCACGTCTCACACACGGCTGTCTGATGCCAAACCAGATAAAGCCGGTGGTACAGTAACGAGACGGCCGATAAAAAATGTAAAAAAAATGATATATACATATACAGTGGATCGGGGGGGGTGGGGGTTGGGGGGTTCAATTACACAAACGTTTTGCTGGGCAGTGTCGGTCTATCGAATTTTTCGGATTATAGAGTACTGCCTAAGACCCCCTATAGCCCGGATTTTTTTGCAAAAGGGTACCTTGTAATCCGACAAATGATAAAATTCTATGTTATCTTCTGTTCTTGTGACATTACTAGGTATACGTAATGCACAATGAATAAACGCTGAGCTGCACCGCTATCACACGTAGTCAAATTGAAACTAAGCAATCGGAATCGAAAGAAAGCTACGCGTCGAGCACAAGTCGTAACCTGTTCAATCATGCACGATCTATATTAGCGAAAATTGTTTGATTGATGTCGGATTAGATGGGTGTCCGGATTACCGAGGGTCCACTGTATAGACAAATGACACCTAAACATCGAACAAAAGGTCTGTCCCGGGTGGAAACGGATCCCACGAGCTCCGGTTCAGGCAGGTACCTCGCAGGTAGCCGCGCTTCTTGTAGTAGTCGTAGCGCACGCGCACGTCGTCCCACGAGGGCAGGCCGGCCGGCGCCGCCAGCAGCAGCTCGGCCGGGTAGCTGCCCGCCGCCGCGCCCTCCGCGCCGCTGCACACACACACACACACCACACACGATTTAAAAAAAAAAATATTAAAAGTAAACAAAGTAACCTAGAATTACAGTCAAAGTTAAGCAACGAAGTACTCGAATCCAGCTATTCACATTCATAATAGAATACTTATTCCAATTCAGTCGAAGAGACTCGTTCGTTATATATTATTGTGCTTACAATAGGCTAGATGACACCTTAGTCAATTTAGTTACTTTTTATCATCTGTCAAAACGACAATTTTGTATGAAAAATGTACTAAATACCAAATTGTGACGTCACCGTTTTAGACTACTCAATTGAACAATATGTTTCACTGTATATTTGATTGAAATTCGTAATAATAATAAAAAGTTATCATATCTGTTCACGGATTGATAGCCAAGAGCCTCGACCAACACCTTAAGAGGCTCACGTTAGAAGGTTGGATCAAGGATCTGATGCAGAAGGCAGTCCTCCTTGACACGGCCCGTATTGTGAGGAGGTTCCTGTCTCTGGAGCCCTAACCACCGGTATCTTGGTCCCTGTACCCGATGTCGGTGGTCTACTATTTTTTATATTTTTAAATATGTATTTTTTAATTTTTCATATATTTAAAAATGTATTGAATATGTGTTTAAATGAAATAAAAAGTTATGTTAATTGTATTTGCCGAGATGTTTCGCGATATTAGTTTTAATGAAGTGGACATTGGTATTTATTTACGATACAGTCATCTACTCAGTTATCAACACTGCAACACTAGCCGGCCTCTTCTACAGCTGACTCCAACATTCATTAGATTACTTTATTTCACAACTTTTCAGGCTTTTATCTTATTTTTAAGACATTGGCAAAAACCCTTATAATCATAGCCTTCAGTATATCCACACTATAATCTCACAGACTATATCATTTTTCCTTTTTTAAAGAGCAACATTCCATTAGTAATATTACTGTTTAACTAGGGACATTGGAAACATACATGAAATGGACACAAGGAACATCCAGCTCCCAACAACGATTTGTGGATAGCTTTGTTCCAGGGGTTTGAACCCCCTACACTTAGCATAGTGGAAAGTGGTAATGTCAAATGCAACTATATTGTACCAATGTTAGACGGTCAACATCATCATGATTCAGTGCAAGAGTGAGTTTATTATAAAAAAAAAATATAATACGATGCGGATACCACAGATAAGTAGACTACACTGTTCTACAATCTATAGTCATTACAAGTCCTTAGTTCACATACAACAGACTAGGTGTCGCTAGTAGTTACATTTTGATATCAATTATCAGCAAAAACATAATATATCCGTTAAGTTTAGCTTACTTATATTTATGTTAGACAAATTAGTTCACACTGTACATCACGCTATGGACAACAGGAGACGCATACTAGGTTGCAGCAGTCTGATAATACACTACATGTAAAATTATACAAATCATTTTAGTTTAGAATGGGTTAATTTTACCTGAAAACCCGAGACGAATACAATCATTTGTTCCGTGTCCAGTAAATAAATAAATATTTCGGACATATAACACTCAACATCATCTAGTTTTAAACTAAGCAGAGCTTGTGCTATAACTACACTAACTAATAGGATATTTATCATCAACATCAACAGCCTTTTACAGTCCACTGCTGGACATAGGCCTCTCCTTAGCAAGGAGATTTTGACCTACTACACCACGCTGGCCAGACGGGTTAGAATAGAGTTTGTTTCAAGTTTTCCTTCTCTTTCTATGATGTTGTCTTGCATACTTCGTTCCCTTAGTCGTTTTACGACACCCACAAGATGAATAGGGGTGGTAACACTATGTATTCTTAATCCGTCACCATACGGACATTGTTAAGTTCATCAGGTTAGACAGTAGTGTACATCTATTTTTTGTGTGTATAAAGTATGTTAAAATTACGGGAAGGTGGGGTGCTCCGCTGGCGGCTCGGGCTCCCGCTCGTCGCGCTCGATGCGCACGTGCAGGGTGGTCTCGCGCCGAGTGATGCGCATGTTCTCGAGACGCGCAGACCGGTCTAGAGACCACTGCGCCATCTTGCCGAACCGTTCCGACAGAGTTAGTCTGTAACAAACGTTACCATTTGGTATTTCAAGGATACTGTCTACCTGTGGAACACTGACGTAATAAAAATAAGGGTACACGCACTCAAAGCGAATCTTGCTTATCTAACTAATTCGCGGAAGTTTGCCTGATGCCTAAAAATGAATAATTTTCAATGTTTTCATTGATGATCGACTCCTATTAGCGATAACATGATTTTATATGCCCTATAACCTTAGGTAAGTGGGCTTTCTTTATTATGACACACTACACATTCATTCAAGCGTGACTAGTAATGACGACAAATGCGATATATATTGTTCTCAACACACATTGCTGTCCTAATTTCCACATCTATCAAAATAAGAATATACTACAGCGCCATCTAACCTAAACACACTGAATTACGGAGTAACAGCTAAACCTGTATCGCGATATAGAAATTTTCGTTACGATTAGCGTACATTTATTTATTTATTTATTAAAGTTAGGAAAACCAACAGCTACAAAAAACCAATGGGCAGTTTTATACACAACATCAAGCCAATTATAGGTTTTCACGAGTAGTGACATTACAAGTTAATAGAGGTTCTGGAACACTAAATGACACAAAACTACAATCACATTAGTGCGACAATGAATGAAGAGAAACAAAAATAATAAACAAAGGCAAAAACAAAAAAAGAACTACCTACCCGATGAAAAAAAGATACAATTCATCAATCTCCTGACAGTACCGCCATTCACTGTATATGGATCGAATAGCAACTCCCTGCATAACTCGTTAAAGGATTTACTCGCTCGCAACACAAACGAATTCGATCTGTAATTCGCACGCGCCACTGGTACAAAGATAGGTGGATTAAACCTGAGACTTCTTACAGGAACGCTAAACTTGAGCATGTGTAGGAGGTCAGGGCAGTCCACCTCATTAGACAAGATTTTGGAGAAAAATGTGCAATCCGCAAGACGACGGCGATAACTTAAGGGCTGAATATGAAATCGTTTACAAAGATCAAAGTACCTTTCAGAGTTATATGGTATGTGCAATCGGAAGCACAGAAACTTAATGAAACGCCTCTGGACGCCCTCAATCCGGTCCATGTACTTGCCGTATTGCGGATTCCATATCTGACATGCGTACTCAAGGTGACTCCTAACATATGTACAGTATAGTATTTTCAACGTTTTTGCTTTTTTGAAGCACCCTGAGACCCTCATCACAAAGCCAAGTGCCTTGGATGCTTTCGAGACAATTCTATCAATGTGATTATCAAAGAGAAGCTTTGAGTCGTGATAAATTCCCAAATCGCGAATGACATCACATTTTCGCAAAACTTGTCCCGATAGGTTGTAGGAAGAAGGAACAACATCACGCTTTCTAGTGAACGTCACTACTGAACATTTGAGTGGATTAAGGTCTAACTTGTTGATTTTACAGTAATCACTCAAACGTGATAGATCCTTTTGCAGAGAAATCACATCTGGGGTAGATCTAATAGACGAAAAGATTTTCATGTCGTCAGCGAAACAAAGCAGACTTGAGGTATGAAAGCAAGAATCGATGTCGTTTATATATATAATAAAAAGAAGCGGACCGATCAGGGAGCCCTGCGGGACGCCACTGGGCACTTGAATCCAACTAGAAATGTAGCTGCTCACCACTACTGCTTGAGATCTATTTTCAAGGTAAGAGCAGAACCATCGAAATAGATCCCCTCTAATTCCAATATTAAGAAGCTTCATTTTAAGCCTAAAGTGGTCGATACGGTCAAATGCTTTGCTGTAGTCAGTATAAACAACATCGACCTGTGCCCCCCGATCCATTTCGCTTGTTAAATAATCATTAAGAACAGCTAAATTAGTTACAGTAGACCTGCCCTTGAGAAAACCATGCTGCGAGTGACTAAATGAGTTCTGTAGTGCTGCATACACCTGATCATACACTATCCGTTCAAACACCTTAGCTATGATGCACAATTTGGATATAGGCCTGTAATTTACCACTTCAGTTTTAGAGCCTTTCTTGTGGATAGGTGTTATAAAGGCTGATTTCCAGATTGGCGGAACAGTAAATGAAGACAGTGACTTCTTGAATAACAAAGAGATCGGTAAAGCTAAAGTCTCGGCACATTTTACTAGAAACTGGGGTGTCAAGTGATCAGGTCCAGCTGATTTGGTCGTATCCAATCTAAGCAACAAGCCGTGCACTTTTTCAACGCTAATGTCGATACTGCTGATATCTGCTAGAGTAAGCGGCTGACAAATTTCCGGTTCGCAAGATTGTGACTCATGGCTGGGCTCCGCAAAACTCGAGTAAAAGTACGTTGAAAAACCTTCACAGATGTCCGCGGGAGTAGATAAATTAACGTTCTCGTGATTGAGACAACTGGGAATCGCGCTTGATCTATATCTATGCTTCACGAAACTCCAGAACTGTTTAGGATTAAACTCGATAGCTGCTTCGGTGGTAGCTAAGTATGAGTCATAGCACTTAGATTCAAGTCTTTTACATTTATTTCGCAATAACTTAAATGTTTGTAAGTCAGAAATTCTGTTATATAATTTATATTTACGGTGATACTTACTCTTTTGTTTAATTAATAATTTAAGAAACGACGAGTACCAAATCGGATAGGCACTCGGTACTACCTTCTTAGTGGGAATATATTTAATTTGTAAGTCGGTTATAGTAGCGTAGAAATAAGTAACTGCGTCTGTGATTGATTTATTACCGATTGTACTAATCCAATCGATAGTGGACAATTCACTGTTGATAGCAGTGAAGTCCCCTTTATTAAAGATAAAACGCGTATACGGCGCCGGATCTAGGCAAGACAAATTGGCGAAGCTAGCGACCACAATGAGAGCCGGGTGGTAGTTGTCGATTGGAACTAATGGAGAACTACATTCATTCACAGTCAAAATGTTATTGCTCAATACCAGGTCAAGCAGCTTATTGCAACAATTAAATACACCGTTAAATTGCTTAAGATCCAGAACCCTTAATTCATCTGTCAACAGGTAGTCGTCACTACTACGCATATCGCTCGGAGTATAATGTACGTTATCATTAATCCGCTGCCACGATATAGTACTCATATTAAAATCTCCTATAATTATAAAATTTTCTGACGAGTTATTCAAAACCGTGCTATTTAAATTTTGAAAAAAGTTAGTTAATTGCATGGAGAAAGAGGCGCCACGATTTTGTTTACACATATATAACACACAAATATTTAGTTTAAAAGTATCTCTAGAATCACGTTTACGGAGATTTAAAGTCAACCATAAGTCTTCCGCCGCGGAATGAAAAAATGGCTGTGGGGTAGCTGATAATTGTTTACGAACGGCAATCAAGACGCCTCCCCCACGACTCTGGCCGGTAAACTCATAATCACGGTCACGGCGCCATACAATATATTGGTCACTAAATAGTTCTGAGTTCGAAATACTATCCGTTAACCAAGTTTCACACAGTAAAATTAAGTCGTATGAGTTAAGACACAGTTCACGATAGAAATCCAACGTTTTAGTACGGAGTCCGCGCACATTCTGGTAGTAAATGTTAAGTAAAGTATCAGCCATTAATTCTGTATGTAAAAGCAGCAGCTATATCAGCATAATATAGATACAGTAAATAATACAGCTCAATTAGATTCAAAGTACACAACTCGATGTCAAAATAACTGCGGTTACAAATAATAAAATTGTCAGGCGGTAAGCGACAGGTAAGTGAGCGAGAGTGAAAGCGAACAACAAGCATAGACCCAAGTAGGGGAGCGAGCAAGATAACCAAATAGTGACGTAGGCAATCGCAGTAACGAGCTATTAGAGAATCAGGGGCGAGCAATCTTTCATATTGAATTAAATAGCAGTACATACAACTTTCTAATGTCAAGCACTGGCCAGTGGCCTACCAAGCATGATCATCAAGTTGGATCAAGTTGATCCTCCTTCTGTTGGAGGGACACAATATTCGTTCCTCCACAGTACATACATACACATACCTTGGACAGGTGCAAAAAATGTTTCGAGCTGAATTGCGGTATTACCTCTGTGGCTGCGGTTCCTCGCTTGCGTCGGACTCAGAGTCCGAATCGGAGTCGTTGAGCGCAGCGGCGATGGCGGCGGGCGACACGGCGCGAGTGTTTCTTGCAGCCGGTCGCTCGGGCCGATCAGCTCGCTCAGAGCGCTCAGGCCGCTCGGAGCGCTCGCCCTCGCGCTTGATCTGCGGTGCCACGCACAACTGCGAACGTTGCCATTCCAGTACCTGTATCACACCAATTCTATATTAGTCTAAAATAATAATGAATTATTAATCTTTTTTTATTGATGGTATGTCATGGTGGTGACGGATTAACCCAGAGTGGCATCAGCCCTATGCGTGGGTGTCATAAGAGCCTACTAAGGGAGCAAACGTCTACTCCTTCTTTGGGGATATAAGAGACGTCTACTATGGACAATTACTCACTTTTTCCTCGCGTGTTCTCTTGCTACTCTCCCGTGCTTTCAATAATTCTCTCGTAGGTTGTACGGCTCGAGCTCGTGTCGGTGATAAAGCTCCACTGCAATAAAAATAATATATATGATCGCTTCGTATAAAAAAAACCAACTCCTGCACTATAAATATTATCGTGTCGCGGGGATTTTACAAAACATACATGAAACTGACACAAAGAACACCCAGACTCTGAACAACCATTTATAGTGCCACTCTGGTCGAGTTTGCGCATTTGCGCACAGATTAAGAGAGACGGTTAGGGTCTTCAACAGTTTTATAACTGGTCCCAACCGACCTGCACTCTATTATTATACTGGTCCAAACCTTTATGTGAGCTTATATAAAATCAAAGATAAAATATAAAGTAAGGGATGTGTATGGGATGTACTTACGCAGGTTTAACAGGCTTAGGTGGTGGTGGTCCCTTCTTGTTCTTAGCGGAACAAACGGAACATGACTCGTCAGAGCAGCTACTCGCTGAAGAGCCGGACGGTGATGACTGTAACGATATTTATTGTAGTGTAATCAATTTGTTAGTTTTATTATTTACTTCATAGATTTACTGACATTACAACACTGGTTTTTTTTTATTTTACGACCTACCAAAGTGACTCTATTCTGCTTGATGGAAAGCATCATTAGAATTCAAGAGCGGTGGTCGCCATACTCACTGCGAATGACGACAGTGTAATATGGCGACCCACGTTATGGCGGTCTAATGAAATGCTTTTTCACGCCCCGCTTAAAGGATCCGGGATCGTAGGGGGAGGGAAACACGTACGCTGATAATGATAATAAAATGTGCTAGAATAGGAGTTACGTGCTCCTATTATAAAGGGAAGTTTTTAGGCGAGAATATTATGTCGGGCGGGTCGTCAGCCTAACAGACAGCGTAAGAATTTTGATTGCGCGACACAGAACAAGTATATGTGTATACCCGCAACTATATCGAAGTATTCGTATTGAAGTAATTACCCTTGTATCAATCGGGTAGATGACTGTATCGTAAATAAATATCAATGTCCACTTCATTAAAACTAATACCGCGAAATATCTCGGAAAATACAATTAACATAGCTTTTTATTATTATTACGAATTTCAATCAAATATACAGTGAAACATATTGTTCAATTGAGTAGTCTAAAACAGTGACGTCACAATTTGGTATTTAGTAGATTTTTCATACAAAATTGTCGTTTTGACAGATGATAAAAAGTAACTAATTTGACTAAGGTGTAATCTAGCCTATTATATCGTAGTAGTAATAATTTGATACCAGTAAGCGGTACGTGAGTTACTCGAAGTTTGAAAAAACCCATTTACGTCAACGTAAGATAGGATTAAAGAAATAGTATTAAAAAATGTAGCATATAGTTCGTTCGAGTTTTTTTTTCAAAGACAGCTCCGGCGTTCGTAATATATCCTGTGTCACGGGAGACTTCACAAACAAGCGGGCAGAAGAACAGTCAAATCAGAACAACAATTCGCAGATCACAGTGTCGTCTCTTGCGGTGTCTGAGCACACAAAGTAGGGATGGCGATCTAAGATCGATTAATATTCACCCTATAAAATCGAGATTCGATTTTTTCTGTTTCGATACGATAAATTTCTTTTTGCAAAATCGATTCTTTTTATCTCGATCTTTCGTGTATCGATTCATTAAACTTCGATTCGATTCGATTTTTTTTTTTGAAAGAATCGCCATCCCTAACACTATGCGTCAGCGACGTCGCGGTGAAGGGGCGAGTGCGTACCTTGCGGGGCTGCGGCGGCGAGGGCGGGCGCGGCGGGCGCGCGGGCGGCGCGGCGCGGCGGCGCGCGGGCGGCGCGGGCGCAGGCGCGCGCGGCGAGCGGCGCCGCACCGGGCTGCGTCTGGGACGACCATTACACTTTTTACTCTCACGTCATTACAGATTTAAAACCGATCTTAGTCTGAGAAAAAATGGTACGAAAAAGTATACATCGCTATTATCGTATCTACCGCTGGACTCGGGTGTCTTCTTAGAGGTTCTGGCGTAAACCGATGGGTTGTCATAAGTTTCTTTCTGTCGAGTTTTCCTTGTCTCTGTAACGACGTCGTAGAATAGATCGGTGACTCTCTCTATTGTTAATATGTCGCGTAGCTTAAAAGCAAATTGTGAATAAGGTGAATTTGTATTACCTGATAGGACTCCTGCGCGGAGAGCGGCGCGGGCTGCGACGCGCCGAGCGGGAGCGCGACTTGCGCGGGGAGCGCCGCCCCGCGGGCGAGCGCGTGCGCCGCCCTAAGGGAGAGCGTGAGCGCCGCCCTATGGGAGAGCGGGAGCGACGACCGCCCGAGCGGGACCGACGAGACGCCAGCGGAGTTCTATGGGTAAATTCACACAGATTATTAAATATATGTTGCGCGACGTGTTTAACAACTAAACGAATATAGATAATACGATACGATATAGGTCTTTATTACGTAGCATTAAATTGTTTTTTTTTGTGCGCTTAGATTTTCCAAAATTACTCAAAGAAGTTAAATGGGAGTTTCACTACTTTTGTTGTACTTCTTTTGACGCTTTACGGAAATAAGAGTATATTTATACGATGCGCGCGCACACCGTCACGAAAAACCAACACCATGAAATTAGCTAGTCAACATTTTAGTTTTAAAGTCACACTTCTTTTGGTGCTTTACGAAAAAATGAGTAAATTTTTACGATGCGCGCGCACACTGTCACGAAAAACCGACACCATGATATTAACAAGTCACCATTTTAGTTTTAAAGTAATACTTCTTTTGGTGCTTTACGAAAAAATGATGAGAGTAAATTTTTACGGTGCGTGCGCACACCGTCACGAAAAACCGGCACCATGATATTAACTAGTCACCATTTTAGTTTTAAAGTCATACTTCTTTTGATGCTTTACGAAAAAATGATGAGGGTAAATTTTTACGATGCGTGCGCACACCGTCACGAAAAACTGACACCACGAAATTAGCTAGTCAACATTTTAGTTTTG
Organism: Hypercompe scribonia; assembly: GCA_949316085.1. Classification (NCBI taxonomy): domain Eukaryota; kingdom Metazoa; phylum Arthropoda; class Insecta; order Lepidoptera; family Erebidae; genus Hypercompe; species Hypercompe scribonia. Next base: position 1,877,698 of record OX438994.1, read on the forward strand.
AGGTTATACTTTGGTCTGATATTTATTTAACTGCACAATGCGTTATAATTAAACTTTCTTTTAATGTATTTCTATATTAAGAGCCTGCCAAAGTGACTCTGCCTGATGGAAAGCATGAATTGTGTCATACTCATTGCAGACAATGCAATGTGGTAACCCACACTATGGCGGCCTAGTGAGATGCTTTTTCACACACCGCTTGGGGACGTAAAAGGCATGACAGTCATCGTAGCAGTGTAAGGATCACACAGTTATCGCGATAACTGTCACCCCTGCACCACTCGTTTCATTCCGTTTTACGTAAGAAGACAGTGCTTTAATCGAGTTTGTTGAGAAATTATTATAAATCATCAAATCTGTTCTCTCCAAGTGTCACATACATTACTTATTTTAACTTGTAGTCAAATGGGTCGTCTGGTCAGAAATTAGACAGTGGTATGGTAACCAGACTAGATAAACATACTTATACAGCACTAATAACATAGATTTTGTAAATAAATAAAAACTGCCTCGGTGGCGCAGCGGTAGTGAATGCGACTGCAGTGTTTGAGGACTCGGGTTCGATTCTGGTTGGGACCAAATATTTGTTTTCGAAGTTTGGTTGTTTTCTATGTATAATATGTATGTATTTACGTATCAGTATCCTATTAGTTAGTGTGGTTATAACAAGCTCTGCTTAGTTGAAAACTAGATGACGTTGTGTTTCATATGTCCGAAATATACAAATGATCGGATTCGTCTTCGTCGTATTTGTCTCGGGTTTTCAAGTAAAATTAACCCATTCTAAACTAAAATGATTTGTATAATTTTACATGTAGTGTACTAACAGACTTCTGCAACCTAGTGTGCGTCTCCTGTTGTCCATAGCGTGATGTACAGCGTGAACTAATTTGTCTAACATCAATATAGTTATAGTAAGCCAAACTCAAGAGATATATAATGTTTTGAATTATTAACTTTTAACCCCTTGAGGTCGGCGGGCGTGAATTCACGCCCAACAAAAATTCCGTTGCGACCGGCGGGCGTGAATTCACGCCCAACAAAAATTCCGTTGCGACCGGTGGGCGTGAATTCACGCCCGAGTGAGGTGCGTCAAACAATATGAGCACCAACACCAAGAACTGTTATAAACTAGAGTCCCGTGTCAAGTACGAAATTGAAAACATTCCGATACGAAAAAATAAACGAAATTTCCTGCCGGCATAAGTGATTAACGGCATTTTGCGGCCCGGCGATTTTCCGTCCCCCTGCCTTTAACCCAGGGAAAGGGCCAGGGGAAAGGCAGGGGGACGGAAGGACAATTACTTCATATATTATTTTTGGGAAAACTAACCGTTTACGCAGCGCACGCAAAAAAAAACCCTGAAAAAGAACTATTTTTCTTGTTTTCGTAACATTTTTCAGTGATACTCGGCTTCTATTGTTCGTTGCGTTATGATATATACTCTGCAATTCGCGATTAATGAGCTATCAAACAATATAAAAATATTTTCAGTCCAAGCTTTTGAGATTAACGCGTTCCACGTTCCGTTCAGGTTTATATTAGTATAAGCAGAATGGTAAGTGACTACCGCTACCAATGGCCACTTAGAACTCAAGTTTCACATGTGTAGCCATTCTTTGAGCCTTCCGTCATATAATCGTGCCTTTTTTTTTTTTTTTAAGAGCCTGCCAAAGTGACTCTACTCTGCCTGATGGAAAGCATTAATAAAATCCAAGAGTTGTGATCACCACACTCATCGTAAATGCAGACAATGCAGTATAGTGACCCACACTATGGCGACCTTGTGAGATGCTTCTTCACACTCTGCTTGGGGACGTAAAAGGCATGACAGTCATCGTGACAGTCTCCTAGGGTAGGAGTTTTTGGAAACGTTATCGTTGGATGATAAGCAGTAATAAGGAAAAAACACCCACAAGGTTTAAAACAAGCACCCGTAACATTGTTACAAAAAACGTTGCACGAAATTTGAAATAGCCAGTAATGGTATACGGCAGCATTTTGTCTGACCCAATGTTGGTTTTTTTTTCAATAATCACGTCTTAATAGTCTGCTGCAGACTGAGGCCTCACCTTAGAAGGGGTTTTAGCCTACTATACCACGCTGGCCAGATGGATTGGTACGTTAAACGAGTCGACGGGTCACCCGATGGAAAACGACTACCGCTGCACATGAAGGCCCGCCATTCTGGTGTCACAAGCACGTTATTGGCCTTTGAAGATGGCGTATGATGTTGTTAAGGGTCTTATCGGTTCAGACATTGCAAGTTATTTGTTCCGCAGATCGGTTATTCGAGCCCAGATCGGGAAGCAGTCGTCTCGGAGCTCGTCAAAGGTACGTCATCTCCTGTGACACTTATTTTATCTATAGTGTGTGAGAATAATCTTTGTTTCTTTTTAAAAAGGAAACTTCCCCACTAAGAATACATCCTGACGCAGGGGATTTCACAAACAGACATGAAACGGACACAAAGAAAACCCAGACTCAAGACAACAATTTGTGGATGTTTTTATGTGAAAATTATTGTCTGAATGACTGAGGGTACAGTGAAACGGTTGTGAATAGAACCATCTCTAACCAACACCAGCCGTGAACACGCATGTACTCTACAGTAGGTAGTAGAGCCACGCTGAGCCAGAGCAGGTCGGCTCAACCGGGACAGTACTGCCCTCCCACAGAAGACCAACCTAAAGCGCCAGCATCCGTGTTGTCGTGTTTCGTTAGTGAGTGTGAGACCGGAGGCCCATTGATGCAGTAGTGACACAACTGTTTAAGCCTTACACTGTCACGATGACTGTCATGCCTTTTACGTCCCCAAGCGGCGTGTGAAAAGGCATCTCACTAGGCCGCTATACTGTGGGTCACCATACTGCTTTGTCTGTATTTGCAATGAGTATGGTAACCACAACTCTTGGATTCTATTCATGCTTTCCATCAGGCCGAGTAGTCATTTTGGCAGGCTCTTAATATAGAAAAAAAAAGCTACCCCAGAACACGGTCAATCGGAAGAGGGTCGATTCCTTGTCCCTGTTCGTGATTAGCTTGGCCGGCCCCGTCGACAACTCGGAATAAGGAATAGACACAAGGTCATCAAGAGGGCCCACCGACGACATGTTCCTTGCGAGAGTGGGACACCTGAGACAAACCATTTAGCTCCTAGCTCTCCTAGCTCTGTCCTTAAAGAACTGGAGATCCGAAGGCAATTTCCACGCAGTCAACAAAATTAAGGTCCCACTTACGCTCTTTCCTTTCAGGCTTGATTTTGTTGTCTGTAATATAGTAAAACCCAGGGCGAGACACCTCGACGAACAGACGGACGTACAGACAAGGAGAAGAAGTTAGATAAAGGATGCATAAGACTCGGATGAGGAACTGGTCTGGGCTGTAGTAGTGCGAGACAGGGGTCTTGTACTCGCATGTCCATCTTGTGATTGAGGGGTCAGTAGGATATGCAAATTAGCTAATCGATGGCGCTATGACCAACGGCCTAGGGTACGCTGTCAAGTCACATTGGCATCACTTTAGTATACGTCAAAATGATTATTCAGCACATTTTTGTATGAAATATTAATGCGTTTATAATTTAATCGTATTTTTTATTACTTGTAATACTGTTATTTATCATTTATTTATTTATTATGGATCTCCGACAAGAAATACACTTTACATGCGATTTTTGTTTCAGATGAAATACAATTGAGATTTCGTGTCATGTGCTTCCTCAATTATGGGAGGCCACAACTTGCTTATTACAAAAAAAAAATATGTGTACACAAACAGTGGTCACAAACGGCCTATGTAGGTGAAGGAAAAGGTAAACTAATAAAATACTAAAAAAAAAAACAAAACTTAATTAAACAATCGTAGGCCAGTGGCAGTCACATACACATACATACACACAGAAACACATACAAATACATGCACACACACACAGCCACATATACGAGCACACAGACACACATATACGAGCACACAGACACACATATACTTGTCTATATATATATATATATATATATAAGAAAGTGGTGTTAGTTACACCACTTATAACTCAAGAACGGAAGAACGGATTTAGCTGAAAATTGGTGGGGAGGTAGCTTAAAACCAGGAGACAGACAGGATACTTTTTATCCCGTTCGACCGCTTTTCAGTCCAAAATCAAAAACCTGCTTATTTATTGCCTCTAAGGCGGAACAGAGTTCGCGGGGTAAGCTAGTTTCTTTATATTTAAATGGTAGATAGGTGTGCAAATATTTAAAGACAAATTATGATCATTTTATAGTTCAGTTGACAAGGAGATTGGTTATGTCTCTTTGCTGTTATCGCACTATAGTATTATTAATCCCCACACGACTCAAGAAGGGTACACACCCTTACCAAACTATAACATAACTACTGAAATGATTTTGGTGAATCGTGTTTAAATTGGACCCACAATGGTTCAGGTGCATGCTTATTAACACACCATATTTCATGTGCAATATTATCTTTCCTGTGTCGCGGGGGACTTTACAAACATACAAGAAACGGACATAAAGAACACCCAGACTCAGAACAACAATTCGTGGATCACACAAAGTTATGTCCCCTGTGGGGTTTGAACCCACAACACTCAGTGAAGTAGTAAGCGGTGTGGTGACCGCTCAAACCACTACGCCATCCGTGCATAATTGGGTAGATGACTGTATCGTAAATAAATACCAATGTCCACTTCATTAAAACTAATATCGCGAAACATCTCGGAAAATACAATCAACATAGCTTTTTATTATTATTACGAATTTCAATCAAACATACAGTGAAATATATTGTTCAATTGAGTAGTCTAAAACAGTGACGTCACAATTAGGTATTTAGTACATGTTTCATACAAAATTGTCGTTTTGACAGATGATAAAAAGTAACTAATTTGACTAAGGTGTCATCTAGCCTATTATGTTACCTGTATGTGGTTATTTAAATAAATAAACTTCCATAAGATTTTTTATCAAAATTATTAATTTTTTTACTCAAATCTATTAGTATGTTATACTAGAAATGCTACAAAAATTCTGAGGTCGTTTCTATTTTGAATAATGTTCGTAAGCATTAATTTCATTGATTATTTGTGAATCAACAGTAAAAGTAACTGGTCTGGCAACACCAAAGCGTGACGTCATATCTTTTTATTTCAAACAAAAATGTATTTTGACGTTTAGTAACAAATATCTTAATAATAAAAAAACTAATACTGTAAAAAACAGAAAAAAAATGTGACGGTCAGCACGATGCAAGGATTCTATCAATAATCCCCCATCTATCTAAATAAATCAAGGCATTTAGAAGGTATGGTGAAAAAAAGCAAACTCATAAATTCTAATAACATTACACTACTTTTATGGGATGTCGTGTAAAAAGATACTAATTTGACTTGACAGAGATCCCCACCTTTCATTAAAAACAAGAAAATGGTGGTAGTCTCACCTGGACCTCCTAAGGCCTGGGGACCTGGAGCGGCGTGGGGACGGAGACCTGGAACCGTCCAGGTACAATTGTTTGTAGCCAGTGTGGCGCCATCTATATCACAATTATTGGTTAATTTAGGTCCGGCGGGAGTCGTTCTTGCCACTTGAATCCCTGCGTGGACCTGGGGGTCCTTAAACTCACTACACTTGGACACAGGTGGTTCGAAGATGAAATATATACTCTTCCTCGACCACCAGGATTTGTACATATTACATCATGTCAAAAATTAGACGTTAATTGAAACGAGGCTAGTTTAACCAGTTCCAGTCAAAGTTTCAGATTGTTTTTTTTTTTTTTTTTCTTTTTAAAAAGACAACGCCCGCATTAGGAATAAATCCTGTGTCGCGGGGGACTTTACAAATATACAAGAAACGGACACAAAGAACACCCAGACTCAAAACAACAATTTATGGATCACACAAAGTGCTGTCCCATGTAGGATTTGAACCCACAACACTCAGCGAAGTGGAAAGTGGCGTGGCGACCGCTTAAACCACTAGACCAATCGTGCAGTCAAGAGTCATTCTAATTATATAATTCAAAAAGTCATTATCTACCGTATAACACTATCTAAAGGGTAAAGCCTGCTGACATATGTTTTTCGTATAAACATCATAAAGACACAACTTTTAGAATCTAAAATCAATAATATCACAGCTATATATGTTTATTTGACATTTGTATTTAACTGCCTCGGTGGCGCAACAGTAGCGAATGCGACTGCTGTGCTTGAGGTCTCGCGTTCGATTCCCGGGTCGGACCAAATGTTTGCATGATCTGCAAATAATTGTTTCGAAGTTTGGCTGTTTTCTATGTATAATATGTATGTTTTTACAAAAGAAAAGTATATAAGTATTCTATCAGTCTAGTTATCATAGCACAAGCTCTGCTTAACTTGAGACTAGTTTAATTATTATCATTTATTTATTTATTTATATGTCTGGAAGACTTGTGAAACCCAAATCTGTAGTTTTTTGGCAGATAAGTTGTTTATCAGAGACTTCATCAAGAGTCGATGTAACTGGCTCGGTCAGCTTCATCACTTGGTGACAAAGCCCCTGTTGATAGACATATTTGTGAATGCATGTCCAATAGCTGTGATTGTATTAATTTTTATTGTATTTAATGTTATGAAAAAAAAAATCCTTTAGATTTTTAATTTTAAATATTTCGGACATTTCTGACATTTGACACACAACGTCATCTTGTTTCAAACGAAGCAGAGCTTGTGCTATAATAACTAGACTGACTGATAGAATACTTATATACTTTTGTTTTGAAAACACATATTATAGATAGAAAACACCCAAATTTCGAAACAAATATTTGTAGATCATACAAACATGTGGTCCAACCCAGGAATCGAACGCGAGACCTCAAGCATAGCAGTCGCATTCACTACCACTGCGCACCGAGGCAGTTTATCCGTCAGATAGAGCTATATGGTCGATAACTATCTGAAACTTTATCCAGCAGTGGTATGTCTGGCCTCAAGTGTAATAATGAGTGTCCATGGACCCCGAGGAGGTTCACGCGGGGTTTCGAGTGGAAAGAACGACGGGGGTTAGTTTTTTTAAAAATTCTAATAAATTATTTACACAATTTAATCCCGTCACCAAAGCTACTTGTAAATTTAATAAATACTTCCACCATGTTATTATTGAAATCGAACCTTGTATACTCGACTCGTTGAGATAACTTTTTCTATCAAATAAAAATATATCTACATGCAAAAAAAAAATTAAAAAAAACAAAAAAATATATCTAAAATCCCTCAATATCTCACGGTAAGTGACCACCATCTCATTAGAGCGTGCAAGTCAAGAGTCACAATCAGAATGCTTAAGGGAATACGCTATCTTCTTGAAAGTTTGAATTACTATAAGCGACAATTTGTTCCATGGTTATCCGAAAAAGGTTTTGGTTTTATTCAAAAATAAGTATTGATTCCAGTATGGAAACGACAATCGGTTCGGTCGAATGACAATCGGTTCAGTCGAACGACTCTTGATAAAGTTGTAATAATAATGCGTTACACAGAACAATAACACAAAAAATACATAAGATCGAATATAGATAGATTGTCGTGCAGTTTTGTTTGTTTACGCTTGAAAGCGTTTCTCGGAAGCGATCGTGTCCGAATGTTCTGAAAGCAATTGGAACTTTCGGGAATGAACCAGGTGACGTATAGCGATTTATATAAGCAGGATCTACGTCGACCTCGAGTCAGTTCAGTTGGAGAACAGTGCGATAAGTATTGAAGTGATCTAAGCGATTAAGCGATCAAATAAGGACGATTGTTCGGTATTTAAAGGTTTTAAGCGTGTTTGTCATGAGTCCTTTTCCATCGTCATAAGGTTTACTTTTCAAATGGTTCAAATCCTGACACGCAACAGTGTTTAGATAGATTTTGTGCTGCAGTCCGGTTACTGCAGCACAGACTCTTGTCTAGTTTGCGATCATGTGTGAGATTTGTCAAGTTAATATTGTTTAATATAGCGTGAATAGAATCCAAGAGTTGTGGTCATCGTATACAGTGGTGCAGTATAGTGACCCCACACTATGGTGGTCCAGTAAAATGCTTCGTCATGTCCCGCTTGAGGACGTAAAAGGTATAACAATCATCGTGGCAGTGTAAGAGACACACCACGATAACTCACTTCTGCATCAATGGTCCTCCGTTTCCCAAGGATGGGTTCAGGGTATTTAAAAAGAGTCACCTAAAATAACTTCTTGACCGCAAGTGCGATGGGGTATAACTTTTTTTGTTGTTGAGCAGATTATACACCTCCATGGTAAGCGACTACCGCCACCCATGGATATCTATTACTTATACTACTGATCATTATGTCTTGGGTCCCCCCACCTCAAATCGCTATTAAGGCCTCAGTAGTCTTAACTCTCTCCGTGAAAAGCAACGCAAAAAATTTGCGAACCCCGCGTTTCAGAATGGCATGGTATCAATTCAATCAAACCAGACCATACGTGCCAAGCATAGCCCTCCTATGGCAAACAAGTCTTTACCAAAGCGTGTCTTAAGCTCCAACTTATTAGGTGATTCGGTCTATTTACCTGTTGGGGTCCTTCTCTTCTACTTCCAGAAGTTTCCTGTCCCAGCTGCCCGGAGAAGCTTGGCGGGCTCTCTTCATCACGTTGTCAATTTCTTTCCGACGTCCGGCCGGATTCGAGGGATCTGCTGAATTAAGGAATATAAGTAAAAATAATACTTAAAACCTGGTCGTTTAGGCAGGAATTTAACTGGCAAGAGGTTATGAAACCTGGTGGTTTTATAGACAAAACGCTTAAAGTACCGAATAGATTTTGATACGAGTTTTACCATAGTTTAAACATCTATATCATCACATCACATCAATAGCCTTTAACATTCCATTGTTGGACATAGGCCTCTCCTTATCAAGGAGGTTTTGGCCTACTATACCACGCTGGCCAGGCGGGTTGGAGTTTTCCTTCTCTTTGCAGGAATGTCGTTCTACGTGGTTTGTTAGTCATCTCGAACGACATCCTCGGGATGAATAGAGGTGGTGACATTTTATATTCTTAACCCGTCACCACACGAACAAACATCTTAATACAAAAAGTAAAAAACAAATACTTTGATATTAAAATTGGCAATGTTCTAAAGAAAAGGTAACGAACTATCATCTCAGTCACAAGTTTGTTTCGATCCCCCAAATTAAATTAAACTCGTTCAAATCTGTTCAATTCACCTAGCAATACATTAATGCAGGGGTGACAGTTATCGTGGTAAGTGTAGGGAGCCTTACACTGCCACGATGACTGTCATACCTTTTACATTCCCAAGCGGAGTGTGAAACAGCATCTCACTAGGCCGACACAGTGTGGGTCACTATACTGCACTGTCTGCATTTGCAATAAGTATGGTAACCGCAACTCTACTTCCCATTATGCAGGAAGCAGTCGCTTTGGCAAGCGTTTAGAAGGAAGTCACTGAGTTTTGAATGATATTCTTATTACGTGAATTGACTTTCTGGTTATTGCCAGGCAGTTGAGCCTTTTAACTAAAGGAATATTAATCAATAAAATACTGACCAGTAATTCTCGAATGTTGTGGATTTCTATCCATATGAAGTCGGTTCTTTGAAGCAGCCTCGGCCGCCCGGGACACCGACCCGTTTCTTCGGGACGACATCCTGAAACACAACGACCCGAAATAAACCCCGAGGAAATGATAAGAGGGTACCAGTCCAGTACCTTGTCTTCACACGACAATTTCATTAAAAAAAAATGGCTAATATACACTTGTCATTAGTGTCATTTTAGGACTTAGAAGGTATATTTTAGGTGTTAAGTTTGAAGTTTTACTTCTTTTGGTGCGTTAGGAAAAATGATGAGAGTAAATTTTTACGCTGCGCACGCATACCGTCACGAAAAATCGACACCATGAAATTACTTAGTCAACATTTTTAGTTTTTTTTTACTATCAATTACGTACAAACAATTATTTTACGATATTTAATAGATAATGCGTTTTAATAAAACTTTCTTTCAATGTATTTAATACCTTTTTTCCTATTATTAGTGTCGTTTTCTCTACAAACATAGGATACATGAAAGATTTTTATCTTGTGACACCAAGGAAGTGTAACTTCTTACATGCATACAGTTTTTTTTTATATTTATAACGTATTTCACTTTATTATAGTTTCTAGTTTTATTACTAACTAACTATCTATCACAGAGATCAACTTATATTTTAAAGACTAGTTTCGGTCAGCGATACACATGTAAAATAAATAGTTTTAAATGTTCGCGTTTCATGGAATAGAATTATGCCAAACAGTGCAACCTATTCGAAACGTCAGACGTATCTAAGGTTTATTCCAGTACATGTCGGTAATTATACACAAAAGTACCAAGTGACATCCGTAATTTAAAAAAAAATAAAAACATTCACAATTTCTGTTACAAATCTCGTATGGCAAGCGTGTCAACAAAGGCTAGTAGGGTCAACAATTTTTCGCCGAATTGTCGATATTTATAACATTGAGATTGTATCGTTTCTTTATTCCACTCTACTCTAATACTACTATATTCTTTCGTACGTGTGTATCTCACTGAACTCGTAAACGGTTGGACCGATAAATGTTTTTTTTCTTGTATGCATTTGCTTGTATGTATGGCTTGTAGTAAGAAGTTCGCCGAATCAACTGGTATAGATATTTAATAGTCCACTGCTGGACATAGGCAAGAGACCTAAGGAGAGCTTAGCAAGGAGGTTTTGGTACTATACCACGCTGGTCATACGGGTTGGTATAAGATTTATATAAAATTATTCCTTGCAGTGATGTTGACCTGCCTAGTTTATTTATATAATTTTTTTATACCACGACGGTGGCAAACAAGCATACGGCCCGCCTGATGGTAAGCGGTTGCCGCAGCCTATCGACGCCTGCGGCACCAGGGACGTCACGTACGCTTTGCCGACCCGAATATTAGTATTAATAAACCGATGTCATACAAAAGAAGAAGAAGATCAAAGAGAAGGTGAATGGATTGTATGAAAAGATAGGTTAGGCAGAGAGTTAACTGCCTCGGTGGCGCAGTGGTAGTGAATTCGACTGCTGTGCTTGAGGTCTCGGGTTAGATCCCGGGTCGGACCAAATGTTTGTATGAGCTGTAAAAATTTATTTCGAAGTTTGGGTGTTTTCTATGTATAATATGTACGTATTTACAAAAAAAAAGTATATAAGTACTTCATCAATCAGTCTAGTTATAGCACAAGCTCTGCTTAGTTTGAAATTAGATGACGTTGTCTCCATGTGTGAAATATTTATTTATTTAACAGTGATGACGAGAGACAGAGTAGAATGGAAAAGAAAATATACTGCGCAGACCCTAAATTAGCAATGGGCAACCTTTCACATGTCGCGGGCCAAACTTTAGTGTGCAAATACGTTCGCGGGCCGCGTTTAAAAGTAGTAGGTACATTTTAAAGTAGTGTTGTTGTGTTCATAGTTTTTTGAGATAGATAGCACAGCTTGGCTCGCTCACTTGATTCCGTGAATGTCTCGGCGAGCCGCATCAAATCATCGCGGGCTGCATCCGGCCCGCGGGCCGGCGGTTGCCCACCGTTGCCCTAAATAAATTTGAGATAAGGGTAGGTAGATGTACTGCGAGAAATCTATCCATATAAAATAACTTGCCCTGACTTACTGAATGATTCATTAATGCTGATAAACAGTTTTTAACTAAATGCATATAAAAGTGCCGTAAAAAATCAATTTTTAAAATTAACGCCTGTTTATTCTGGTTAATCTTGAAAACGGTTGGACCGATTTTGATAAGACTTTCAGTGACAGTTACTTGATGTTTTAAGGAGTGCCTAAGTCTACTTTTAAAACCAATGAATTAGTGAAGAATATCCAATTTAAATAAAGAAGTATATAAATTTAATGTGAACGAAGGTGCGGGTAACAGCTAGTTCATCATCATCTCAGCCATAAGACGTCCAGTGCTGGACATAGGCCTCCCCCAAGGTTGTCCACAACAGCCGGTCTCAGTAAGTAGTTATTAACAGCTAGTTAATAAATAAATAAACTCAGCCTAGAAGTCAGTAAACCATGACAAAACTCCAGCAGTTTCCCTCTTTCGTCTCTGCAGCAGAAACGTGATACATGTGTGTTGAGGATTTTTTATATCTATAGTAACAAACACCTGCAAGTCGAGAGGAACAAGTGCCTTTGTGTCCTCTCTGCAAATGAGGATGTTAGGTTTTTTTTTAAAATATAAACTGATTCTACTCAGTCTGATGGCAAGTATGAGTAGAATCCAAGAATGGTGGTCACCATACTCGTTGCAAATGCAGTATGGTCTAGCCATACTGCATCTGGTCTGGATAGCCTTGTGTATGTTTGTACATTCACCACAGAACCTAAATTACTGAACCGATTTTAATAAATGAGACGTCAATAAATTCGTAATAATGACCATGGTGCCATAGACTAATTAAATTCTCAGTCAGGTTGTTATAATTTTCTGAACTTTACTTTGTTTATTTCATAATTTAGGGGGTAAATTCAACATTTTCTTATATGGGTTCAATATGTGACATGTAATCAACTCACAAGGCTTACAAGTGTTTTAATACCATTTCAGTCCCCAGGGCAAGAGACAAGTTTTGGGTTCCAGTAACTTTATACACTCGGTGAAGTCTTGTGAAGTCATACTATCATTTGAGTTGAACTTTTCTCTACTCTGCCTGGTGGAAAACATGAATAGAATCCAAGAGCTCATACTCATTGTGATGCATTCGTAATGAGTATGGTAACCAAAGCTTGACAAAGCAATATAGTGGCCCATATTATAGCAGCATACTGACATGCTTTATTAGGCTTTACTTGGGGTTGTAAGATATATGACAGTCATCATGGCAGCAGACTCACACATTTACCACGATAACTGTCAGCTCTGCATTATCATTGTCGTGCCGTATCTAGAAATCAACCAATACAGTTTGATACAATGTGGTTTTAAAGTTGCAGCTGTCCATATTTAAATGTATGTAATGTAATCTATGTGTTTCTGTTTCTTCGTTTTTGTGTATTTATGTAAACGAGAGCATTTTTTGGTAGTTATATTTTGTTCTTACACATAATTAGTGCTATTTCTTGTAATAGTTTCATCAAAACAATGTGTGAAGGAAGCCACATTCTTGCTACAGTTAAAATTGCCAATAACAACTTTCATGTTGTATGTGTATCTCATAGTACTAAGTTAAACAAATCCTGTGTCGTGGTACTTTTTTTTCTATCTTAAGAGCCTGCCAAAGTGACTCTACTCTGCCTGATGGAAAGCATGAATAGAATCTAAGAGTTATGGTCACCATACTCATTGCAAATGCTGACAACACAGTAAGGTGACCCACACTATGGCGGCCTTGTGACATGCTTTTCACACTTCGCTTGGGGACGTAAAAGGCATGACAGTCATTGTGACAGTGTAAGGTTTACACAGCTACCACGATAACTGTCACCCCTGCATCAATGGGCTTCCGGTCCGACTGCACAATATACATTGCATAAATGGTGTGCTTGTTTAAACGGTTATCTCACCACTTACTACTGGATAAGCATTGGCATAAAGAGAGTCATAAGTCAGAAAGTTTCTATTTAGTGCACCGCCCTGGCAAGAGAGAGTGATACACGGTTTATTTCAAGTTTCCTGTCTCTTGGCACTGCTGTCATCCGATGTGGTTTGCTCTCCCAGCCATCTTTAACTACTAAGGAATCAGGATGGTAACTCTTCATAGTCTAAACATTACACAAGCAGAACTCATTTCATTTCACGTAATTAAATATCCTGATTGCCCAGAGTTTGTCCCAGAGACTGACAGCAAAAGATAATATATAAAAAATAAGTTATTATCTTTCTAAATTTTTGTAGATCAGGTTGAGTTTTCAGGTTCCAAATTTACAAGCAATTGACTAACTTACGTTGTGTATATTGTTTTTAGTATGGCATAGTGAGAACAGGTGAGTAGATAAGGTAACTGATATAAAATGACTACCACCACATACAGACATGGTCGCTTTTAGAGTCCCGTCTTAAAGAATCAGGGTTATAGTAATCTTATTCAATGTAACACCGAGGCCATAATATCTACTCTGCTTGTTTCAACAAAACACAACTCCCCAGGTTAACACCTCGCATAGTTAAGCAAACCTAACCACACCCATCTTTAGATAGGTGAACATCTTTTAATATTTTGAGAACACTCCGTGCCTTTGGGAGCATACTAAACCATTGGTTTCAGCTCCCAATATTTTTCTCAACAGTTGAAGCAGTTGGTATCCTAAAAACTTTGACAGGTCTTTCTGCAGAACTTTCATAATGCCATGAATTGGGGTTGAAGAGGTCTGATGACATTTGATCCACATAAAAATTGAAGTTGTTGTATGGTATTAGACTGAAACGTAATCCAACCAAGTTTGGAAAAGAACTCAGATGAATAGATTTGTCTTAACATGTTTTAATGATGTGTGCAACATGTCTTTACCTAACAGCTTCAGAGTCAAAGTTAAATTACTTATTTACTGTTAGGATTGCATTATATAATATTATTTTTGTACTTGAACATGTTTAACGCAAAATAACATAAATAATGTTTGAATAACAGAAGACCAAACTAAAGTAACAACATCCGTGCTTGTTGTATTCGCTGGTAAGTCCATGACTGGAGGCCCATTGATGTAGAAGTGAGAGTTATCACAGTTGAGCTTTATACTGTCATGATGACTGTCATGCCATTTACATTCCCAAGGGAGTGTGAGAAATCATCTCACTAGGCTGCCAAAGTGTGGATCACCATACTGCATTATCTGCATTTGCAATGAGTATGGTAACCGTAACTCTTGGATTCTATTCATATCTTTCATCAGGCAGAGTAGAGTTACTTTGGCAGGCTCTTAATATAGATACTGGTTGTAAGTTGTATTAGCAGAAGTGGGGCCGGAATGCAATTGTGATTCTTGCTGGTCTGGCAATTTGCAAGCAGATTAATATATGGGTGGTTTTTAAGGGGTAATTAGACACATCCCTTTGTTTTATACCAATGGGCAAAAGACATCCAAGAGGATCTTTCACCTTGTTTAAAAATCCATAATAAGTAAATTCATCCATAGTTTAGTAACTCATACAATTTTTTATATCTAAATATTTCAAAATTTCTTATTACCTCTGCCCTATAACAGAATATTAATTATAAAATCATTTTTTAAAACTTTAAATGGTTTGTTAGACTCATTATATCCATAACTGTATAATTAGAATACAATTGTCTAATTTAAACAAAGAGATTTTTCTCTGAATGTGACCTCCTTTAATAGAAGTAGGAGAAGTAGGTCTGCTCATAGTATGCATAGGCTTAGTTATGAACAGTTATTGATTGCAATATAATAACACCAAAACAAGTTATATGACTCATAAAGGTCAAATAAGGACGATTTCTTTTAAATCGAGATAAATGTCTATTTAAGATTTTATATAGATATAGTTATTTTCATTGCCACAAGAAAATAATAAACCAACGCAAAAATGACTTCATCCATCACGAAATCCGTTCGTATTACTATTTATACTCTCACAAAATGGCGCCGCGATCAATATTGCCCACCTGCGTAGGGAACCATGAGAAAACTTACCTGAACGACTCCGCTCAAGGACCGGATGGAGCTAGGGCTCCGAACGCGCGCGGCGACTCGCGGGGGGCGAAGCCCCGATGCCTGGCGGCGGGCAGACGCGATGCCCGGCGGCGCCGCTGTAAAAACCGACATACTTAGAATGCGAGAGCGGCGCGCGGGCTTACGAGGCTTCGCGAGAGGCGAAGCGACCGCGATCGACACAGGCCCACGCGAGGCGAACATGCAACCTCCGGGCGCACGCGGCGAGGCCTCACGATCAGGCCAAACGCGGCTCCATTGTATTCCAAGTGTAGACGGAGCGATGCTCCACGGCAGCGACAGGCTGGACATCGAACATCAAATAACCACCTTATTAGTAATCACAAAACAAAGTTACGAACCAGTATAAACACGTAAACTTTTCACTGAAGTTCAATGGTATCCGATTCCGAGATGGCGTAATTCGCTAGCAGAATCCGCGACACGCCTTACGACGTTCATCGGCCATTTTGTATAGTAATTCATTGACCTTTCTCTTTTCTTCGATTTTTGCGTTTCATCAAGTTACGAAGTGAAAGGTTGACATAATCTCAGTTATAAAGATTCATTTTTATACGAGTAACTTTAAAAAAATTAAAATTTTAAAAGACTTATTAGGTCTGAATAAAAAAGTAACTATTTGAATAATAAAAATAAAGGTAAATTAACAAATATCTTTATATAAATAATTTTCTTACTTTGAGTAAGGAAAGTTAAGTAGCAATAATTAAACGTTATTTTAATGTGACCAACGTGAAAATAATTATTTTTGTAAAATTGTTTGTATCTATTTTTATATAAATATACACTATTGTGTAATATTTTCGTAACCTTACAAATAAAATTAACCTTGATTCTTTTTTTATTAAAAGTTATGATTATTACTTAACACTTAACATGTATAATATCCGTGCCTCATTCTTCCAAAAGTTTAATTCTACTACAAACTGGGTAAACATTTCTACCGATAATAAAACAAAATAGTGCAGTCACAGCGTCTGTGGTGGTGGGATGTGTGATTTGCTCTTTTTTTAGATTATTTCGTAAGCCCTATTACGTTACTGTATGTTAATATAACTTAGAATAACATTTGAATTTAGTTTTAAAAGTAGTATAAATAAATTAAAACACTTTGAAACTAAAACTATAAGTTTATCGAAGTAAGCTCGGCTAAGATTATATTGTTATTCAAAGAATAAGTCAAATGTGAAACAATAATGTTCCTTTCTACAGATAAGAAAGACCGGTTTTGAAGAAATAAAGAACAACTGCAAGGGAGTCAAGGTGAGATGCCTATTTTTACGTTAATCATAACCTCGGTGAGCAGGAAAGATATTGGAATGTAGGTAGTTACAGGACGTCTTATCTCAGCGGCCCGGCCGCAATAAAAATTATTTACTGTTTTAATGTAGGCATTTCAGACACAATACTCTCAAGTTTACTAAAAATATTACAAAAAAATATCGATTATTGCTGAAGCATTTTACTATATAGTGATGCGCTTTATTTATTATTATTGTAAACACATAATTAAAATTTATTTTGGTTACATTAATTTGTAGTTACGATAAGACATCCCTACTAATCTATACATATAAATAACATTGGAGTGTCTATTTGTAATATTGAAATAATCGCTTTTTACTACATGCATATGAATATACATACGATACATACACCAAAATAACATTTTTTACAATTTTTGTCCGTCTGTCTGTTTGTTCGGCTAATCTCTGGAACGGCAGGACCGATTTCGACGGGACTTTCACTGACAGATAGCTGATGTTATAGGACAGCGGTTCTCAATCTTTTTTGGTGACGGAACCCTTTTGGAAAGCGAAATACTTGACGGAACCCTATAATAAAACAATAGTTTTTAAAAGTGTATTCTTTATTAATAAGCATAATAAAAGTACAATGTAACAGTTAGTTATTACTTACTTACATAACAAGTATAATAATAGAAGTTATTAAAAAAGAAAAAAAATCTAATGGGAGGTATGAAACTGTTTTTTATTTTTCATCAATTGGTTGATATCAGGTTTGATAGAGGACAGTTGAAGTCTCATATCAGGTTCGGCGTCCAGTCTATTGCGGTATTTTGTTTTCGTAGCTGCATAGGTTGAGAATCCTGTTTCGCACAAATATGTTGTTGGGAACGGGAGAAGAATATTCAGAGCCATTTTGGCAAGCATTGGAGATTCATCACGAATTCTGCACCAAAAATCGTTGAGAGGCGTCGTTTTGAACAGTACCTCCATACTTGTGTCTGATGACATATCTAAAAGAGATTCATATATCTCGTTTGACATACTTTCGGGCTTTTGTAAGTTGGGTAAAAAAGGATTATGAATCCATGAATTCAGTTTCATTTTTGTATTTTGTTCTTCGGGAAAATACTTCTCAAAAGATGCGCGCATCGAAGTGAGATATTTGACCAATTCCTCAAATACATCATCTTGAAACATTTCTGAATCGTTATCGCTAACAAACTCATTGAGTGAGGTAAAGCTTTCTATTTCTCTCTTTCCAACGCAAATAATCCAAAAATCTAATTTTCTTTTGAAGGCAGTTATTTTATCACAGGCCTGGAACACTGTTGTCTGTTTACCTTGCAATGATACATTTAATTCGTTCAGTTTTTGAAAGATATCCGCCATAAAAGACAGTCGGAACAACCAAGTTTTATCATACAAACGGTCTTTCAAATTAAAAGCAGTATCTGAAAGAAACATTTGTAACTCGGCTCTAAGTTCAAATAGCCTTGTTAAAGTTTTACCCCTAGACAGCCATCGCACTTCTGTATGGAGCAGCAGTGTTTTATGTTTGCTGCCATAATCTTCACACAATAATGAGAACAATCGGGATTGTAGTGGTCGTGTTTTGATAAAATTAATTATTTTTACCGCTTCTTCCATAACTAATTTTAGATTTGACGGCATTTGCTTCATCGCAAGTGCTTGTCTATGCAGGATACAATGGCTGGAACTACAATTAAGCGCTTTATTTTTTATTCGTGACACTAGTCCTGCTGTAATACCCGTCATCGCCTTGGCCCCATCTGTACAAATGTCAATGCAATTGTTCCAACTGAGATTATTTTCCCCAAAAAATATATTTATTTTATTAAAAATTTCTTCTCCGGTAGTTTTTGTGGGCAGCGGTGAACACATAAGCATATCTTCTTCCAAAGAACTTTCATATGGATATCTCACGATAACCAGCAAGATAGCCAGACCAGCGACATCAGTAGACTCATCTATTTGCAAGACGAATCGTGTTTCTTGTAGACGTGTAACTAATTCTTGTTTGACGTAGCTTGCCAGATCATGAATTCGCCGTGAAACAGTATCGTTTGATAGCGGCACAGTAGAAACATGCTTTGCAGATTTTTCATCGAGCATACATTTTGTTATGTCTAACACACATGGTTTTATTAAATTCTCAGCGATAGTGTGCGCTTCACCTGCTTGTGCAATGCGATAGCTAACTAAATATGATGCCTCTGTGGCCTTTTCATTGATAGTTTGGGTTACATGCATCATAGTTTTTTGACTTTCCAATAACTGTTCTTTTTTACGTACAAAAAATTCTTTATTTTTGTCTTTAGACTCGGGGTGTACAGTTTCTAAATGCCGGCGCAACTTGGCAGGTGCCATGGAACTATTAGGAAGCAGTTTACTACATAACATGCAGAGAGGTGAGCCGTTGGAATCAACAAATCCGAAATTGATATATGATTCATCATACTTCCTTTTTTTCGCCTTTGAAACCGTGGAACTTGACGTCGTTGCATAATCGTCTGGATCGGTAATTGCTGTATACTCCGCGCGATCTGATTTTGAACATTCGGCTTCGTTAGAAGATGTTGTTGCAACACGTTTAACGCCTGTAAGCCAACGTTCCATTCTTCTTTATTAATAATGTTACATGTCAGGATGGTGGGGTCAAAATAACGCACGATCGTTACTGCGTAAAAGAGTTTAGTCCAAAGAAGAAATGTACAATCAGAATACAGCAGTAGAACACTAAACACTTTGTTTCTAGCAAGTAGGTACTAATCACTCCGAACACTAATCGTCGACTAACTAAGCGTCGAGGCGCGATCGCCGCTTTTATAGTCCTAGCCAGATCTCGAACATTCTCAAAAATACTCGAGTCGGCGCCTTTGATAAATAACAAGCCGAAATAAAAATAGAAATACAAAAAATGCTGTGTAAACAATTTCGACTTTACGTTTTAAAATTAGAGCCGAAAGTAGCTTGTTTACAATTATTGTTAATCTCAGGGGCGGCTTTTATCAAAGGGACTCGCGCGCTTTTATCAAAGGGACTCGCGCTCACAAGTAGATATCCGCGGTGGCGGCATAGTAAAATTGTACGAGGTGACTAAGGTCGGCTGCGCCTCGTGAATCGTGATACGCCGCGTCAGAACGGTCGACCAGAGAGAGGTGTTTGGAATTTTTTCTAAATTCTTGCGGAACCCCTACAGGGATGTCGCGGAACCCTAGGGTTCCGCGGAACACACTTAGAGAATGGCGGTTATAGGAAAAATCTTAGGCTACTTGCATTTTAGAATTTTGGAATTATAAAAAAATTCTAGACGGACGAAGTCGCGGGAAACAGCTAGTAATGTAATATTATGTTTCATGCGAAAACTACTCAACCGATCATCATCAAATTTTGTACATATGTTCTTGGAGGTATTAAAAGTAACATGGGATACTTTTTATAAATATATGTGTACTTAGTCTGGCCATAAATACTGTTACACTTAATTATAAAAAAATATTACATTTGAATTTCGAATCTGTCATTTTTATACGATTGTTCATTGTGTTTTCTCATTTTGGCGCCAATACATTGTAAAATATTTTGCGATATTAAAATGGTGTGGGGTGATAAAGAGAACCGAATCGCTGTGATAGCATTACACAAAGTAGGTATGGAGCCAAATGCAATTTTTAAAACTCTCCATACACTTGGTATTAGTAAAATGTTTGTGTACCGGGCTATTAATAGGTACAATGAGACCTCCTCTGTTTGTGACAGAAAAAGATCTGGCCGTCCACGTAGTGTTCGTACGAAAAAGGTGGTCAAAGCAGTAAGGGAAAGAATTCGAAGAAATCCTGTCCGAAAGCAAAAGATTTTATCTCGGGAAATGAAGATAGCACCTAGAACCATGTCGCGTATTTTAAAAGATGACTTAGGACTTGCAGCCTATAAGAGACGCACTGGCCATTTCTTAACTGATAATTTAAAGAAGAATAGGGTGGTAAAATCGAAACAACTACTGAAGCGGTACGCAAAGGGAGGTCACAGAAAAATTTTGTTTACGGATGAGAAAATTTTTACAATTGAGCAACATTTTAACAAACAAAATGACCGTATTTATGCTCAAAGCTCTAAGGAAGCTTCCCAATTAGTCGACAGAGTGCAACGTGGACATTATCCGACTTCAGTGATGGTTTGGTGGGGTGTTAGCTATGAAGGAGTGACTGAGCCATATTTTTGTGAAAAAGGTATCAAAACATCGGCACAAGTGTATCAAGATACCATTCTTGAGAAGGTAGTTAAGCCCCTTAACATCACCATGTTCAATAACCAAGTATGGTCCTTCCAGCAAGACTCGGCGCCGGGTCATAAAGCTCGGTCCACGCAGTCTTGGTTGGAATCGAACGTTTCGGACTTCATCAGAGCTGAAGACTGGCCGTCGTCTAGTCCCGATCTTAATCCGCTGGATTATGATTTGTGGTCAGTTTTAGAGAGTACAGCTTGCTCTAAACGCCATGATAATTTGGAGTCCCTAAAACAATCTATACGATTGGCAGTGAAGAATTTTCCCATGGAAAGAGTGCGTGCTTCTATTGATAACTGGCCTCATCGTTTAAAGGACTGTATTGCAGCCAATGGAGACCACTTCGAATAAGCTTTTTATATTTTTAATTGTTTTATATTTATGTATTAAACTGACACACTGTAAAAGTAATAAATGTTATTTGCAGTTAACAATTTTCTTTTTTCTTTATTACAATATTTATGGCAAGACTAGGTATATTTATTTATATAAAATGATCTGTTACGAAACTTAATGTGGCAGACCAAATTCCACGCTAGTGAAGCCGCGGGCCAAAGCTAGTACAATATATTTTTAATTCACAACATTGTTTCTGTAACTTTTTAATTATGTAAACTCAACCATTTATAACAGCTACGTTGACCTCGGCCTTAAAAAAAAAACTATCATTATGTTAAAAAAAAATTTGTGGAATGTGTATTTTTAACAACTTCATTTAATCCTTATGTCTATTTAGATTTTTTTTTGATGTGTAAACACTTCGTGTGATCCACAAGTTGTTTTGCTGGGTCTGTGTGTTTTTAGATCCGTTTGTCGGATGTTTGCGCAGTCCCTAGCGACACAAGAAATAATTACAGTCCAGAAATTAACTTTAAAAAAAAAAACTATGCGACCTCCGCAGACTTTGTAAATAATAGATGTTTTTGGGGGTCATACTTAAACATTAAGGACTTGTAGGTATCTTCTGTCACGCAAACTCTTAGGACCTGCGCAGACGAAAGACAATAGCGGACAAATTGTCCATGGTTTGTTCTTGTCATTACTGTCATTTTGTCTGCGTATACTGTCATGCGACACGTGAAGTATTGCGTGAACGCAATGCAAACTATTTGCTGAAACTTGTCCGCTAGACTGAATTTTGTCCACCATTAACCCTCGTCAAAGCAGACCCTTAGTACAAGTATTTAGTTAATTAAGTCGCTGTTTGACATTACGAGCTAGTTTCCTCGGCTTCGCTTGTGTTTAGTTTTATCAGTTCATATCTGTGTCTGTCAAAATAAATAAAAGTTTCTTTTTTGCAAAATTTAGCATTGATGCTTGGATCTCTTTTTTTTTCTTTTTTTTTTTTAAAAAGACAACGCCCGCACTAGGCATAAATCCTGTGTCGCGGGGGACCTTACAAACATACAAGAAACGGACACAACACCGAGACTCAGAACAACAATTTATGGATCACACAAAGTGTTGTCCCATGTAGGATTTGAACCCACAACACTCACCGTAGAGAGCGACGTGGCGACCGCTTAAACCACTAGGCCAACTGTGCAGTCATCTCCTTGAATATGTGGGTGCAACACTGAAATCATTTTTCAATATAGATTCTGATTGAAATAACTGTTTTGTAGTACCTGAGAACGCGTTAACCAAACAAACTCATAGCGGCATTGATATGTAAGAGCTATTTGTTACGGTGGTAAAGTGATGAGACTTATGCAGATTTGAACGTAGCCGCGACCACTTTCATCGTCATACCAACAGTGTTTAATAGTCTCTAGGTAGTAGAGCCACGCTGGTTTGAGTACGAGCGGGCCGGCTCGACCGGGGCAGTACTACCCTCCCACAGAAGACTAACCTAAAGCGCCAGCATCCGTGTTGTCGTGTTTCGTTGGTGAGTGTAAGACCGGAGGCCCATTGATGCATGGATGACAGTTATCGTGGTAACCGTGTAAGCCTTACACTGTCACAATAACTGTCATGCCTTTTACGTCCCCAAGCGGGGTGTGAAAAGGCACATCACAAGGTCACCATGGTGTGGGTCACCATACTGCGTTCTCAGCATTTGCAATGAGTATGGTGACCAAAACTCTTGGATTCTATTCATGCTTTCCATCAGGCAGAGTAGAGTCACTTTGACAGGCTCTTAAGATAGAAAAAAATAATAATCCATTGCTGACCATAAACATCTTTTTAGAAAAGAGGTTTATGGCCTACTTATACAACGCTGGCCAGACAGATTGGTATAGACTCTTTGTAGTGCTGTTTCTGCATAAGTCGCTTCCTTAGTTGGCTCATACGATACATCATCGTCATCAATTGTCCGTGTGGTGACGGATTAAGAATACATAGTGTTACCACCCCTATTCATCCCGTGGGTGTCGCAAAGGCGACTAAGGGAAAATATGCAAGACAACATCGTCACAAAGAGAAGGAAAACTTGAAACAAACCTTATTCCACCCCGTCTGGCCAGCGTGGTATAGTAGGCCATAACCTCCTTGCTAAGTAGAGGCCTATGTCCAGGTAAATAAGGTTGGCAACATTCCGTACTCTTAATCCGTCACATCACAGAACTTACTAAGCTACGTAATAATCTGTTGCTATGACCGATAACTCGGTTCTTGTTGAACGGGTGTGTGTATACAAGTGTGAGAAAGTAGGTACCTAGATACTTTGTTAAACTATTACTCTACACACACACACGCACACGACCGGTATTACGAGCTACCACGCTTTCGGATTATCTCACAATAAAGGTTGATAATCTTGCTAGTGTATTGTAATATCGTAATATAATATCATTAAGATTTTAAATTAGAGAATTTTGCGACTGACCTCTCCCTGGTCGTGTCGGATAACCGTCCCATTGGATCGTGAGAGTGAGGGAACAGAGAGTGTACTTCTGTGAGCGCACACACTAGTACACTGTAATATCTCCTGCTTGGTCTGCGTTGAGGCTAGCCGCAGTGGCCGAAGTCGGCTAGGAATACGTCGTTATTATGTGGCGACTTCCACATTTAACACAAACAAAAACATACAACAGTGCCATCTAGCGAAGATACATCGAACTATAAAGTATAATAAGGAATTATGAAGCTACCACTAATCCTGTACTGCGAAATAGAGATTCGCGTGGCAATGAGCATATATACAACATCCCAAAATCAACTGTTGGGCCGTGGTCCATGACGTTGGGGTCACCACTGTGGAGGGACGTGTGTCATATCCACCATATATGACACACGTCCCTCCACAATTAGATAAATTACAACCAGACAGATCAAATGATCGTGTCGTCTCATCAAGTACACTGACTACATAATAACCCGTAATACATAATTCATTTCTTTGTAGCAATAATGTAAGTTTACAGTTATGCACTCTTATTTATTTGGACATCCAGTTGATGTTACATTAAATCTTATGCATATAGGAAACACTACATTCTTATAATCTAGTTTAAATGTACACTGTTTTAAGACATAATGACATGCACTAATAACAACACGAGTGAAAAACAAAAGAAAAATAAAACAACACAATCAAAGGTTTGCTAGGTAGTAGAGCCACGCTGGTTTCAGTACGAGCGGGCCGGCTCGACCGGACAGTACTACCCACCCACAGAAGATCAACCTAAAGCGCCAGCATCCGTGTTGTCGTGTTTCGTTGGAGAGTGTGAGACCGGAGGCCCATTGATGCAGGGGTGACAGTTATCGTGTTAAGTGTGTGAGCCTTACACTGTCACGACGACTGTCATGCCTTTTACGTCCCCAAGCGGGGTGTGGAAAAGCATCTCACTAGGCCGCCATAGTGTGCATCACCATACTGCATTGTCTACATTTGCAATGAGTATGGTGCATGATTCTATTCATGCTTTCCATCAGGCACAGTAGAGTCACTTTGGCAGGCTCCTTATATAGAAAAAATAGGTAGTAATAAAACAAATATAGATCGGTAAATTGATACTGTCAAAAAACAAATATTCCAACATCACGAAACAGCTTTCTTGTAAGTGGAAAGTTTGATTACTGATATATTGAATCAAAGAAATAATTAAAAATTAATAAATAAAAGAAAAAAAAATAGAAAATAAATCTAAAAATTGTTTACCACTTATAGTTAAAAAAAAGATATTTCAGATTAAAAAAAATTAAAACGTGTATCCTTACTAATATTACAAAGAAAGTGTGTTTGTTTGAATGTTTGTCTTTCTTTCATGTCGCAACGGAGCGATTTAATGGCATGATTTTTGTGTCTGGAGATAGTTAGGAAGTTGGCGCGTGATATAGGCTACTTTTAACTATGGTAAAACATACCATCCCCCTGGGAAGACTCATTATGATGCGTATTTGAATCACGCCAATTTTTTTAAAGTCTGATTGATGGCGCTATTAAGCTTTTTCGTCCGATTGCATACGATACAACATCTGTAATAACTGTTTTGACTTTGACTTCCGATTCATCTTCGTTTTGTTAAATGTAATTCTTCCATCGTATTATTTTTTCTTTGATTATCTGGTTACTATAGTATGGACTTGGTTTGGGATTAGATGTTCATGTAAGATATATGCAGTTATTATTATTGTTTAACTACCTCGGTGGCGCAGCGGTAGTGAATGCGACTGCTGTGCTTGAGGTCTCGGGCTCGATTCCCGGGTCGGACCAAATGACTATTTGATCTGCAAATATTTGTTTCTAAGTTTGAGTGTTTTCGATGTATAGTATATATGCAGTTGAAAGTATATAAAGTGTTAAGTGTATGTATTTATATCATTTATCTAGTTTTTAGTTTGGGACTAGATGGCGTTGTGTGACAGATGTCTGAAATATTATTGTATTATTAAATATTACCTACAAACAAGACTCGTCCAATGGAATCAATCTATAGTATATTATAAAGATGAAGAGTTTGTTTGTTTGTTTAAACGCGATAATCTCAGGAACTACTGGTCCGATTTGAAAAATTCTTGCAGTGTTAAGCAGTCGATTTATCGAAGAAGGCTATAAGCTATATATCATCACGTCACAACCAATAGAGACTGAGTATCAATGAGAAATCTTATATAAACGGGGGAAAATGATTCCCTTTATGGGCTTCCACTGCGTCCACTGCGTAAACGGTTAAAGCTTCGAAAAAATTATGTATGACAGAATTATACCCCTTAAAGTGTTTAAAAAAAAAGTCCACAACAGTGTATGTCTGTCTTTTAAAGTTAGCTCATTATAGCCTTTTTTATGATAAACAAGTTAGTTCATGCGCAACATCACGCTGCGGCTATTAGGTTACGCAGACGAATTTGAGTGGGTTAGTTAGGACGTATAAAAACTTAAGTAATGTGTTGTTATTTTGCTTCAGATTTGATCAACGTTCACCTGCAAAAAACTCGTCAAAACAGGTAAGTTCAACACGGTAATCGACCTACTTAGGGGTGGACCCTTGCCAAATATTGCAAATTACATTCTAATATTTTTTAGGGTAGCGTAGCGAAAATGGCAAAAACAAAATCTTTATAATTTCACCATGTCCGTCCTTCCGTCTGACCATTCAAACATCTACACACACACTATATCTCACAATCATTAATCGAACTCGAGACTTCAGAACAGCAGTCGAAAACACCACCACTGCGCCTCCGAGGCAGTTGACCTACTCGACTAACAGACCAACAGAATTGATAGAGTTATCCTCTGCTCTGCTTAACCTTGACACAGACGTAATGTCACGCTTTCAAAGAGAACAGAACAATATAAAAACAATAACGGAAGTCTTGTCTTACAAGCTACACGCTTCCGTTTTATATCAATAGAATTCTACATTCAAAAGATATTGGATCAGGGATATAGACGAGACATTTATATAGAAATAAAGCTGAATATTGTACCTCATTAACGTGTCCATAAATAAATGTGTCGTCTTAGTAGTTAAGCGGTCACCTCACCGCTTCCATCTGCACCGAAGTGTTGCGGGTTCGATCTCCACATGGGATCACACTTTGTTGTTCTGAGTCTGTGTGTTCTTTGTGTCCGTTTCATGTATGTTTGTAAGGTCTCCGGGAGTGGCAGCGGGAGCGGGAGTAATCTTTAAAAAAAAAAGAAAAAAACAGAGTGTGTGTACTCATGTAGGCACGTAAGAAGTTATACTTCTTTCGCGTAATAATCCAAAAATAAATAAAAATGTTAGCAATTAGCTTCAGACTGTTGCTTTTTTCTGTCGGTATCAACTAACTTCAGACTGTTGCTTTTTTCTGTCGGTAGCAACTAACTTCAGACCGTTGCTTTTTTTCTGTAGGAGTGCGCGCGCGTCGTAAAAATTCTCATCGTTTTTCCAATCGCGCCGAAGGAGGTATAACTTCAAAAGTTGATATATAGAACTCATTACAAACAGCATCTCACTAACATTGAACAATATACGTTGCCTACGGTAAACTACGTTAACTCAATGCACACAAGTGTTCAAAACTCATCAGTTTTATAATATTCATGTAAATAAATATGTCTGTGTGGTGATGGATTAAGAATACATAGTGTTACCACCCCTATTCATCCCGTGGCTGTCGTAAAAGGTGACTAAGGGAGCAACCCTGTTCGGAGCAAAGAGAAGGAAAACTTGAAACAAACTATAAAAACCCGTTTGGCCAGCGTGGTGTAGTAGTAGTAGTAGGCCAAAACCTCCTGGCTAAGGAGAGGCCTATGCCCAGCTGTGGCCTGTAAGATGCTATTGATGATGATAGATAAAGAAATATTATTGGACATCTGACAACGTCATCTAGCTTCAGACTAAGCAGAGCGTGTACTATGACAACTAGAATGGTTAATAGATATATTTTTTTTGTAAATACTTACATATTGTGTGAAGCTTGTGTCAATACTGGAGTCGTGATGGAGTCCTCTTGATCTAGTTTAACTACAACTTTAACTCTGTACCAATTTCTATAAATAGTATACTCGTAAATCATTAAGTGTCTCAGTGGCGCAGTGGTAGCGTATTCAATTGCTGTGCTTGAGGTCTGGGGTTCGATTCCCGAGTCGAACCAAATGTTTGCATGATCTGCAAATTTGTGTCGGAGTTTGGATGTTTTCTATGTATATAAATGTTATATCAGTCAGTCTAATTATCGTAGTACAAGCTCTGCTTAGTTTGAAACTAGATGGCGTTGTGTGTCAGATGTCCTAAATATTTATTATTATTGTGTTATATGTTGTTTGTTGTGGAAATAAACATGCTTTTACTTATTTATTTATTATACACAGAACTTACTCAAACACCAAAACAAATATTTAACAAATATCTTTAGTACGACCAGGGAATCGAACCCAAGACTTCAACATAGCAGTCGCATACGCCACCTACACGCCACAAAGACCAGTAACATATAACACGAGCACAATGCGTGACTCAATGCTCCTTAATATTCATAGACTTGTAGAAAAATACTTTATATTCCACTGGTTGGTATATTGAAATGTCGTCACCTTGTCAAGCGACAACCGGCAGTAACGAAAGGACAACGACTTAGCATTCATGTTTAATAATTAATTTGTTGCTATGAGATATAATACTAATCAATATTGTATAAACTAATGTATGTTTGTTACCATTGTATATAACTTCTTTTTTCTTAATAAACATTTCAGACACAACGTCATCTAGTTTCAAACTAAGCAGAGCTTGTGCTATGATAACTACTAGACAGACTGACAGAATTACTTATATAAACCCTTTTTTTTAGTAAATACATACATATTATATGTAGAAAACACCCAAACTTCGAAACAAATATTTGCAGACCATATAAAGCATTTGGTCCGACCCGGGATCGAACCCGAGACCTCAAGCACAGCAGTCGCAATCACTACAGCTGCGCCACCGAAGTCACTAGATCTGATATCTAAATTAATAACTAGATCCTCCAGAGAGCAGGTAAAGCCGTCGGTTCTGCGCCCGATCTCTCTCCGGTCGGATCCCCGTCCCATCGGATTATGAGAGTGAGGGAACAGAGAGTGTACGCATGTTAACGCACACACATGTGCACTATAATGTCATACGTAGTTCATTGGTGTGCGTTAAGACTGTCAGCCGTGATCGAAATAGTACGAAGGGTGATGAATAAGTATTGATAATCAATATTGAAAACAATGATTAGAGTAAAAATATATTTTAATTTTCAACATAGTCTCCTAACAAATTAATACATTTACTATATCTTTTTTCTAAACCCATGATTCCCTTAGAAAAATAATCGTTGTCTTGGTCCTCCAAAAACGCCTCTACAGCGGCCATCACTTCACTTCATTGTCCTCAAACTTCTTGCCCCGAAGTTGTTCTTTGAGCCGAGGAAAAAGATAGAAGTCGCTGGGAGTCAGATCTAGCAAATAGGGAGGGTGTTCGAGCAGTTCGAATCCCGTTTCCTGAATTGCAGCCATCGCAACTGCGGCTTTGTGAGCCGGGGTATTGTCTCGGTGAAACATCACTCCAACTTGCAGTTCGCCGCGTTTTTTCCTTGATGGCCTCTCGCAATCTTCTTATTTGGTCTGCGTAGTAAGGGCACGTTATGATGGCTCCCTTTTCCAAGTGTTCCTCCATGATAATTCCTTCAGCATCCCAAAAACAGACGCCATAATCTTTCCCGCTGAACTTGACACCTTGAAATTTTTTGGCGTTGGTGAGGAGGTTCGTTTCCAGGTCATCGACTGTTGTTTGGTTTCAGGATCAATATGGTGGATCCAGGTCTCGTCCATGGTCACGAAATGATTCAAAAAATTCTTTTTTTACTCGTCGGTTAACATTCTCGGCACCCAACGCGCCGTGTCTTCTTCATATGCAATTCATTTACAACTATTTTTTGAACGCTGCCATATGAGATCCCTATGACCTCCGCAACATGCCTCCGGTCACTCTCCGATCGGCCAATGCGATTTCTTCTCCTTTTTTCACGTTATTCTCGGTCAAGGACACGGTGGATGGGCGTTCCTCGCGGCGTTCACCTTCAGTGGATGCTCTGCCCAGTTTAAATTCCTTTGCCGAACGTGCAACTGTGGAATATGGAGGAGCAAACTCCCCGAATGTTTCTTCCAAGTCGCTGTGTATGTCTTTGGCAGACATTTTTTTCAAGCTGAGGTTTTTCTCCATTATGGTGTTATCTCGTCGACAGTTCATATTCAAATGAATGTACCTCCCTTTTTTTTTTTTTTTTTTTTATTGTGATGACCTAGCTGTTGGCCTCGGATGGCCTCTACAACTTTACGCGGGTATTACGGTGAGCGCTGAGGGCTCTCAACCGGTCATTTGTTAAGCAACATAGCCCAAGGGCACCCCCTGTGGGGTACGAACCTCGGCTTGGGGTGTTACTGATACGTTGGGGCGACCTACTCCCATGTTTGGTGGACGGTTTACGCGGCGCATATTCCGCCCCCGACGACGGGGACGAAAACGCGGACGGTTCGTGTTTGATTCCCTAGCTGCGTTCGCTCTACGTTGAGCGAGCGTAATGTCGTCGTCTTCTTCCCCTAACGCGTGTTTGGGTCGACGTATATTTGAAATTCTACTGTGTGTGTAGTTAAAGGCCGCAACCACTAGAGGGTTGGGGTGAGTCGGAGCAGTAGCTAAGAGAGCACTGTTTTATGTATTGCTAGATGGTCGGCAATCTGAGGTCGATGTGGAGATCGACGTTGCGTACATACCACGGTGCTCCCGTAGCTTTGCGCATGAAATTATTCTGTAGTGTTTGAAGCCTATGGATCCTGTGTGGCCTAACGTGTGCGAAGACTACGCTACCGTACGTCATTATAGTCGTACGGATGCCGTGTATAATTTAATTTTGTTTTTTAAAGCTAACTTTGAGCGTGCGTTTATTAAATTGTGGAGACGTCCTAGCACGAAGGCAGCCCGGCTGCGGGCTGCCTTGATGTGGGGGCCGAAGGTTAGACGGTCGTCAAGGGTTATGCCTAAGTATTTGGCCTGCCTAGCCCAAGGGATAGACTTGCCGAACATCCTAATCTGAGGGGTCTTCTCCAAGGGATACAGGCTTAGCTGTCTTCTGTGAAACAGCACCGCCTAGCTCTTCTCGGGGTTGACCTCTATCCTCCATTTCCGGAACCAAGCGCCTAGTGCGTTGGCTGCGGTCTGGAGTTTTTTGGCTACTGTCGAGGGGTTCTTTCCTGAGCAGTAGATAGCCGTGTCGTCTGCCAAAAGTGCCGTCTGCACATACCGATGCTTCGGAATGTCGCTAGTATAAAGCGTGAAGAGTAGGGGGGAGAGCACTGACCCTTGCGGGACACCAGCTCGTATGGGGTGGTTCGGTTCGACAAGTAGTCTCGTATGATGAGCACGAGTCTGTGTGGCACTAATGTACCTCCCGGGAATCGTGCCCTATTTATATGATTTTTTATGCTGAACTAGCGGGTGTACAAGCAAGCAAAAAAATTTTTTTTCGAGTTTTGTGCGCCCTACATTCCTACGCCCTTCATTGAACACTCCTCGCACACATATAGAAACATTTCTTAGTAGTTTGTCTGCTTGAACAACAGATTACGTAATCTGTGACTTCAACCTTGTTCTCATAACAGAGGAAGAATGGACTGATAACACGGCCTCACAGATAAGTGGTGTTAAGTAAGATATGTCTGTCCGTGTGGTGATGGAATAAGAATACATAGTGTTACCACCCCTATTCATACCGTAGGTGTCGTAAAAGGCGACTAAGAGAACAAAGTATACAAGACAACATCATTACAAAGAGAAGGAAAACTTGGAACAAACCCTATTCCAACCCGTCTGACCAGCGTGGTATAGTAGGCCAAAACCTTGCTAAGGAGAGGCCTATGTCCAGCAGTGGATTGTAAAAGGCTGTTGATGAAGTGAAGTATTAACCGATGGGTCTAGTAATAATAATAACTACACATCTCACACACAGCCGTCTGGTCCCAAACTAGGCAGAGCCTGTGCTATGGTAACCAGCCTGCTGATAAACATACTTATATATTTCTAAATACGTACATATTATAGATTAATTACACCCAGACACAGAACAAATGATCGTGTTCATCATATAAAAATTTATCCTGGGTTGGGAATCGAACCCACCACCTCCACCTTCACAGTCTCCATCCCATCAGTATAAATCCCTTTATTGTACACCAGATTAATTGAAAAGTTAATTAAACACTAAGAAAGTACAAATAGCGGCCTTATCGCACAGAGACAATCTCTTACAGGCAGGATAGATATGACTGCCTCGATGGCGTAGTGGTAGCGAAAGCGACGCTGTGTTTGAGGTCTCAGGTTCGATTCCTAAG
Source organism: Hypercompe scribonia (assembly GCA_949316085.1). NCBI lineage: Eukaryota > Metazoa > Arthropoda > Insecta > Lepidoptera > Erebidae > Hypercompe > Hypercompe scribonia. The sequence continues at coordinate 1,910,267 of OX438994.1, forward strand.
ATCTGCAAACATTTGTTTCGTAGTTTGGGCGTTTTCTATGTATTTACAAAAAAAAGTATGTAAGTATTCTATCAGTCAGTCTAGTTATCATAGCACAAGCTCTGCTTAGTTTGAAACTAGATGACGTTGTGTGTCAAATGTTCGAAATATTTATAGTTATATTTTTTCTTTCATTCGTCCGTATGGTGGTGGGATAAGAATACAGAGTGTCACCACCCCTATTCATCCCAAGGGGTAGTAAGAACCGACTAAAGGAGCGAACTACACAGAAACAATGTATTTATAAGACCTCTATGTGCCCTGCTGACGACAATACGCTTGCCTTTTATAAAAACAAAATGTATTAGTACATATCGACTGCACAGTTGGCCTACTGGTTTAAGCGATCGCCACACCGCTCTCCACTGCGCTGAGCGTTGTGGGTTCAAACCACATCGGACAACACTTTGTGTGAGCCACAAATTGGTCTGAGTCTGGGTGTTCTTTGTGTCCGTTTCTTGTATGTTTGTAAAGTCCCCCGCGACACAGGATGTATTCCTAATGCGGACGTTGTCTTTAGAAAACAAAAACATAAAACAATATAGCCTCTATAGTACAAGCTCTGCTTAGTTTGAAACTAGATGGCGTTGTGTGTCTGATGTCCAAAAATATTGAAAAAAAATAAGCAAAAAAATTAGGTCTGTTGGTAGATAGAAGTGAAGAGGCGTGCATATACTAGTCTAACATTATTTTACAGTTTAGCCAAATTAATATGAAACAAGTTTGAAAAGTGGTTTTAGTTCCTACATGAGCATAACAGGATGTATTTTTACTACTAGACGATAATAAAATAAAATGATTTTTAAAGTTTCCAAGAACAAACTAGGGCACGGCACATTTCTGCGGGAATTGGAGCCGACCTACGTATGAAAACTTACATAAAGTGTTTCATAAACAATAATAGTAGAAAAAAAAGATCAAGTCGTGTTCTAGTCGGTCTATTAACTCGATTTGATTTAGTACCGAACTAATCAACTGTTTTGTGACTTACTAAATATTACCAGCGACTTTATTTTTTTTTATATATGAAAGCTAATGTGCAATCTTACTTACATACATAGATACGTATTTCAAAAATATTTACGATTACCACGACCGAGACCTGCACCGAATAAACGCTAAGCTGCACCGCTATCACACGTAGTCAAATTCAAACTAAGCAACCGGAATTGAAACAATACCTAAGCGTCGAGCACAAGTTGTAACCTGTTCAATCATGCACGATCTATATTAGCGAAAATTGATTAATTGATGTCAGATTACGGGGGTTCGGATTAGACAGGGGCCGGATTACCGAGGGCCCACTGTATTAATATAGTAATGAGTTGAGCATTGATTTCCATACATCCGTTCATCCCTTATTTTACCCCCACAAGGGTGAAAATTTCAAAAATCCTGGCTTAGTGGGTACTGTCAACAAAGGACAGAACAGAGAACGGTAGTCATACGCTTACAAATTTTTTTCCTGTGCAAAGCAGTCAAAACCTGGAACTTACTACCAGCGCACGTGTTGCCTTCACTATAGTCCCGGATGTTTAAAGCGGAGTATGAAAAAGCATTTCTCTAGCCCGCAGTGTGGGTCACCACACTATGGCAGCCACACTTATTTTAATTTTGGGTTTATTAAAGGACGTGAAAGCCACTAACCAGTAGACAAACGAGGACTCGGGTCGCTTAATGCAAGCACGACTTTCTTACAATCCCGGTCCAAGATTGCAATTTTTATCATCACCGTACAGACTGTCGACACCTTTGTGGCGACTTCCACATACAGCGCAAACAAAAATACTTACTACAGCGCCATCTAGCGAAGACAGACCAAACTACGGAATAATGAACTGAATCCTGTATCGCGAAAAAGAGATTCTCGCGGCGATTATCAAATATATACAACATCCCATCGTTAATCGTTGGGTCGCGATCCACCCGGCTTGATCACTGCGCCTGGTCGGAAGATTTATTTATTTATACATCATGCACTTTATGTACATAGGCGGACTTAATGCCTAAGGCATTCTCTACCAGTCAACCTTTAGGTGATGCAGAGGAAATAGGAAGTAAGTGCGTTTCAGGTGTTGAATAGAAGAAGTAGACATATACAAACTTTCATATACTAAAATTAATACAAATACATAAAGAAGATCGTCCCTTTATCGGAGGAATATGATACCCCTTACCTCCTCACTTTTATTCTTTCCGTTGATATCATAAGAGCTAATATCACATCACTGCAATAAGAGAAGGAACACTTCAAACAAACCCAATACCAACGACATTGTCAGCGTGGTACAGAAGGCCAAAACCTTTTAACCGAGAGGGTTATGTCTGGCAGTGGACTGTGAAAAATAGTTGATGGCAACATTACGTAAATAAATTAGAGTTTTTTTTGTCAACAACTATTTATACACATGACAAACATTATCAAAGATGTCAGCTGAATGTCACACGTATTTAAATAGATATCATTATTTAGTTAAATGTAAATTAACTTTGCAATGTTTGAAGGAGAATTTGCAAGTGATTATTTTACAAGGTAGTAGAGCCACGCTGATTTTAGCAGGCCAGCTCGACCGGTGCAGTACTACCCTCTCACAGTAGAACAACCTAAAACGACAACATCCGTGCCGTCGTGTTTCGTAGGTGGGTCCGACACTGGAATTCCATTGACGCAGGGGTGACAGTGTCAACAAGCGGGGTATCTCAATGGGCCACCATAGTGTGGGTCACTATATGGCATTGTCTGCGCAATGAGTAAGGTGACCACAGCTCTTGGATTCTAATCACGCTTTCTACCAGTGTAGTCCAATAAAGAACTGTAAAATCATAAATTCATAATTTACTGCTGTATATTCACAGATCCTATTGGTCCAGTGATTTTTCCAATGCTTACTGGTAAGCTAGAGGTCCTGAGTTCGATACGCACTACATAAATAGTTTGACTATATATTTTTTTCTATATTAAGAGCCTGCCAAAGTGACTCTACTCTGCCTGATGGAAAGCATGAATAGAATCCAAGAGTTGTAGCCACCATACTCATTACAAATGCAGACAGTGCGCCACACTATAGCGGCCTAGTGAGATGCGTTTTCACGCCCCGCTTGAGGACGTAAAAGCCATGAGAGTCATCGTGGCAGTATGACACTCACACAGTTACCACGACCCTGCATCAAAGAACCTCCGGTTTTGACTGATGGTATAGTGGTTAAAGCCACCTCCTACTGCGCTGGGAGTTGCGGGTTCGATCACCACATGGGACAAGACTGTGTGATCCACAAATTATTTAGTGTCTGGATGTAATTTATCTGCCATATATTTACTCAGAAATTTGTCTATATGATGAGAGCGACCTCAGTGATGTAATCTTGACATACAGTATCAAATACACCTGTTTATTGCATCATATTCAAGTATTTGAATGTTTATCCGCAATTCTTTATTTTCTTACATCATTAAAACCTGACTGACCTTCTGATCTTGTGGTTAACGATACTAACTACGAAACCAAAGGTCGTGAATTTGACTCCCACCCAGAAGGTCAATTTTTCCAAAAGAAAATTTTGTTTGAAATTCCGTACAAATTTATAAATGTCATACAAGGTATGGTCGCAGTAAAGTGTAAGACTTGCTGAATACTGGTTCAACTTTCTCACCATGTATACTAATATTGTAAAACAAAAGAGTTTCTTTGTTTTTGAACGCGCTGATATCTGGTCTGAATTGAAAAATTTTTCTAGGATTAGATAGCCGGGTCGGAGCGAGGCGTCTCACTAGGCCACCATAACATGCTTGGAGGGATCTGCATGTCGTTATAACAGCTGTTCCCGGATCCATCCTATGTTAGGCGCAGAGTGGCACACCGTGTGGTTTTAGTCGGTCCGATTCCGACACACCACCTCGCCGTAAACCACGGTGGGGTGACGGCCCGAAGGGTTTCCACACGTTAAAAAAAAAAAGGTCACCATAACATGGGCCATACTGCATTGACTGTATTCGTAGTGAGTGTAGCAACCTCCACGTTTGGATTCTATTCATACTTTCCATCACGCAGGGTAGAATTACTTTGTTAAGCTTTTGTAATAAAAAAGTCTATAAGGCTTTATAAATATAGGGTGGGCCAAGAATTCGTTAACATTTGAATCTAACATCCCGCGCAAACATGTTACGGGAGTTCTTGGGACCGATGCTACTGGAATTTGCTGGCTACAATCGTAACACATGGTATCAACAAGGTGGAGACACTTGTCACACTTCCAATGAGTCTCTGCCGATGGTCAAAGACGTGTTGCCGGAAAAGTTGATTTCCAGACGAGGCGACATTAAATGGCCACCCAGAAGTCTAGATGTATATCCAACAGATTTCTATTTATGGGGTTATTTGAAGAATAGTGTCTATATGATTAAACCAAATACACTACGAGTACGTTTACTAAAAGAATAAATCAACGATGAGATGTCGGCGATTTCGCGGTCTCTTTATTGAAGAGCATTCGAAAATTTCGATGCTGGCTTAGAAGCTTATTTAGATGATGTAATTTTTAATAAATACATTCAACTAATTACCTTTCTTGTAAATAAACCATTTTTATAGTATATCAAATGGTTTTTAAACGATTTTTTCAAATGTTAACTAATTCGTGGCCCACTCTATATCATCACGCTGCGACCAAAATGAAGTCAGTATCAATGAAAAATGTTTCGAAAATGGGAGAAAATTATTCCTTTTGAATGCGTTCATTGCGTGCTTTGCGTAAACGATTAAAGTTTGGAAAAAATAATGTAAGAAAAAGTTCTAAAAAAAGAGGCCACGGCAGTGCATGTTTATCTTTTAAGGATGGCTCACTTTGCCTTCTTTGTGGTAAACAAATTTATTGACGCTTTCACGCTACGGGCAATAGGAAACGGAGACGAAGATGCGCAGGTCATTATTTAGACCACATTACTTAGTCACTATTTTTTTATTATAGCCTGCCAAAGTGACTCTACTCTGCCTGATAGAAAGCATGAATAGAATCCAAGCGTTGTGGTCACCATACTCATTGCAAATGAAGACAATGCAGTATGGTGACCCACACTATGGCGGCCTAGTGAGATGCTTTTTCACACCCCGCTTGGGGACGTAAAAGGCATGACAGTCATTGTGACAGTGTAAGGCTTACACAGTTAGCACGATAACTGTCACCCCTGCATCAATGGGCCTCAGGTCTCGAGATGTTTGTTGCCACGCTGGATGTTTAAAAACTTCAACGAAAACAATTTTTATGAAATTCATGAGATCAAGAGTAGATCGCAACTAAATGCCACGCTTTTTTTTTTCGAGAATGGTCGGAACACCCACATTTTATTAAATTCATAAGTATTGATTAACAAAATTGATATTAAATTGGCAACCCACCGGTAAATTTGAGTATTACATACACGCAAACAAAAATACACAACCCTTAAACCTTCTTAGTAGTATAAAACTAGGTACTTCTACTTTACTTTCACCTCAGGTACAATAAAAATACCTACAGAGCGAGATGGCTATATATAGCTGTCATATCACGTGGGGGACAACAGACATATGCGTGCACAACACGCGGTGGTAACGTGTCTCCGGCGTCTATTTGTGAATGTTAATATTATAGTTCTATAATTTATGGTATTATGGCATTCAGGTTTGTAGAGGTAAAAATGTTAACTCTCAAATATTTGTATATATATATGTAATACTAACTTGACACACATTATACGAGGCCGTGTAATCTGTACAGTACAAGTAGTTTGTACAGACTGTTGATAAATAAACGTATTTAGATAGTAGAGCCACGCTGATTTCAGCACGAACGGGCCGCCTCGACCGGGGCAGTACTACTCTCCCACAATAGACCAACCTAAAGCGCCAGCATCCGTACTGTCGTGTTTCGTTGGTGAGTGCAAGACCGGAGGCCTTTTCATGCAGGGGTGACAGTTATCGTGATGACTGTGTGAGCCTTACACTGCCATGATGGCTATCATGCCTTTTACGTCCCCAAGCGTGGCGTGAAAAAGTATCTCACTAGGCAACCATAGTGTGGGTCACCACACTGCATTGTCTGCATTTGCAATGAGTATGGTGACCTCAACTCTTTGGATTCTATTCATACTTTCCATCAGGCAGAATAAAACAGAAAAAAATTAGCTTTAAAACTTCACCCCCGTGTATTTCTTTAAACTATTATTACTTTTTTTTGTTAACCGATTAAAATAAAACAAACAATGTTAAATAAAGTTTATCGCAATGCAAACGAGAAAACCGCATCTAAATCCGTTAAGCCATTTCTGAGATTAGAACCCTTTATTAATTTTTCTTTATTACCTTTAATTTACAGATAGATATCGACCTTTTACCATTATATTATATGTATAGAAAGTAATTACAACCAGGCACAGAAACTATCATCAAACAATATAAATAAATAAATATCTCGGACATTTGACACACAACGTCATCTAGTTTCAAACTAAGCACAGCTTGTGCTATGACAATTAGACTGACTGATAGAATACTTATATACATTTTTTTTAAATAAATACATACATATTATACATAGAAAACACTCAAACGAACTTAAACTAGCGATTTTATTTTATATCAACTATATTTTTTATTCTTTACGTGCCAGTTTTATCACAAATAAAGTGCAATACATTATAAATATAAAATTGACACCTAAAATGACACTAGTGACAGCTGTCACAGATTGTCAAGCTACATTTTAAGGATTATAAGAAAAGCCTTGGGAGATTGTACATGGTCTTATCACCTATATGTTTTGTCACAGTGATCGTCAACAGCCTTAAATTGTCAACTGAAAATTAGTACATTGTTGGTTCTTGTGAGGTGTCTGAGGATATATTGCTGAAGGACATTGGACATAAACTCCTTCTTACAAATATGGTTTTGGCTCACGTTGACACGACGGGTCGGTATAGAGTTTGTTTCAAGTTTTCCATCTGTTTGCAGTCCTGCGTGGTGTGCTTCCTTGGTCAGCTCTCAAGACACCGTTTTTTTTAATTTATACCTCTTTTGACGCGTTAGGGAAAATGATGAGAGTCAATTTTTATGATGCGCGCGCACACCGTCACAAAACCGATACCATGGAATTAGCTAGTCAACATTTAAGTTTTTTTATTATGTACATATAATTTTTTATGATATTTGAATAGAATTTTAATGAATTTAATTCAACATCACTTGAAACGCTCCTACTTCCTATTTTCTCTGCATCACTCAAAGGTCGACTGATAGAGAATGCCCTAGGCATTAAGTCCGCCTATGTACCTAAAGTGCATGATGTATAAATAAATAAATTTATTTAACTACATAATAAATACATTTTTTTCTATTATTAGTGTCGTCCTGTACAAACATAGAATAATGCGACGGATAACATTTTTAGAAATATCTTTATCTTGTTACGTCAAAAAAGTATAACTTCTTAGTACATCAGTATACACACGATTTTTTCTTACTCGAGGAACGCTTTTCGCACCATACCCCCTGTGGGAGAGACGAAAGGCGTGTGCGCTACTCCTACCTAACCGGTCTATCCACTAAACCTCACATCGAGTTAATTCGGCAAGGGAGAAACGCAGGCTCTTGCGACACCCACGAGGTAAATAGTTTTTTTTTTTTAAAAGGCAATGCCCGCATTAGGAACAAATCCTGTGTCGTCCTGTGTCCAAAGAACACCCAGACTCAGAACAATAATTTGCCGATCACACAAAGTGTTGTCCCATGTAGGATTTGAACCCATGACACTTAGCGGAGTGGAGTGCGCCGTGGCGACCGCTTAAACTACTGGTCCGCCCCCCCTAGACTAGAGTGCCAGAGGCCGGCCGTCGGAGTGGTTTTTAGTGGGAACACCATATATTCCACAAAAAAAGGCCAATCGTGCAGTTAAAAATGATTGCTGAACGGTTCTTAATCTGTCACAAAATATGTAATTATGATTTTTACCAGGTTCAAACTCTCATACATGAATACTTGATCTTATTTATAAATTAAAACACATTTCTCAACGTCTATATAATTATTTAAATCCACTATGATTTGTAATGTATTGTAACTCAAATGCGTTTTGAACAGTCAAACGCCCGAAGACTGTCAGCCGCGAAGATTTGAAAAACCAATTCAATATATACACTAGTAAAGTTCATTTCAGCTTGTTAAAATAAATCTAATGCGTGTCATTGGATTTTAAATCTTAAAGGGATAGCACATAAGGTTGATATTTGATCGTTTATAGTAGATATACAAATTTCACTTGAAGCTGGTTGTCAAGGGCCTGGAATGCAAACGCCTGTTAAATATTTATTAAACACTTCTATGACATGACCCTGTTGAGATTGGTTATAGAAATACCTTTCAAACATGATGATGCAAAGGAGCACCTCGAGTGGAACATACTTATCTACAAAATTGCTTTGCTTAAAATATGAATTCTCAATAAAAAAAAAACAACTTTCCCTCCTACTATGCGTCCTTTCAGCGGGGCGTGGAAAAGCATCTCCCTAGGCCGCCATAGCGTGTGTCGCCATACTGCATTGTTTGCATTCACATTGAGTAGGTTGTCAAAGTGACTCTACTCTGCCTGAAAGCATGAATAGAATCCAAGAGTTGTGGTCACCATACTCATTGCAAATGCAGACAATGCAGTATGGTGACCTACACTATGGTGGCCTTGTGTGATGCTTTTTCACACCCCGCTTGGGGACGTAAAAGCAAACATTAATTGTTATCCCACTACGGCGAAGCCAAAGTACCTTTAAGAACCCTTAAGAATTAATGTCTGTAACACAACAGCTGAACTAATTTCGCTAATTCTTTTAGTATTGGATAGCCCATTTATAGAAGATTATAGGTTATAAATCATCACGCTAAGACCAACAGGAGCCGAGTATTAAGGAAAAATGTTGCAAAAATCGGGCATATTTATTACTTTTGAGGCAGCGAAGTTGCGCACGTTAGCTATTGAAATTACGACAATGATATTAAAATGTTCTACCTACGAAACCATATCATTGAGTAGTGGAGAATTGTGAGGTTTTATAACATATTCTAGTGTTCATACGTGAAGAATTTCATTTGTTGTCTAACTGTATGTAAAAATCAATGAAATTGCTATACAATTACTATCATATTTATAATATTCTCAAATTGTATAGGTAGGAGAGCGTCATCAACAGCCTTTTACAGTCCACTGCTGGACGTAGGCCTCTCCTTAGCAAGGAGGTTTTGGCCTACTATACCACGCTGGCCAGACGGGTTGGAATAGGGTTTGTTTCAAGTTTTCCTTCTCTTTGTAATGATGTTGTCTTGTATACTTGGTTCCTTAGTCGCTTATTACGACACCCACGGGATGAATAGGGGTGGTAACACTATGTATTCTTAATACGTCACCACAAGGACAAGTATACCCAATGTTTACTCTGTACCTAGACAGATCACTCACCGACGATCCGCCGAACAGTGTAAATAGTGGGTTTTATGGATACAACAATGTCCACAATTGCATCATTGGTATTTATAAGACAATTTATTTGACATTTTTTGAGGATTCGCAGTTACTTTTAATGTTTTTTTTTTATATTCCACTCTGCGACAGTATAAATAGAATCCAAGAGTGGTGGTCACCCTACTCAATGTGAATGCGATACGATGGAACATGCAAACATACATATCTACATGTATGTTTCCATCCATCGTAATTCCATCGTAACACGTAAACTACTGAACCGATACTAATGTAATTATGGCCCAGGTGCCGTAGTCTACTTAAATTTTATTAAGTTTTTCGTATCCGGCAAAAGTTTCTAAACTTTTTCTTTATTATATGAATATGTACTGACAGACCGCCATATTGTGGGTCACGAGACTGCATTGTCTGCGTTCACAAGCTGCGTTGAGTATGGTGACCACCACTCTTGAATTCGACGCATGTTTTCCATTACACTTATGGCTATGTCCAGCAGGAGATTATAAAAAACAATTTATGTGTGTACGTTTTAAAAAACTCAAAAATTAAAGTTCCGATCGAGCTCCAGACACGATAGACAACACGCTTCAAACATTATTTTTATCTGCTTATCGCATCAGTTTCCTTTCTCTTTCTTGATTAGTGCATCCACAATGTGCTCCAGCGAAACTCCAGCAGTTCATTTGTCACCAACAGCCTTTTACAGTACTGGAGATAGACCTCTCCTTAGCAAGGAGGTTTTGATCTACTATACCATGCAAGCCAGGCGGGTTGGAATAGGGTTTGTTTCAAGGGGGTGCTGGGCTAGAAAACCTCCACGTGGTGCACCCTGGTAACGTTGGCGACGGCACTGTTTCTTCCTGTGCCATTTGGAAGAGGACATCACGCCAACGGCTAATATTCTAGCACGAAGAAGAGGAGGCCATTTTCTTCGGCCATTCGGCTGAGGCTTGGTCCAACAGAGCGGGCATTTTTGTCGATTCCTCTGTTGGCTCTTCGCTCTTTGGAGCAATGAGGAGGAAAACCTCGATAAAAAATCATTAGGGTCAATGTCAATGGTGGAGAAAGGAGAACGGGCTCGGTGTGTACTAACATTGCCGCCGAGCAGGCATTGGAAGATTTAATCTTCCTGCCACCGTTGTCATATCGTAATCCCGAAAGGAGTGTCGTGGTTATGTCTCGCGACACCAATCGGGGGCGAGGGTCTTGGCTTAGCCGCCTGGACTGCGAGGAAGAAAACCTCTTTAAAAATTTACCCCGAATCCCGTGTTCTGGTGCGTGACCAGGGGATGCATGGCTGATGGGCAGTTCAGTCGTAAGCGCACTCCCAGCCGAGGCACCTGCGAACCCCTCGGTTGGGCATAAATTTACGCTTGCCCGGGTATTGGGGATCTCTGCCCGGGTCGACCTCTGTTCTCCCCATCTCGTGGGTTCAAATATGGAATCAATTATGAATAAAAATAAAAATACAGACGAAAACAAGGAGAAGAAAAACAGAGGGGAAAAGAGTGCAAGAACGGACGACTTCTCTTCCAACGAAGAGGAGACATTGGTTAGCACGCCTATCTCGGTGGGGCTCCCAGAAGTCATTATGGCTGCCGGGAGCCGTAGAACATCGGAACGATTACGTTCCAAATCCGCCGCGGGTGCTAACTCTAGTGCGAAGGAGGACACACTGGAGCTTATGGAAACGAAACATTGTGACAGCCGGAAACGCGGACGCTCCAAGGATGACGGCAGCGATACGTCTCAGGAGATGTTGCCTCCCAAGGTTGCAAGCAGTCGTAGGGGGAGATCACGAACTCCGGCCTCGGTTCCGTCAGGCTCCGTTTTCTGCAAGGCAGGAGCCTACAGAAGAGTCATGGCGGACGGCGAAGCATTAGCGGAAGAGGAGGTCGCAGATCTCCTGCTTAAAATTAAGGAGCCGATGGAAGGGAATTCTGTTCTCCAAACACCATCGTCCATGCAGGAGAGAGCAAATGCGGCGGTGGCCATCATCCACAAAGTGGCCACCAAGTCTAGCAATCTTAAGGGCTGTTTTGTGAAGGCCCTTAAGGACTCCTCTGCCGCTATTGCGGGGGTCGTGGAGAGCCTGATCGGAGACATGGCTCGTCTCCAGGCAGCCAATGAGCGTCTGACGGGGCAGGTGACTGAGTTCAGTGCTCAGTTTGCTCAATTTCGGGCAGATCGCTCCGAACGAGAAGGCTCACCTCCGTCACAACTTACCCCCTCTTCCAACCTCGGGGGTATTCCTGATGCCCACCTACGCCAAATCACGGACGCAGTGTGGCGCATGATGGACGGGCGTCTCGCTGGCCTAGAGGCGAGGCTGCCTCCGGCCCCTGTTGTCCGACCGCCGCTCGCAGCAAATAGTCTGAAGACCGTATCAGTGCCATCAACGCCTCCCGTTGCGGGCGGTCGTGTGTCCTATGCAGCGGTGGCGTCTGTGTCTGCCGCTCCTGCGGTTGCTCCGAGGGCACGACAGGCGGCTAAAGCAACAGCCAAGACAGGTGCACCGAGGTCAGGGCCGAAAACGGCGGCCAAGTCTAGAGCGAAATTCCCTCCGCTCTCCACTCCAGCCGCTGTACCTGGCACCTCCACGTCTGCTCCCCCCATATCTGCCCCTTCGACGGATGGTTGGCAGATAGTCGGGGGGACTAAGAAGTCCCGAAAGCGGGGTAAAAAGGCTGCTCAAAAAGCAGCCTCTACCCCGCAGTCACTATCGGTGGCAGTGGCCACTACGAAGAGGCCGCGCAAGCTGCAGGTACCCAAAACCGCGGCGGTGGTTGTCACCGTGTCACCGGAAGCGGTTAACGGCGGACTGTCTTACGCGGCCATCTTCCAGAGGGCCCGGGCTAGTCTCGCCAATGACATCGGGACGGACGGAGTCAGGTTGCGCCTCGCTCAGACGGGAGCTCGAGTCCTCGAGTTTCCGGGAGCCGAAGGCGCAAAGACTGCAGATGCCTTTGCCGAGAAGTTGCGGGGCATATTTGATGGTGTTAAGATCGCCAGGCCTACTAAGTGTGCAGAGTTGCGCATCTCGGGCCTGGACGACTCTATAACGGCCGAAGATGTCCGCGTTGCAGTTAGAGAGAAGACAGGGTGCAACGTGGACAACATTAGGGTCGGCACCATCCGCCCCGGTCCAGGAGGGCTTGGCGCGGTGTGGGTCAGCTGTCCCGTAGCGTCAGCCAAAATTTTAGGCGACGCCGGTAGATTGCTCATCGGTCTCGTCAGCGCTAGGATCACAGTCCTGGCGGCGAGACTGATGAGGTGTTTTAAGTGTCTGGCATCGGGACACACACGCGCCAAGTGTGTTAGCTGTTTCGACTGTAGTGGACTATGTTTCCGCTGCGGTCGACCGGGGCACAAGGCGGCAGAGTGCTCTGCCGCCCCACACTGCCCAGCGTGTGCGGCGGGTAACAAGCCCGCCGATCATCAGATTGGGCAGGGGGGTTGCAAACCACCACGCAAATCTTGGCAAGTGTCGGGGGCTAGCCAGTCGACCCAGGCTGCCTCTGACGTCGTTTCTGCGTCGATATCGTCGCCCATGGAGGAGGTTGTAGAGACGGTCAAGTAATGGACCAAGTCTCCAACCTCCTCGTCCAGACGAACCTGAACCACTGTGCCGCAGCGCAGGACCTTTTCCTGCAAACCATGGCGCAGTGGTCCATCGGTGTTGCCGTAGCCGCGGAGCCCTATTACGTTCCACCCCATCCAAACTGGTTGGGTGACCGGGACGGTTCCGTGGCAGTTGTCGGCTCCACGGCGGCTCATTCCCCACCCTTGTCGCTAAGAGACAAGGGCACTGGATATGTTGCTGCCGAGTGGGAGGGGATCACCGTATATGGTGTTTACTTCTCCCCCAACCGGAGTTTGAGCGACTTCGAGGTTTTCCTTAACAACTTGGAAACCTCGATGCGGCGTCTAACGTCTGGGCACGTCTTAGTGCTGGGGGACTTCAACGCAAAGTCCATTGCGTGGGGTTCCCCCAGGACGGACGCTAGGGGCGAGGCCGTAGAGGAGTGGGCGGCCTCGGTGGGCCTCTGTTTACTAAACAGGGGCTCCACCAACACGTGCGTGCGACAGCAGGGAGGGTCGATAGTGGACCTTTCGTTCGCTACCCCTGCCCTTGCCGCACGAGTAAGGAACTGGCGCGTCCTGGAAGAGGTTGAGACGCTCTCGGATCACCTCTACATCCGATTTGAGCTCTCCCGGACCCAGGACCCCAGTAGGGGTCACCCGGCGCGGCGTTCTTCTCGCTTTCCGCGGTGGGCTTTTTCCAAGCTGAATAGGGATCTACTAGAGGAGGCGGCCATCGTTCACTCTTGGCTGTCTCCGCAGGCCCCGACCGAGGAGGTCGACATGGGGGCTGGTCGCTTCCGCGATGCCATTGTGCAGATCTGTGATGCGGCCATGCCCCGCATCCGAGGTTGCCGGCCTCCACGGAAGGAGGTTTACTGGTGGTCACAGGAGTTGGCGGACCTCCGCGCGGCCTGTACTCGTGCCCGGAGGTCCTACACCCGTAGTCGGCGGCGACACCGCGAAGAAGGCGAGGTGGACCAGCTTCATGAGGAGTACCGAGAGGCGCGGAAAACTCTGAAGCTGGCCATCAGCCGCGCCAAAGAAATTAAGAGAAAGGAGATGCTGGAGGGTCTCGATCGTGACCCCTGGGGTCGCCCTTATCGTGCGGCGCGACAAAAGCTCCGCACGTCGGGCCCCCCCCTTACAGAGACTCCCCAGCCCAGCTTCCTGCGGGCAGTGGTCGAGGGCCTTTTCCCGCAGCGGGTGGAACACACACCCCCGTCGATGACCTTCATGGTCGGAGACGACGGGGGGAACGAGGACGATGTTGCGCCCGTCAGAGAATCGGAGGTAGGGGCGGTTGTTCTACGGATCCGCTCTAAGAACACCGCCCCCAGGCCGGACGAGATACCTGCCCGAGTGCTGGCCCGAGCCCTCGAACACATGTCGGACCGCCTCAGGGAGGTCCTGGACGCTAGCTTGGCGTCCGGACGCTTCCCTGAGTGCTGCAAAAGCGGGAAGCTGGTCCTATTGAGGAAGCCGGGACAGCCAGCCGAATCGGTAGCGGCCTATAGGCCCATCGTGTTGCTGGACGAGGCGGGTAAACTGTTTGAGAGGATACTCTCTGCCCGCATCGTCCGGCACCTCTGCGAGGTGGGCCCCGATCTGTCGGACGCTCAATTTGGTTTTCGGGCGGGGCGTTCGACGGTCGATGCCGTGTTGCGCCTGAGGGCCGTTACCGAAGAGGCGGTGAGCTGTGGCGGCGTGTTGTTGGCGGTGTCGTTGGACATCGCCAACGCATTTAATAGTCTGCCATTTAGCTGCATCAGGGAAGCACTCCACTACCATGGGGTGCCAAAGTACCTGAGGCGGCTTGTGGCAGACTATCTTGAGGAGCGTACCGTCATGTACGAGGACCGAGACGGTGTTCTGAGTCGGCGGCTCATGTCGTGCGGTGTTCCACAGGGGTCTGTCCTCGGACCACTCCTGTGGAACATGGGATACGACTGGGCCCTTCGAGGTCGTCTTCCCCCCGGGCTGGGCGTAATTTGTTACGCAGATGACACATTGGTCACGGCCCGGGTGATGAACTTTCAAGAGGCGGCGCGCCTGGCCACCACGGGTGTCTCTCTGGTGGTCGGGCGAATTGAGGCGCTGGGTTTGCGTGTGGCCCTGGACAAGACGGAGGCCCTTTTGTTCCATGGGCCCCGTCGTGGTCCACCCTCCGGCGCCTCCATCGTGGTCAATTCGGTCCTCGTACCAGTTCAGGCCCAGATGAAGTATCTGGGCCTGATCCTCGACGGCAGGTGGCTCTTCGACGATCACTTCCGACAGCTTTCTCCAAAGCTCGTCGGCGGTGCTTCTGCCCTTGGGCGACTTTTGCCCAATCTGGGTGGAGCTAGGGTCGCGACGAGACGGCTATACACGGGGGTTGTCCGGTCAATGGCGCTGTATGGTGCACCGGCGTGGGCAGCGGCTCTGACCGCCCAGAATAGGGCTCACCTCTGGCGCCCTCAGAGGATATTGGCGGTTAGAGCCATACGCGGTTACCGCACCGTATCGACGGAGGCGGCGTGCGCCTTGGCCGGAACTCGCCCGTGGGATTTGGAGGCGGAAGTGCTCGCTGAAATTTATAGGCGGACGGTTGACTTCCGGGCGGGTAGCGGCATACGGCCCCCGCCCGAAGAGATACGCGAGTAGCAAGAGGCCGCTCGTCGAGCCACGATGGCTCGTTGGTCGTCCCGGCTGGAGGCTCCACGTGCTGGCTTTGCCGCCGTGGAGGCTCTCCAGCCGGTCATCGCCGAGTGGGCAGGGCGGCAGCACGGGACCCTTTCCTTCCGACTGACGCAGGTCCTTTCCGGGCACGTTTGCTTCGGGAAGTATCTGCACTCGGTCGCCAGGAGGGAATTGAGTCCCGCCTGTCACCACTACGACTGCAGTGAGGACTCGGCTCAGCACACGCTAGCGGTTTGTTCCGCCTGGGCAGCGCAGCGTGGGGTCCTCATTGCAGTTATTGGAGGAGATCTCTCGCTACCGGCCGTCATACGCTCCATGGCCGGTAGCGACAATTGTTTTACCGCGGTCGCAACCTTCTGCAAAGACGTAATTTCGCGGAAGGAGGCGGCGGAGAAGGCCCGGGAGGACGATATCCACTCGGACCCAATTCGCTGCCGGCGAGCCGGTCGGCAGAGGCGCGCATACCAGCGCCTCATGCCGCCTTGAGTGTGGCCGCGGGTGGACGGGACGGGTTTTCCCCTCCATCCGCTATAGTGGCCAGCCGCGAGGAGGTGACGTGCGCGTGTGCCATAGAGAGCTTATCCGCAGATGGTGCCCGCTTTGGCGGGCAGGCGCTAGGAGGGATCTGGATGTCGTAATAGCAGCGGTTCCCGGATCCCTCCTATCTCAGGCGCAGAGTGGCACACCGTGTGGTTTTAGTCGGTCTGATTCCGACACACCACCCCGCCGTAAACCCCGGTAGGGTGACAGCCCGAGGGGGTTTCCACACGTGAAAAAAAAAAAAAAAAAAAAGTGTTTGTTTCAAGTTTTCCTTCTCTTTGTAATGATGTTGTCTTGCATATTTGGTTCCCTTAGTCGCCTTTTACGACACCCACGGGATGAATAGGGGTGGTAACACTATGTGTTCGTAATCTGTCACCACACGGACAAAAATTGAAGTTCTGATCGAGCTCCAGACGCGATATACAACACTCTTCAAACATTATTTTTACCTACTTATCGTTAAAGTTTCCTTTCTCGTTCCTCATCAACGCATCCACAATGTGCTCTAGCGAAACGCCAGCAGTTAGATATATCTAAAAACTTGGAATCTATTTACGTGCTACACAACAGTAGCTGATATCAACACTCCAACCACAGTCATACGATAGTGTTCCTGCAAATATATAATATTACGTACAAAGTGCCTTCAAGGCCGTCTGTCACCGCAAGAACCTTAGCATGAGAATACTGGCGCCAAGCCAAGATATTATAGTGCATAAGTGTGTGCGTCAACACAGATGCACTCTCTGTTCCCTCACTCTCATGATCCAATGGGAGAGTTACCCGACAGGACGGATTACGCGGATGGGGAGAGATCAGATGCAGGACCGACGGTTCACGTGCTCTCCAAAGCGCGGGGGTTAAGACCCCAACTTCCAAACTCCGAGCTGCTTTTAAGTATTTCTGTATCCTGCAAATCTCAGTAAAACATTTTGAGCAGACCCGGGAATCTGACGACCTCTTGATAGGCAGTCGTCTACACTATCGGCGAGACCAATGAGGCTGAAATGTTTCTATCATATGCAGAATAGACACCGGATTGGCAAGCTGACCATATTGGCCACAGAACCAACAACAGTTAGGTAGACGAGTTCTAGAGTGGAGACCGCGTCCGGGAAACGTAGTGTAGTCCGCAGGCCAGGTGGAGTGACGATTTGCTCAAGATGGCTGGCAGAAAATTGATGCGAGAAGCCTAAAAACCGATCAGGGTGGATATAGAATTGTTATTTTTATTTAGGAATGAATGTCCAGTTGCCGGCTTTGGGATAGAAGCCATAAATGCATGTAGTTCGTAATGTAATATCTCTTGAAATACGTCTTTGATTTAAATTTGGACACATGAAGAGTATGACGTAACAGTTCCCTTGCCAACTTATGACGTCATAGTCGGTAGTGCCAAGATGTAATCCGCTCTCGATGTTACAATTTTGCACTATTTATTGGGTTATAAATATCTGTTTGTTTCTTTTATAATTATTTCCGCCGAACTGACGAAATTTTGAGGCGAAATTCATCATTTAGCAATGAATGGTCGATCATTTGCGTGTGGGTGTAATATGTAAATATCAAGTATATTTTTTTTAATTTTAAGAGTTTTCCAAAGTAACTCTACACTGCCTGATGGAAAACATGAATAAAATCTAAGAGTTGTGGTCATCAAACTCATTGCGAATGCAGACAATGCAGTATGGGGACCCACACTATGGCGGCCTAGTAAGAAGTCTTTTCACGTCCCGCTTGGGGACGTAAAAACCATGACAGTCATCGTGTCAGTGTGAGGCTTACACACTTACCACGATAACTGTCACCCATGTATCAATGGGCCTCCGGTCTCGCACTCGAAAGCGGCGAGGTGACCACTTTGACCACTGCGCCAACCGTGCATCAAATGCAGTGTTGAGGATTCAATCCCAACATGGGAAAACACTGATCCACAGATTAATGTTCAGATTCTATTCTTTGTGTCCGTTTCATGTTTGTTTGTAAAGTCCCTTACACAGAATATGTTATATTCCTTGTAGGGCAAGTATTGTTTTTGAAAGAAAAATACTTGATTTAATTGTTAATTAGGCAAAATAGAGGATTTATGCATTACTAAACATAGCTTATTAGCGACAACGCGTGAGTAAATAGCAAGGTACGTATGAAAAATCATGTGATTAAGAACGATTCACTGTGATTTTATATAGGGTTGGTCAAGAATTCGATAACATTTGAATCTAACGTACCGCGCAAACATGTTACGGGAGTTCTTGGGAGTAATGCTACTAGAATTTGCTGGTTACAATCGTAACATATGGTTTCAACAAGATGGAGCCACTTGTCACACATCCAATGAGTCCCTGCCGGTGGTCAAAGACATGTTTCCGGAAAAGCTGATTTCCATACGAAGCAACATTCCATGCCCACCTAAAAGTCCAGGTCTATCCCTAGCAGACTTCTTTTTATGGGGTTATTTGAAGAATCGTGTCTACATCAATGTACCAAATACACTACGTCAACTAAACGAAAAATCAGTGAAGAGATTTCGGCGATCTCGCGGTCCTTTCGCCGACGAGTATTCGAAAAATTCAGTGCTCACTTAGTAAAGTGCAAACGTCGAAATGGTGGTCATTTAGACGATGTAATTTTTAAAATATAAATTCCAACTAATTAGCTTTCTTGTAAATAAACAATTTTTACAATTTATCAAATTGTTTTCTTTTTAATACGATTTTTTCAAATGTTAGCTAGTTTATGACCCACCCTATGCCATCGCTAGATCATCATATGCGTTTACCTATAATGAAAAGGTCTCCGTCTATGTTATGACAAAGAGTGTACCCTTTACTCCGATAAATTTCTTTACTTTCTGCTGATAACCCGCGTTTTATTATAAATATTATTATTTGTGTATAAGCTGTGAATTTATCTGGCCGATATAGTCGACCCTGACCGGCAGATAGCGACTGAGGTCAAGCGTAAACCGCACGGTATACAACTTGATGGGTAGCCATGTTTATAGAAAGCTGTAAATAAAATGGAAACATGTATTTATTTATGTGTATTTGTACACTTTTATCTTACGTACATAAATCGGTCCAACGATTTCAGAGATTAGACGAACACACACACACAAAATTTTGTGACACCGGAGCTCTGATAACTTCAACCTTTCGGTGAAAAATAACAAAACAATTAATTGCTACAATACCATGATAATCACACAAATAATTAACTCACGCGCAACCTCGTCTACGTTTTCTAGTACACGTGGTATACATTAGATTACACGCCACCTGGATTTACGGCGGGGTGGTGTCGGAATTGGACCGACTAAAACCACACAGTGTGTCACTCTGCGCCAGAAATAAGAGAGATCTGGGAACTGCTGTTATTAGGCCATCCATACTCCTCTTAGCGACTACCCGCACTGACTCATCCTCCAGGGCCTTCTCCGCCGCCTACTTCTACGAAATGACGTCTTCGCGGAAGGTTGCGACCACGGTAAAACAGCTGTCGCAACCGGCCGATATATGTAGGTAAAGTTTTTTTTTTGTTTTTAACGTATGGAAACCCCCTCGGGCCCTCACCCCACCGGGGTTTACGGCGGGGTGGTGTGTCGGAATTGGACCGATTAAAACCACACGGTGTGCCACTCTGCGTCTGACATAGGAAGGATCCGGGAATATAGGTATAGTAAGCCAACCTTAAAGATATACTAGACTTTTTTAGTACTTTTAAATGGAACAATTCTTTTGTATATTGTTTTTATAAAACTTAAACTATTTACGCAGCGCTTGCAATAGAAGCTCTCAAAAATACTAATTTGCCTCTGTTTTTGCAACATTTTTCATTGATACCCCACTCTTTTTCGTCGCAGCGTATATATAACATAATAATAAACCCAACACTGAAAGAGTTTTTCCAATCGGACCAATAGTTCTTGAGATTAACACGTTCAACCAAAAAAAACTTTTAAGTTTTTTAATATTGGTAAGAACATTCAATACAATTGGCGTCGTCCCAAAATATTCTAACAATGTGGGATAAAAATAGATTATTCAACGTTTGAGGATAATGCCGGCATCATATCTTAAGTGGTTTTAAGCGTCGCGGCTGTGGTAACGTAACGTGGCATTAGTTACGGTATCGAACCCCTTAATAAATAATAATAACCCCACACGTCTCACGCACAGCGACTCTGAACTACGCACCGTCTGTACTATGGTAACCAGACTTCTGAAAAATGTATTTACTTATTTATAAATAATAATAAATAAATAAATATTTCGGACATTAGACACACAACGCCATCTAGTTTCAAACTAAGCAGAGCTTGTGCTATGACAACTAGACTGACTGATAGAATACTTATATACTTTTTTTTGTAAATACATACATATTTTACATAGAAAACATCCAAACTCGGAAACAAATATTTGCAAATCATACAAACATTTGATCCGACCCGGGATTCGAACCCGAGACCTCAAGCTTAGCAGTCGCTTTCACTACCACTACGCCATCGAGGCAATCGTCGCATACATACATATTATAGATAAATTATACCCAGACACAAAATAAATTATCGGGCTTATAATTCAATAATTTGTCCTGAAAGAGCCGTACCCACGACCTCCAGCTCACCAGTTGGATCACTAGTCTCCAGGTCAACGGGTCCGTGAAACCCAGTACTGAGCCACGCTGATTTCTCTCGCTCTCACAGAAGACCAACCTAAAGCGACAGCATCCGTGCTGTCGTGTTTCGTTGGTGAGTGCGAGACCGGAGGCCCATTGATGCAGGGGTGACAGTTATCGTGATAACTGTGTGAGACTTATACTGCCAAGATGACTCTCATGACTGTCATCTCACTAGACCGCTGTAGTGTGGGTCACCATACTACATTATCTGCATTTGCAATGATAATGGTGGCTACAGTTCTTCGATACTATTCATGCTTTCCATCAGGCAGAGTAGTTGCTTTGGCATGGTCCTAATATAGATAAAAAATGGCATGAAATCAATGTTTCTTGTTCTAAACAATCTGTATACTAATATTGGTATATTCCACCATTAATATTTATCGTATTTATGACTAGCTAACCCGCGCAACTTCGTATGCGTACATTATTTACACTTTATGCACTTTGTACATCGATGGACTTAATATCCAAGGCATTCTCTTCCAGTCAACTTTAGGGTGGTGTAGATATATTGTAAGGGAGGTGCACAGAGGTTACATTATCAATGAAATAATGGTGTCTGATCGTCTAGCTTGATATTATATAGCGTGAATTTGTTTACCAGAAAAAGGACTTGGTGAGCCAACTTCAAAAGATAGACGTATGCTGTCCTGGGCTTTTTTTTAGATCTTTTAAAAAGGCACAATTCTGTCATACATTATCTTTGCGAAACTTTAACCGTTTACGCAGCGTACGCAATGAAAGCTCTCAAAAGGAATAGTTGTCCCTCATTTTCACAATATATGTCATTGATACTCCGTTTCTGTTGGTCGTAGCGTGATGATACGTAGCTTATAACCTTCGTTGATTAATAGGCTATCGAATACTGAAACATTTTTTTCAATCGGACCTGTAGTTCCTGAGATGTACGCGTTCAAACAAACAAACAAACTCTTCAGCTTTATAATATTATAAATAATTGTCGTTGATACTCCGCTTCTGTTGGTCGTAGCGTGATGATACGTAGCTTATAACCTTCGTTGATTAATAGGCTATCTAACACTGAAACATTTTTTTCAGTCGGACGCGTAGTTCCTGAGCTTTACGCGTTCAACCAAACAAACAAATTCTTCACCTTAATAATATTAATATAGATACAGACGACATTGAGCAAGGGCATATTACTAGCGGCATCAATCAGTATCGTTTATTCACTTAATAAATAAAGTAGGACGTACCACCAATTGACTGTGTATCGTGGACCCGAACCCGTATACAATTTGTAAATTATACAATTGAATACCGAAGAAACATCACTTTCCAGACACTTCTACACGGCGTGAACTGTGAGGACAACATTGTATCATTTGTTCTGAGTGAATTATAATAATATTTTTAGACATCTGTCACTCAACGCCACGCAGTTTCAGACAAGACAAACCAAGTTACCAGACAAGTGATAAAAATATATATATTATTATATGTTTCTTTTTTTTCAAGATGACTCTATTCTGTCTGATGGAAAGCATGGATAGAATCCAAGAACGGTGGTCGCCATACTCACTGCGAATGAAGACAATACAATAAGGCGCCCTACGCTATGGTGGCCTAGTGAGATGCTTTTCCACGCCCCGCTTAAAGGAGCCAGGATCGATTATATACTTTTTTTTTGCATTTTACTTTAATTGTTTTTCTAGACAACTGCCCCACTAGGAATGTTCCCGTGTCGCGAGGGACTTTCCAGACATACATGAAACGTAAACAGAGAATACCCAGACTCAGAACATCAATTTGGGAATATCACAGTGTTGTCGCGTGTGGGGTTTGAATTTAAACCCACAACACTCAGCGCTGTAAAGCGAGGCGATCGCTTAAACCACCACACCATCCGTAGTCTTGCAAGTTGACTTTGATTTGTTTGACACTTGTGACAAAATGTGTCGCAATTGCATGCAAAAAATATATTGATTTGATTTTGATCTGAGGTAACCCCAGTAACTCCGAAATAATTCCTTGACGTTGATTTTTGAAGTGATAACTTCTTATGGGAAGGTAAACTGCTTCGTTACGTAACGCGTTACCGCGGCAGTCTGTCTGGCTTCCCTTTCTTTCACGCATACGGCAGCGGTAGGCAGGCTACTCTTCTCACACTTGAACCCACAGCGCTAGCCGTATTTCAGACAGACGCTTCTCTCTCCAAATAACCTTTCCTTATATTATCATATTAATATACATAAAATGTAAGTAATTACCTAAGCTTTTCTCAAGTTAAACAATTTTAAGATTAGATTGTTCAACTTAGATTAGTTTAAGGGCGTCTCGAGTTATGTCGTCATAGACGTGACGCCCTAAAATAGCATCAGTCATGAACGACCATTCAGCTGATAAGCCACAGACGCCGTGGAAACAATAGAACAACTAGCTCCTTGTCTCCAACGCATAATAAGAATAACTTTATTTATAAAATAAAGTTAATCTTGGCATCCGTCATGAACCACCACTTAGATGATAAGCCGCAGACTAAACATTAGAACAAATAGCTTTTTGTCTTCAACACATATCAATAAAAATACTGTTTTAACTTTAAGAAATGGTTTCATAAATAAAGTCAGTCTCAATCCACTCTTCAAGCCGAACACTTGTCTTATTAAAAACCCTCTCGCCCTCGCTCACAACCTAACTGGCGCAGTCGGTTCGTCGCGATACTGTCGGTTCCTGCTGCAGAGAATACCTTTGCTAAGTGTCCGCGTTCGCGAATAAAAGAATCTACAGTGAGCGTAGTGCAAAGCAGAGGCAGACAAGCTGACCAGCTGAAGAAACGAAGACTCACCTCCATCACAGCCTACAAATCGGCAATGCTCGTGGGGTAAGTATAAAACTCTACTACTCCCGAGACTCCTTAAACGATTTCCTGGACATCCCCATAACATTTGGTGTATCCAGTATCGTAAAAAACCGTTATAGCATTTTTTTTTTTTAATGCAATACGGTACTTAGAAAAGAATTTTCTTTCGTAGTTACCATCCGTATCACTGTAGTTAAAAATGACAAGTGAAAAGAAGGTACTAACTGAAAAATCTTTCATAGACGAAAAATCGGTAACCACCGATTTCTCCACGTTTTCCAAACTGTTACCCAGTTATGATGGGAACAGGAGGATCTTATCTTTTTATATTGAAGGTGTAGAAAATGCACTTAACTTAATTCACAATAGGGACGATCCCTCTATCACTTGTTTAATTAAAAACAAACACAGACCAACAACCTAGAACACAAAATACAGATCGATTAGTCCACACCCCATTATTAGATCCAAACCTAGAGAACATAGACATTCGTGACCTATTAGACTTACCAAAGACACCTGACACATGCGAACGAAATCAGCCAACATAGCTGTAATTATAACACTACAAAAATAAGACAGATGTATTTAGATATATGTAAAAAATATTATACAATTAAATTAAAAGTAAATGCCAAAGTAGATATATACCTAGCCTTTAACCCTAACATGGATGGTATCCATCTATGGGAAAAAGCAATCACTGTTAAACCTTATAACACTAATCAAACCCTTAACTTCATACTGGACATACCAATTGTTACCGAACAATCTTACAACCTATTACACCTGTATTCTATCCCTAATAATAACAACACAATACTTATACCTAGCAACCCCATCCTAATCTTGGGAAATAATGAGTTTGCCTACCCTCACGAGCCATACACATACATCACCGGAGACAACGTCATCTGCAAACACTTAGAATGGCAACCCTTACTGCACTCTACGGACTGCATAGCTCAACTAATACAACACGAAGATCCGCCTAACTGCACCTACGCCACTACAAGCTACAACAAGAATATTATACAACAAATCAAAGACAAAACTAGAAAACATAGAACTAGATAACCTGAAAAGTGCGCTGCAACAAACAGAGGAATTAAAGAATACAAGCAAAAACTTAACCATTATTTCAAGCACCCCCAGCTGGTCATCAATTGCACTTTACTTCATAATAACAGCAACAGGAATAGGAATTGCAGTCTACAAATTCTGGTGGAAAACTAGATCGGCGAAAATCTCGGCTGCACAACCGGAAGCCGTTGAACTTCAGCCTTCGCAGCCTTCGTGCCGCCTCCGTCTTAAGGGGGGAGGAGTTATGTCGTCATAGACGTGACGCCCTAAAATAGCATCAGTCATGAACGACCATTCAGCTGATAAGCCACAGACGCCGTGGAAACAATAGAACAACTAGCTCCTTGTCTCCAACGCATAATAAGAATAACTTTATTTATAAAATAAAGTTAATCTTGGCATCCGTCATGAACCACCACTTAGATGATAAGCCGCAGACTAAACATTAGAACAAATAGCTTTTTGTCTTCAACACATATCAATAAAAATACTGTTTTAACTTTAAGAAATGGTTTCATAAATAAAGTCAGTCTCAATCCACTCTTCAAGCCGAACACTTGTCTTATTAAAAACCCTCTCGCCCTCGCTCACAACCTAACTCTCGAGATGCACACATTTTTTTTATGAAGCTATTTTCACACACAATCTTAAAAACGAAACCCCATGATGCTATGGCGTGGAGTGGTGACTCTCACCGAGTTTTATTTTCCATACTAGCTTCCGCCCGCGACTTCGTCCACGTGGAATAGTTACTTTGGGCTGACGCTTACTTTAACCCACGACTTCGTTTATATAGGTGAGGTAACAATTCTGTCATACATAAAAATGTTAACCGTTTACGCAGCGCAAACAGCGGAAACTCTCATTAGGAACAAAGTCTCCCGATTTTGAAACATTCTTCATTGGTGCTCCGTTCCTATTGATCTTAGCGTGATGATATATAGACTATAGCCTTCCTCGATAAATAGGCTAACCAATACAAAAAAAAACGACCTGTAGTTCCTGAGATTAGTGCGTTCAAACAAACAAACTCTTCAGCTTTATAATATTAGTATAGATTATTCATGAGGATTTATTTTGTTTGCAGATATTACGAGTAACTAATGATGGAAGCTGAGGATTCGTCTTGATAACCTTCGTGATAGAGGTGAATACATACAATACTTATTTAATATAGTATATATATAATATCTACTATGTTTTTAAATGATAAAATTTATAATTCAAGTCCGTTATCTCGCATGTTATGCGTATTAAAGCAGATAACCAGGTACGCTCGTGTCGTCTTCTCGTTGCGGCACAGGTACCAACGTGTACGGCACAGTACGCTCCCACTAGACAGGCAGCGAGTCTGTTCAACTCTCTGATTTCTCACTGCCCGGATGTCGACAAATTCTATACCAAATTCAGTACTTTTTCCAATTTTTATACTTTTCCCGAGTTGTTAGTTTTAATATACGTATATATACATAAGTGGTTATTGCCGTGTGGTGACGGATTAAGACTACGAAGTGTCACCACTCCTGTTCATCCCAAAATACGTAGGACAACATCACTGTAAAGAGAAGGAATTGATACAGTCCATAGAACTTGTAGCTGTGGCGACTTCCACATTTAGCACAAACAAAAATGTAGAACAGCGCCATCTAGCGAAGGTACATCGAACTACGAATGATAATAATGAGCTACAAAGCAACTACTAGTCCTGTATCGCGAAATCGGTATCGGTATCGGGCTTTTACTAACGTTTACCGACACCGCGAAATCGCGGTGTCGGTAAACGTTAGTAAAATCCTCCGTGATAAAGGATATAATCCTAGTGTGGTCGTTGTCTTTTTGTGCGAAGGAAAGGGTAAAAACTTGACATCGGCATTAGCCTTTAACATACGGGACATAGGCCGCTCCTTAGATAGGTTTTCGCCTACTATCATGTTGGCCAAACGGGTTTATATAGGATCTGTTTCAAGTTTTCCTTCTCTTCACAGTACTATTGTCTTCTTTAGTTTCTTCTCTTAGTCGGTTTTAATGACACCTAATAGGTAGTCTCTACTACCACACCACACTGATTTCAGTAAGAACGGGCCGGCTCGAGGCAGTACCCTCTCACAGAAGACCAACCTAAAGCGACACCATCTGTGCTATCGTGTTTCGTTGGTGAGTGCGAGACTGGATTTCCATTGATGCAGGGGTGACAGTAATCGTGGTATCTGTATGAGCCTTACACTGCTATGATGACTGTCATGCCTTTTACGTTCACAAGCGGGGCGTGATAAAGCATCTCGCTGCATACGCATATGCATAAAAACATGGATTCTGTTCATACTTTCTAACAGGCAGAGTAGAATCACTTTAGAAGGTTCTTAATATAGAAAAAAATATGGGCTGAACAAGAGAGGTGACACTCCGTACTCTTAATCCGTCTTGTACACGCGTGTAAATAGCAAGTTTCACGCGTAATCCACGCATCACCCACAGCGTTGTATAATCTGTGATACTAATTATAATATTTATCAATTTAATATCAGGAAATTCAGTAATTATTGTGCTATCTGTGCACATTAAACTCTACTGATAATGCTCATCGTTCGTGTGAAAAACTGCCGCAGCGTGTTAATGTTATTTTTACATAAACATAAGCTATAAGTTTATTAATCTTTACTTCCTAAATAATACTATAATATCAAATCAACCTATCGCCGTCCACTGCTGAACGAAGGTCTCCAAGGAGCGTCAACTATCCCGGTCTTGGGCAATTCGCATCCATCCGCTACCAGCCACCTTCTTCAAGTCGTCGGTCCATCGCGCTACTGGGTACCCTACATTACGTTTGCCCAATCGTTGTCTCCACTCTAACACACTTCGACTCCAATGACCATCGGCTCGTCTGGAGACATGACCGACCCACTTCCACTTTAGCGTACTGATTCTCCGTACGATGTCAGAAATAATAATAGTAAAAAAAATAGAAATAATATTTTTTAATTGTTTATTCGTCTCAAAAGACTGATATCTTTGATTTTCAATCAAAACAATGCAAACCATAACCTATGTTCTTTTTCAAGGTATTGCTTATCTATACTCGTATGTCAAAGTACATCGAAATTTATTGAGCGGTTTTGGAGTGAAATCTTTTGGATACAGCAGTCTAATAGCCAGACGGGCCGCGTTCAGTAAGCAAGCACTGCCGCTAACAGGTGCTTATTCGCCTTTTGTATATCCCCACAAGGAATTCTCGATAACAGCCCAGAATGTGGCAGTTTGGCGGTATTTTGCGCCTGTACCTCGAAGAGCATGTTAGGCTATCAGTTCCGACGTCATGAACATCTATGACCATCATTACTGGTAAATCAGTGCCCTCAAATATACTGACTATTGGTTCAAACTTCGAACTCAATTCACCCTCAGGGTTGCGATACACCTGATATTCAGATAAAATCGTTTGAACACTTGTATTTGGAGTCGGCTACTAAGCTTACCCCAAATACCGGAATAATAATCAAACCCCACTCGCCGCCGGCGAACTGAGTGGCAGAAGTGCGCTTACCAGTCTTCCATGCCGCCCTGATAGTATAGGAGCTAGCAACGTTTTCGAGAAAGAATTTTAGGTCAGCTGATTTTGTGATATGTCGTCCTTCTAGCACTTTCGGTTAGAGTCTGGGCTATCTGGCTGGCGGTAGCGGTTGCGTTCATTAGTGCGCATCCTACCTGTCCAGGTAATAATCCTGGATTTTAAAAACATTTTAGAAGGCGTAATTTTTAATTTTTTGTTTTTAAATAAGTCTACCTAACATACTTCTTTTGTTACCAGACATTTTTGACATTGCTAACTATGTGCCATACGTGATTTTTTTTATTTTTTTTATAAAAATTTCAAAGTATTTTATAATGCCTGTAATTTTAATATTATGTTATTTAAATATAAGAAAACTTAAAATAAATTTGCTAGACATTAATTCAATTGTTAAGTCTTGAATTAAAATTAAAAAGTCATGAAAAGTATTGCAGTAGTCCGAGAGAGACAGTTGCAGAATAAGTCGAGAATGATACAGAGAACCATTACGAAAGTAAATTATTTTTCATTGTGCATAAAATAAAAAATAATAATAATATGTATCTAGGTTTTTCACAGTACTTGGGGATACCAGAATCTGGCGTGAAACAATTGTTACAGGAACGCTTCTTTGGCCGCCTAAAAAAAGTACTTAAAAGTCTTTTATCGGGCCCTACACGGGCGTGATATAGACTTTAAAGCGTCGTCGTCTTGGCTACGGTATGGTGATCTCTTCGGAGAAATCGAAGGTTTTGTTTGTGCATGTGTGTGTTTTTAAAATCCAGGATTATTACCTGGACAGGTAGGATGCGCACTAATGAACGCAACCGCTACCGCCAGCCAGATAGCCCAGACTCTAACCGAAAGTGCTAGAAGGACGACATATCACAAAATCAGCTGACCTACAATTCTTACTTTTCAAACGTTGCTAGCTCCCGTACCATGAGTGTGATCGCGAGTAGATGGGACGGGTTTTCCTCTCCATCATCCGAAACGACGTCCGCGTGTGTCGTACGTCACTTAAATAGAGAATTTACCCGTAGATGATGCCCGCATCAAAGCGGACAGGCGTTGGGAGGAATCCAAATGAGTTGATAGCAACAGTTCCCGGATCCCTCCTATTCCAGGCGCAGAGTGTCACACTTTGTGGTTTTAGTCGGTCCGATTTCGACACACCACACTGCCACAAACCGTTTTTGATGGGATAACAGCCATAGGGGGTTTTCAAAAGTAAAAAAAAGGTTTGTTTCAAGTTTTCCTTCTCTTTGCAATGCTGTTTGCCTGCGTGGTACACCCATAGCAGGACCAGCTAGTTAGTAATATTTCGAATGAATTCTCTATTAGTCAATGATAAGGGGTGACGATAACCCTTGTTAATTATCACCCTTTCCGTATGTTAACCGTTACATACCTAAACAACAAACTGCGCAACCAGATATGCGTCTAATGCGATTAATATCAGATATCTAACACTATTAGAAGATAGCTCTAGCCTAATCTTTATGGAGTACAAAATAAAGTCACTTTTTGCTCTTGTGCGCTTATGTGTTTGCAACTGCGCAACGGATTTTAATATAGTTTACATCAATTGGGAAAATGATTCAAGAGGAAGGTGTATATATATCATCATGATCATCATCAACGGTCCACTTAACAGTCCACTGCTGGACATATACCTCTCGTTAGAAAGCAGGTAATAGAGTAGATGTACTGACAAGAATTGAAAAGGGGATGTTTAGGTCGTTTGGCCACGAAGACAGAACGTCATTTCTAGAGCGCATGAGTGTGGAATTGTTGGAAGTGGTCGTCCACGGCAAATATTTACCCACCAGATTGGTGATGTTCTAAAAAAGGGCCATGTGAAAAGTACCAGGAACCGTCAAGCATGCATGCAGCGCTTGATGAATGTGGACGAAGCGAAAGAGGTGTGTCAGGACCGAAGAAAGTGGAGATCAATTGTCTACCCCTTTGGAAAGTAGATGTGACTTTATGTTATGTTATTAGGGTAGAGAAAAACGGAGAAGTTCAAACATTCTCGTGCAAAGCCGTATCGAGTCGCTATTAAATAATAAATACTTCAGATCATACGAGTAATTTACTATGAGTACGATAGTATGTAGTTTTCTACCCTAGGGGAAAGGGAACATAATCATACTATAGAATTCAATTATTTTTTTATGTAGCAAACCTACCAAAGTGACTATTCTGCCTAAAGGAAAGCATGAACAGAATCCAAGAACGGTGGTCGCCATACTCACTGCGAATGAAGACAGTGTAATATGGCGACCCACGCTATGGCGGCCTAGTGAGATACTTTTCATGTCCCGCTTAAAGGACCCGTGATCGTAGTGGGAGGGAAACACGTGCGCTGGTAATGAGTTCCAGGCTTTAACTGATTTGCACAGGAAGGAAGAGCCGAACTGTTTAGTTCGGGAGCGTATGTCTACCAGTCTGAAACGGTGACTTCCAAGGCTAGCACGAGTTGTCCTGTAGAGGAACGGAGAGGATGGGATCAGTTGGGAGAATTTTGAATGACGTTCAAATAATAGAAAGATAGAAAGTAAAACGAATTGGCCCAATCGGTTTATAAATGACGGAGTTATGAGGTAGTAAATATTTAAAAATAATACCGAATTAAAAACCTTTTGAAGTCTACCGTTTGAAGCTTTAGAATCGGTTTAAATAGCTTCAAACAAATGACAAGTAAATGTCGTGAGAACGCCTTACTTCGGTTCATATAATAGTGATAACACTGCGTCACAGAAAACGCGTATTAATGAATTCTTTGGCACCTTTTCACCGAGCAATTCTAGGGTAACCAAAGAGCACCGCACTTGTCTCTTGAGTTGCAGACGACTTGTCGTGCTGACACGTTTGTTGGAAATCATCGAGCCCTTACTCAACCGTGATTGCCCTGTCCTATTTTAAAACTTACTGAATAATCTTATCAGCACTAATCACACAGTAAAACGTCACTGTTGACGAGATAACATAGATATTCCATATCTATATGGATACAGAAGTAGCTTAATGTTAGTGTGTGATAATAACTGACTTGTATCCATGGTGATGCTACATAAACTCTACCTACAAAGTGACTGTACTCTGCCTGATAGAAAGCATGAATAGAATCCAAGAGTTGTGGTCACTATACTCATTGCAAATGCAGGCAATGCAGTATTGTGACCCACACTATGGTGCCCTAGTGGAATGCCTTTTCACGCCCGCTTGGGGACGTAAAAGGCGTAACAATCATCGTGGCAATGTAAAGCTCACACAGTTACCATGATAACTGTCACCCCTGCATTAATAGGCCTCCGGTACCGCACTCGCCAACGAAACACGACAGCACGGATGCTGTCGCTTTAGGTTGGTCTTCTGTGGGAGGGTAGTACTGTCGCGGTCGAGCCGGCCCGTTCATGCTGAATTCAGCGTGGTTCTACTTCCTGAGAGATCTTCTTTGGCACAAACTTTTATAACATGGCTTGATAGATTTTGGATTGAGAGTCGTCCTTTATTTCAAAATTGTAAAAACTAAAAACTGGTTTTTAAACTAGTAAAATTTTTATGTTTGAAACCTGTCGAGTAGAGTTTTATAACTGTTAAACAAAATATGTACAACTTGTTTTGATATTACATAATTTCTTTAAGAGACAAAATATTGATCTTTGACAAGTAATCATTTAAGATATTTGTTTGTTTTGTTAAATTAAACTTAAAAAGACAACGCACGCACGAGGAATAAATCCTGTGTCGCGGGGGACATTACAACCATAAGAAACGGACACAAAGAACACCCAGACTTAGAACAACAACTTGTGGATCACACAAAGTGTTGACCCATGTTTGGTTTGGACCCACAACACTCAGCGCAGTAGAGAGCGGCGTGGCGACCGCTTAAACCACTCGACTAAGCGTGCAGTCATTATTTAGTTGACTTATATTTATTCAAAATTTTAAGTACCACAATTTATTTACTTTGATTTTGTTTTGTTTATATCAATAATTTGACTAAATTCTCTAGTTCAGGACAATGCCATAGGGTTAGCTTTTTATTTCGTCTTCATTATCAATCTTCTATATTCCACTGCTGGACATAGGCCTCTTTTAGAAAGGAGGTTTTGGCCTACTATACCACAATGGCCTGATATAACATTTGTTTCAAATTTTCCTTCTATCTATAATGCGCAGTTTGCTCCCCTAATTGGCTCTTACGACACCTACGGAACGCGGTGACTACACCGTACTCTTAATCTGTCACCACAAGGGACATTTTTTTTATATAAATATTATTATTGCCAGCCTAAAAAACTTAACCTTGACATTCGAATATTTGTACGTGATGTGTACGGAATGCGATAGATAAGAAAATTCGTTCACTCTGATAAGAAATTATCGCATTGTCGTTGTCAATATCCAGTTATAATCATATATTTCAACAATATTAGTCATTTCAATATTTAAGCGATAATTTGTGACATAATAAATGGCAAGGTTTTTTGGGGAACTCCCTTGTTAGAGTACTGCACGGATAACGTAGTGGTTTAAGTGGTAAACTCTTTTTACGGTGTTGAATCTTAAGTTTGCTAGGTAGTAGAGCCACGCTGATTTCAGCACGAGCGGGCCGGCTCGACCGGGGCAGTACTACCCTCCCACAGATCAACCTAAAGCCCCAGCATCCGTGTTGTCGTGTTTCGTTGGTGAGTGTGAGACCGGAGGCCCATTGATGCAGGGATCACAGTTATCATGATAAATGTGTAAGCCTTATACTGTCACAATAACTGTCATCCTTTTACGTCCCCAAACGGGGTGTAAAAAAGCATCTTACAAGGCCGCCATAGTGTGGGTCACCATACTGCGTTGGCAGCATTTGCAATGAGTATAGTGACCATAACTTTTGGATTCTATTCATGCTTTCCATCAGGCAGAGTAGATTCACTTTGGCAGGCTCATACGATAGAAAAAAAAAGAAAAAATAAGTGTTATGAGTTCGATTCGATCTGTTGTTCTAAGTTTGGATACTTTTTGTGTCCATTTTATGTATGATTGTAAAGTCCACCACGACTTGGGACATACGGGACCATCTATTTAAAAACAAACCTCACTGAGCAAGGTTATAAGTCGACCACCTTCTTAGAGTATTCCCTACTCACACGCAAGGGACGGAACACGGTGTGGTTGTATTGGATTCCATCCCTGTATAACCAATTAAAAAATCATTAACCTTGAGTAGCAGGTTGCAAGCTGATAATCATTTACATAGATCTGTTCAGGCTGTCCCCCCTTCTCCACTCTAAGAGATAGGGTAACGCATCGTTAACGTGACTGATCTCCCAGCAAAGGTACGTTTATCAGAACTGTTGCTCTGTTCAGATTTCTTTACTGTTTTTAATATATAGCTCGACGTCTGTTGTCACATCTGTCAGCCATCTGTCGATGGCTACGAAACCTACTAAGTAAGTTGAAATAAGCGATTTCATATGTATCACTTACATAAGGTATTAAAATATTGGTTTCGTTGTCTTTTTTCTTATTTATTTTGTGGAAGGACGGGTATCATATCCCTCCGACACAAAGGGAGGATCCTCCGACCAGGCGAGGTGATCATGCCTGGTGGGCCACGGCACAACGGTTGATGTTGGGATGTTGTATATATGCTAATTGCCACGCGAATCTCTATATCGCGATACAGGATTAGTAGTTGCATTGACATTACGTTCATATGTTTCGTTCATACTTCGTAATTCGATGTATCTTCGCTAGATGCCGCTGTTATATATTTTCGTTTGTCTCATAACGTGGAATCATCATAATTTTTTCGTTTTATTTAGTAAAGTAAAGCTTAGTTTAAATAGACGCTGGTGAGGATGTTTGGGTTGGAAAGGTCTGTTCTGGGATTCAAACAGCTACTATGAAAGAGCACAGTGACTTGTCACAGGCATTCTTTGCTTACAAGGTCACTGTGGTCACTTTTTAAATTGTTAAAACTGGTTAATGAAATAAAGATTTTTTTTTTTCTATATTAAGAGCCTGTCAAGGTGACTCTACTCTGCCTGATGGAAAGCATGAATAGAATCCAAGAGTTGTGGTCACCATACTCATTGCAAATGCAGATAATGCAGTATGGTGACCCACACCATGGCGGCCTTGTGAGATGCTTTTTCACGCCCCGCTTGGAGACGTAAAAGGCATGACAGTCATTGTGACAGTGTAAGGCTTACACAGTTACCACGATAACTGTCACCCCTGCATCAATGGGCCTTCTATTATTATTATTATTACATATATTTTCAAGATTTAGGCGCCAGTTTTATCATGTATGAAATACAATACATTATGAATATAAAATATCACACCTAAAATGTACCTCGCAAGTTCTTCATCAATCATCGACAGCCTTTTACAGTCCACTGCTGGACATAAGCCTCTCCTTAGCAAGGAGGTTTTGATCTACTATACCACGCTGGCCAGACGGGTTGGAATAGGGTTTGTTTCAAGTTTTCCTTCTCTTTGTAATGATGTTGTCTTGCATACTTTGTTCCCTTTTTTTTTTTTTTTTTGTCGTGTGGAAACCCCCTCGAGCCGTCACCCCACCGCGGTTTACGGCGGGGTGGTGTGTCGGAATCGGACCGACTAAAACCACACGGTGTGCCACTCTGCGCCTGAGATAGGAGAGATCCGGGAACCGCTGCTATTACGACATCCAGATCCCTCCTAGCGCCTGCGGATCCACTGATCTGCGGATAAACTCTCTATATAAACGACGTACGGCACACGCGCACGTCACCTCCTCGCGGCTGGCCACTATAGCGGATGGAGGGGAAAACCCGTCCCGTCCACACGCGGCCACACTCAAGGCGGCATGAGACGCTGGTATGCGCGCCTCCGCCGCCCGGCTCGCCGGCGGCGAATTGGGTCCGAGTGGATATCGTCCTCCCGGGCCTTCTCCGCCGCCTCCTTCCGCGAAATTACGTCTTCGCAGAAGGTTGCGACCGCGGTAAAACAACTGTCGCTACCGGCCATGGAGCGTATGACGGCCGGTAGCGAGAGATCTCCTCCAATAACTGCAGTGAGGACCCCACGCTGCGGCGCCCAGGCGGAACAAACCGCTAGCGTGTGCTGAGCCGAGTCCCCACTGCAGTCGCATACTTTGTTCCCTTAGTCAACTTTTACGATATGAATAGGGGTGGTAACACTATGTATTCTTAATCCGTCACCATACGGACAAATTCTAAAATGACATTAATGACACTTGTCACAGAGATCAGCTGTGTGTGACATGTGTCAAGCTATTATTACAACGGCGGCGTGTGAACATATTATTGTTATTTTTACTAACAGTAACATGATATAGTAATTGTAATAGATATGTTATCTATGCCCGATAGGCTCAACTCACATAGTAGCAATGTTTATTAACAAACTAGAACTGTCTATGATTATACTGTGTGAGTGTACTGCCTTTTGTTTTTTTTTTTTAGAGCCTACCAAAATGACTCTATTAGACTACAGGCCCATGTTGAAAAAGTTATGGGTCATTTAAACCACCAGGTGACCTATCTAGAACGGTATAAGAGCATAAAATAATAAGATTCAACACTATACCGTCACTTGTAAGCTGTCAAACTGAGTGCAGGTGAGAATTCGAAAGTACAGGTAGAGTGAGTACATTTTGGTCACATATTTTTGTACGGCATTCTTACCACCGATAGATCCATTAAACATAATAAGAAAACGCGCAGTGCCGTAAAAAAATGGTGCGCCACAAAGTCGGTTTTTTTTTTCGACAATTACCGGGGTAAATTTGGTCATTTGATTTCCTATATAACGTTCTAGATAGGTCATCTGGTGGTTCAAATGAACCATAACTTTTTCAACATGGGCCTGTAGTCTATATTCTGCCTGATTGAAAGCATGAATAGAATCCTCCTTGGTGGAGTTATAACGCATGCGACTGTTGTGCTTAAGGTCTCGAGTTTCACACTTAATGTTTGTATCATCACGTCAACACTTTTAACAGTCCACTGCTGGACATAGGCCTCTCCTTAGAAAGGAGGTTTTGGCCTACTATATCACACTAGCGTATTATATCCTTTTGTTTGCAGTGATGGTTTTCTTGCGTAGTTTACGCCCTTTCTCGGTTCTCGATCACACGGTCACCACACAGACATATTAAATATATTGGATTAAACATCTTAGTTCTAGGCTGTATGCTATTGATGTGTTTGCCTGTTTAGTTTCCTATTAGGCCATCAGGTGATGACCTGATGGCGCCACTTTGTACGCAGGTATCATGTTGTCGTAGTATTCACTGTGCATTGAGTGAACTAGGTAATAAAATTGTGTATTTAGTTTAAATTCTAGAAATTTTGTTTATGAGCATAATCTATATTAAATGTTCGTATGGTTTGCATATATTTGTTTCAGAATTTTGATATTTTCTTGGCATAACATGTATGTACTTACAAAATTAAAGTAATAAGTGTTCTATCAGTTAATCTAGCTTCATAGTACAAGCTCTTCTAAGTTAGATATTACGGCGTTGTGTGTCAGATGTCCGAAATATACAAAAATACTTAATAACAGTCCGAAGTTAGAAAATTGGGGACTTAATCCCCATGTCTCAGAAACCACGTAAAGCTGCCCTACGCCTGATCAATCCGGTTTTGGATAACCACCCTATCGGATTGTGAGAGTGAGGGAACAGAATGTGCACCTGTGTTTGCGCACACACACTTGTACACTATAATATGTATCTCCTGCGTCGTTAACTGGACCCCGTACAGTACGTCATTATATTGTACATTTGCGAGAGTTTTGTATCAATTCGTCTTGTTTTTACATGTTGTATCGTAGGAGGGTTATGGTTCGTCCCAGAGACCAATGATCATATCACAGAAAACTGCCGTGAATCCCTTCTTTCGTTGGTGAGGATTGCGGAGAAATTAAAGGATGCGACACTTCAGTGGTGAATGTCTATTGTGTGTGGGCGGCGATAGCTGCTTACTATTAGGTCATCCGTGAACCTATACAAAAACAGAAATACCTCGAGTCTAGTCTAGATGATGGAAAAATTCTCTAAAAAAAAATAAGTAAAATTTGACATGGACTTGACTCTTGGGGACGGACATAGACAATCAATATTTACCGCGATAACGAACATACACGCTTGCGCAGCCGCGGACAAAAGCTAATATCATATGTATTTAAGAAAGTGCAATGTTCTTTAATCATGCCACTTAAGTTGTTCACCAAAACCCCCACTACACTCTTAAGATAAGAGAAAACAAAATAAAACTCTACTAGTTATCATTTATGATGCCTCGGCCAGTACATCACCTGATGTTATTTCACGAAATGAATTCGTGTTCGTATCTCACGGAACATAATTTGTCTTTTTATTTTATTTTAAGAGTTACTAAAGTGACTCTACTCTGTCTGATAGAAAGCATGAATAAAATACAAGAGTTGTAATCACCATACTCATTGCGAACGCAGACAATGCAGTATGGAAATTCACACTATAGCGGCCTAGTGAGACGCTTTTTCGCGCCCCGCTTGGAGACGTAAAAGACATGACAGTCATCGTGACAGTTTAAGGTTCACACACTTACCGTGATAACTGTCACCCCTACATCAATGGGTTTAAGTAATAACAATAAAGAATTTATTAAATTTAATTTACCAATCAACGAGATGTGGTCGTTAAAATTATAATTAAGAATGGATAATTATATGACTATCACGATGGTCAAAGTTTTATATTAAAAGAGAAAAATACTTGTACACTTGTTAAAGATTTTACTAATTTGTGATGTAACTACACCGCAAAAGTACCACTCATCGTTTCACAAATGTAATTATGTAATGTTTGTAGACCCTGGTGAGCAATGAAAGCATTATCTATCTACCTCTTGGAGGAAAAAGATGATGACTTTGGGAGTTTGAGTCAGGCAGCAGAGTCTCCCTCATCCAGGGTCCTCGCTCGCAACAACTCAAGTAGAAAAACAAATTTTCTTATATTTCGCACCTCACTATAAAACTCATGTCACTCAAATCACGCTCTCTTGCGTGTAGTTATCATGTTACTTGAGATTTATGTTCGGGGATTTCCCGTGTTTCATTTCAGTGACATTTGACAGGCTTGCAGTGTCAGCTATCGACTTAAGCCTTTGTTGTTCAAGTAGTAGTATGTGATGCGTTGCATTTTTTGTTTCAAAAACCATCTTTAAATCCAATTTTACAAAGACATGGGCCTTGCAATGAACTACCCGCAAGGGGCTTCATAATTTCTAAGCTCGCCCCTGGACGGGAATATGTATATGCATAACAGTTAGCGTAAATGTCATAGTGGTCTTTCTAACATCAGATGAACACATGACTTTAGTTCCTTCAAACTGCGTAAATCTCCTCCTTAAGCCCAATAATTCCCATCAGATATTTGCGGTATCTCTTCTACCTGGTACGAGCGTATTTATTGATGACCTAAGCATAATTTCCAAAGGGCCTAGTGCCACTCTATAACACACCACTCGCTCACAACGGCGAGTGCGTGTAGCGTCTCAGTTGGTGAAGATTTCAACACGGACTAATCACAACGCGGAACGCTGTCGCCGTGATGGTTTGATGTAAGCTCACACTAGGCTCTCGGCTGATGTTATTTTCTTAAACGAAGGCCATCTAAGGTCA
This sequence comes from Hypercompe scribonia, assembly GCA_949316085.1. Lineage (NCBI taxonomy): Eukaryota > Metazoa > Arthropoda > Insecta > Lepidoptera > Erebidae > Hypercompe > Hypercompe scribonia. The sequence continues at coordinate 1,949,443 of OX438994.1, forward strand.
CTGCCTTGATACTGGGGATTATCTTGTATTTATCAAAATTAATGAGCGTAATGTCACTTAGGTCACAGTATAACTAATTGTTTACAAAAGGATCACTTTGTTACGTTTAAAGAAATTGCTACTCTAAGTCCAGTGACATAAAGTTCAATGTTTCTTGTACATAAATTGTATATAGTTTCTTATTGTGGTGTTAGTAGCTGTGTTTACTGAGAATTTGACCTGAAGTGTAAATAATGAAGGAGGCTAACTTTATGCCATGTATATCTTACATGTTACTATGGTCAATTTATTTATTAAATAAAAATGTTACTGGTGAACGGTCTGTCATCGTATACTACTTTCAAGAGTTTTATTGTACAACTGATTCCCATTCTGAGCATTCCAAAAGTATGAGTGTATGATGCACGTGTTTTAATAACTGGAAAGGATTGGACACGACATATAAATATGAAAGGCATTCGTCTCTTAATCTTTTGTACGTCTCTCTTCACTGTACAGTTCGTGACGAAGAAATTGTACTATAACGTTACCTTTGAATGTTCATAAGAAATACCTACGATATAATTTGAAGACATTAAATCTCCAAATTCTGAGATAACACTAGTTTTTAATAATATCGAAGATGGTAAAATCAATTTATCTGTGTCTGAAGTGTTTTTATTTTAGAATTTATAACTTGAAATCAAGAAATAAATCAGTCTGCCCGTCTAATGGGTTAAAAATCAGATTGAGTGTTAAGACTGCATAGATTACAATTAAATATTGAAATTCGCCTCCATACAAACTAAGTTATGCTTAAGGTAGATGATTATAAAACGGGGTGCTTGGCTAGAAAACCTCCACGTGGTGCACCCTGGTAACGTTGGCGATGGTGTTCATCACTGCCAACGGCTAATATTCTAGCACGAAGAGGAAACCATTTCTTCGGCAATTCGGCCGAGACTTGGTCCAACAGAGCGGGCGAGTTCGTCGGATCCTCTGTGGGTTCTTCGCTCTTCGGAGCATTGAGGAGGAAAACCTCGGTAAAAAATCACGATGGTGGGACCCTTTCAAGGGTCGGAGTTCCTCCGTTCAGCGGTGGAAAAGTAAGACGGGCTCGGTGTGCACTTACACTGCCACCGAGCAGGCATCAGGAGACGTAGTCTCCGTGCCGCCGTCGACATATCGTAGTCCCGAGTTGGAGTCTCGTGACTCCAATCGGGGGCGAGGGTCTTGGCTTAGCCGCCCGGACTGCGAGGAAGAAAACCTCTATAAAAAATTACCCCGAATCCCGTGTTCTGGTGCGTGACCAGGGGATGCATGGCTGATGGGTTGTTCAGTCGTAAGCGCACTCCCAGCCGAGGCACCTGCGGACCCCTCGGTTGGGCATAAATCTACGCTTGCCCGGGTATTGGGGGATCTCTGCCCGGGTCGACCTTTAGTTCTCCCCCTCTCGTGGGTCTAATATGGAATCTTTGCAAATAAATAATAATAAAAAGGAAGGACAGAAGAAGAAGGAGAGTACGAAGGAGGGAATTGTAAGGGCGGGCGAACATTCGTCTAATAAGGAAGACGTAATGGTTGAAACGCCTATCTCGGTGGGGCTCCCAGAAGCCATTATAGCAACTGGGAGCCGAAGAACATCGGAGCGATTACGCTCCAGATCTACCACGAGCGGAAGCTTCAGTGCGAGGACCGACGTGCTGGACTTCATGGAGACGGAGCTGTGTGACAGCCGAAAACGCGGACGCTCCAGGGATGACGAAAGCGATACATCCCAGGAGATGCTACCTCCTAAGGTAGCAAGCAGCCGCAGAGGGAGGTCACGAACCCCGATCTCGGCCCCGTCAGGCTCCGTCTTCTGCAAGGCGGAAGCCTATAGACGGGTCAGGGCAGACGGTGAAATCTTGGCGGAGGAGGAGATTGCGGATCTCCTGCTAAAAATAAAGGAGCCGATGGTGGGGGATTCAGTTCCTCAAACACCATCGTCTATGCAGGAGAGAGCAAATGCGGCGGTGGCCATCATTCACAAAGTGGCCACCAAGTCGAGTAACCTTAAGGGCTCTTTTGTGAAAGCCCTTAAGGACTCCTCTTCCGCTATTGCGGGGGTCGTGGATACCCTCATCGGGGACGTGGCTCGGCTCCAGGCGGCCAACGATCGCCTGACGGGGCAAGTGGCTGAGCTCAGCGCTCAGTTCGCCCAATTCCGGGCGCATCGCCCGACAGAGGATCCGGTCACGTCCCCGTCTCAGCCTGCCCCCTCTTACAGCCTCGGTGGCATTCCTGATGCCCATCTGCGCCAAATAACCGATGCAGTATGGCGCATGATGGACGGACGTCTGGCTGGCCTGGAGGCAAGGCTGCCGCCGGATCCTGCTGTCCGGCCGCCGCTTGCGGGCCATAAAGGGAAGGTTGCATCGGTGTCAGCATCGCTTCCCGTTGCAACCGGTCGCGTGTCCTACGCGGCGGCGGCAGCAGTTTCTGCTGCTCCTGCAACTGCTCCGAGGGCACGGCAGGCGGCCAAGGCAACAGCCCGGACGCCCGCACCGAGGCTAGGGCCCAAAGCAGCGGCAAAGGCTGGGGCGGAGTTCCCTCCGCTCCCCACTCCAACCGCTGTATCTGGTACCTCAACAAGTGCTCCCTCCACATCTGCCCCTTACACGGATGGTTGGCGGGTAGTCGGGGGGGCTAAGAAGTCCCGAAAGCGGGGTAAGAAGGCTGCACAAATAGCAGCCTCTACCCCGCAGTCGCCATCGGTGGCAGTGGCCACCACAAAGAAGCCGCGCAAACTGCAAGCGCCCAAAACCGCGGGAGTGGTGGTCACCATGTCGCCGGGGGCGGCTGATGGTGGGCTGTCCTATGCGGCTATCTTTAAAAAGGCCCGGGACAGTCTCGCACACGACTTCGGGACGGTGGGAGTTAGAATGCGCCTCGCCCAGACGGGAGCTCGAGTCCTCGAGTTCCCCGGGGCTGAAGGTGCCAAGACGGCGGACTCTTTCGCCGAGAAGCTGCGGGGAATTTTTACAGCCACTGATGGTGTCAAGATCGCCAGGCCCACCAAGTGCGCAGAATTGCGCATTTCGGGCCTGGACGACTCTATAACGACCGAGGATGTCCGCGTTGCAGTAAGAGAGAAGACGGGTTGCAACGCGGACAACATTAGGGTCGGCACCATCCGCCCCGGTCCAGGAGGGCTTGGCGCAGTGTGGGTCAGCTGTCCCGTAGCGTCGGCCAAAGTGTTGGGCGACGCCGGCAGGCTGCTCATCGGTTTCGTGAGCGCTAGGATCACAGTCCTGGCGGCGAGACCGATGAGGTGTTACAAGTGCCTGGCATCGGGGCACACACGCGCCAAGTGCGTCAGTTGTTTCGACTGCAGCGGGTTATGTTTCCGCTGCGGTCGACCGGGGCACAAGGCAGCTGAATGCTCTGCCGCCCCTCACTGCCCGGCGTGTGCGGCGGGTAACAAGCCCGCCAATCACCAAATTGGGCAGAGAGGCTGTAAACCTCCCTACAATTCTCGGCAAGCGTCGGGGGCTAGCCAATCGACCCAGGCTGCCTCTGATGTCGTTCGCATGTCGGCATCGTTGCCCATGGAGGAGGTTGTAGAGACGGTCGAGTAATGGCCCAAGTCTCCAACCTCCTGGTCCAGACGAACCTGAACCACTGTGCCGCGGCGCAGGACCTTTTCCTGCAAACTATGGCACAGTGGTCGATCGGTGTTGCCGTAGCCGCGGAACCCTATTATGTTCCTCCCCGTCCAAACTGGTTGGGTGACCGGGACGGTTCCGTGGCAGTCGTCGGCTCCACGGCGGCTCATTCCCCGCCCTTGTCGCTAAGAGACAAGGGCACTGGATATGTTGCTGCCGAGTGGGGGGGGATCACTGTATATGGTGTATACTTCTCCCCCAACCGGAGTTTGAACGACTTCGAGGTTTTCCTTAACAACTTGGAAACCTCGATGCGGCGTCTAACGTCTGGGCACGTCTTAGTGCTGGGGGACTTCAACGCAAAGTCCATTGCGTGGGGTTCCCCCAGGACGGACGCTAGGGGCGAGGCCGTAGAGGAGTGGGCGGCCTCGGTGGGCCTCTGTTTACTAAACAGGGGCTCCACCAACACGTGTGTGCGACAGCAGGGAGGGTCGATAGTGGACCTTTCGTTCGCTACCCCTGCCCTCGCCGCACGAGTAAGGAACTGGCGTGTCCTGGAAGAGGTTGAGACGCTCTCGGACCATCTCTATATCCGATTTGAGCTCTCCCGGTCCCAGGACGCCAGTAGGGGTCACGCGGCGCGGCGTTCTTCTCGCTTTCCGCGGTGGGCTGTAGCCAAATTAAATAGGGACCTACTAGAGGAGGCGGCCATTATTCACTCTTGGCTGTCTCCGCAGGCCCCGACCGAGGAGGTCGACATGGGGGCTGGTCGCTTCTGCGATGCCATTGCGCAGATCTGTGATGCGGCCATGCCCCGCATCCGAGGTTGCCGGCCTCCACGGAAGGAGGTTTACTGGTGGTCCCAGGAGTTGGCGGACCTCCGTGCGGCCTGTACTCGTGCCCGGAGGTCCTACACCCGTAGTCGGCGGCGACACCGCGAAGAAGGCGGGGAGGACCGGCTTCATGAGGAGTACCGAGAGGCGCGGAAAACTCTGAAGCTGGCCATCAGCCGCGCCAAAGAAATTAAGAGAAAGGAAATGCTGGAGGGTCTCGATCGTGACCCCTGGGGTCGTCCGTATCGTGCGGCGCGACAAAAGCTCCGCACGTCGGGCCCCCCCCTTACAGAGACACTCCAGCCCAGCTTTCTGCGGGAAGTGGTCGAGGGCCTTTTCCCGCAGCGGGTGGAGCATACACCCCCGTCGATGGCCTTCATGGTCGGAGACGACGGGGAGAACGAGGACAATGTTCCGCCCGTCAGGGAATCGGAGGTAGGGGCGGTTGTTCTACGGATCCGCTTTAAGAACACCGCCCCTGGGCCAGACGGGATACCTGCCCGTGTGCTGGCCCGTGCCCTCGAACACATGTCGGACCGCCTCAGGGAGGTCCTGGACGGTAGCTTGGCGTCCGGACGCTTCCCTGAGTGCTGGAAAAGCGGGAAGCTGGTCCTATTGAAGAAGCCGGGACGGCCAGCCGAATCGGTAGCGGCCTATAGGCCCATCGTGTTGCTGGACGAGGCGGGTAAACTCTTTGAGAGGATACTCTCTGCCCGCATCGTCCGGCACCTCCGCGAGGTGGGCCCCGATCTGTCGGACGCCCAATTTGGTTTTCGGGCGGGGCGTTCGACGGTCGATGCCGTGCTGCGCCTGAGGGCCGTTACCGAAGAGGCGGTGAGCTGTGGCGGCGTGCTGTTGGCAGTGTCGTTGGACATCGCCAACGCATTTAATAGTCTGCCATTTAGCTGCATCAGGGAAGCACTCCACTACCACGGGGTGCCAAAGTACCTGAGGCGGCTTGTGGCAGACTATCTTGAGGAGCGTACCGTCATGTACGAGGACCGAGACGGTGTTCTACGGCGGCGGCTCATGTCGTGCGGTGTTCCGCAGGGGTCTGTCCACGGACCACTCCTGTGGAACATGGGATACGACTGGGCCCTTCGAGGTCGTCTTCCCCCCGGGCTGGGCGTACTTTGTTACGCAGATGACACATTGATCACGGCCCGGGGAATGAACTTTCAAGAGGCGGCGCGCCTGGCCACCACGGGTGTCTCCCTGGTGGTCGGGCGAATTGAGGCGCTGGGTTTGCGGGTGGCCCTGGACAAGACGGAGGCTCTTTTGTTCCATGGGCCTCGTCGTGGTCCACCCTCCGGCGCCTCCATCGTGGTCAATTCGGTCCTCGTACCGGTTCAGGCCCAGATGAAGTATCTGGGCCTGATCCTCGACGGCAGGTGGCTCTTCGACGAGCACTTCCGACAGCTTTCTCCGAAGCTGGTCGGCGCTGCTTCTGCCCTTGGGCGACTTTTGCCCAATCTGGGTGGAGCTAGCGTCGCGACGAGACGGCTATACACGGGGGTTGTCCGGTCAATGGCGGTTACCGCACCGTATCGACGGAGGCGGCGTGCGCCTTGGCCGGAACTCCCCCGTGGGATTTGGAGGCGGAAGTGCTCGCCGAAGTTTATCGGCGGACGGCTGACTTCCGGGCGCGTAGCGGCATACGGCCCCTGCCCGAAGAGATACGCGAGTGGCGAGAGGCCGCTCGTCGAGCCACAATGGCTCATTGGTCGTCCCGGCTGGAGGCTCCACGTGCTGGTTTTGCCGCCGTGGAGGCTCTCCAGCCGGTCATCGCCGAGTGGGCAGGGCGGCAGCACGGGACCCTTTCCTTCCGACTGACGCAGGTCCTTTCCGGGCACGGTTGCTTCGGGAAGTATCTGCACTCGGTCGCCAGGAGGGAATTGAGTCCTGCCTGTCACCACTGCGACTGCAGTGAGGACTCGGCTCAGCACACGCTAGCAGTTTGTTCCGCTTGGGCGGCGCAGCGTGGGGTCCTCACTGCAGTTATTGGAGGAGATCTCTCGCTACCGGCCGTCATACGCTCCATGGTCGGTAGCGACAGTTGTTTTACCGCGGTCGCAACCTTCTGCGAAGACGTAATTTCGCGGAAGGAGGCGGCGGAGAAGGCCCGGGAGGACGATATCCACTCGGACCCAATTCGCCGTCGGCGAGCCGGGCGGCGGAGGCGCGCATACCAGCGCCTCATGCCGCCTTGAGTGTGGCCGCGGGTGGACGGGATGGGTTTTCCCCTCCATCCGCTATAGTGGCCAGCCGCGAGGAGGTGATGTGCACGTGTGCTGTACGTCGCCTAAATAGAGAGTTCATCCGCAGATGGTGCCCGTGGTAGCGGGCAGGCGCTAGGAGGGATTAGGATGTCGTAATAACAGCTGTTCCCGGATCCCTCCTCTCTCAGGCGCAGAGTGGCACACCGTGTGGTTTTAGTCGGTCCGATTCCGACACACCGCCCTGCCGTAAACCCCGGTGGGGTGACGGCCCGTGGGGGTTTCCACACGTTAAAAAAAAAAAAAAAAAAAAAAGATGATTATAAAACACCTTATTGGTATCTTATGACATTATGTGTGGAGCCAGAAAATTTATATCGTCTGTGTTTTAATGGGTTTAATCAATTTTCCAAGTGGCGCGTCTACCATGAAAAATGAAAGAATCGCTTTGCATATTATCTAGATACATCGTTGTACGAATGCTACCGAGAATATTCATTTACTATACGGCATATTCAAATAATGCTTTTAAACTTTCTACCATATGTCATTCATTATGAGTGACATGTGTATGATATAAATCGTCTTATATGGAGCTGTTCAACATATAAATAGTTTTGAGCAAAATTAGCGTTATAACGCACGAATTCTCATAAATTCAAAGCCTCAGGCACTAGAGGGCTTTAGACGCTGTAGAGGGCGAAACGACGTGTAATACGAACGGCAAATATATCATAATCAAGGCAGTATCTGGAATCAATATATTATCTGGGCGGTAGCCGGTCGAACGGTAGCCCAACGTTGTATTACATTAACAAACGACCTGTTTCTAACTCAGCGCTCTTATAATATTATACAATATTGTGCATCCACTGTAATTATGTTGTATTGACCCGTTTATGGTCAACTAGTGTCGAATAGCCGTTTTATATTTGCCAGCGTTTATTTAAAGATTCCTATAAATTAGATTTTATGTTTTGCATTGGGGGGTTTCTGTCAACATATATTTATGTGTTCGTTTGTGAGTTCAATGGTTTATATCGTAACCTTGCTCGAGACGTGTATAGGAATCGTCTCTGTTGGCATGGGATATCACTCAAGAAAGTTTATGCATGAAGCACTGAGAGACATATGTGTCTCAGCGACCAGAATGTCAACGTCGACAAGTTTACGACACCGTTCTTCTTTACGATTTCCGATGGACAAGGCTAAGATCGGTTGTATCCAATTAGCAGGTACATCATTTTCTGTGTTACAGTTATTACTGCCAATTAAGAATGCTGATACCTTAATGATAAATTAAAGTTCTTTTAAAACTCAACTTCTAAAAGTAACTTCTATTAGTTAGTCATGGGTGTACAATCTATCTAAAATGTAATATTTTTTATTTTAATATATACTGCCTTATTTTATTTTATTAAATTATTCATATATCATATAACTAAACTGAGCCTATAATTGAAATATTTCGCACCTTCGATATATTTTTTTTTTCTGACCATATCCTCAGACTAAATACAATGCGATATTTTAATTACATTAATTCTAATTTAAAAACTAATTAAACCTGTTAGTAAAAAAAATAATTAATTATTCAGTAATTCAGAACAATCTTAAATGAATCAGTTCTTGAGTATATTATATTTTACATAAACTTTGAATGTTAGAATGTTCACAAAACGAATTAGTAAGCAACGATTTATCTCATATCTCATCAATTTCTAACCAGAAAAAGGAAAGGTTTGAGAGGCACTTGGGGAAAACTCAAATCAATTTATTACTGATTACTGTAATATATGATTCGATTAATTTGATGCCATTATGAATCATTGGGCGAATAAACTGGTTGCGGTCTACCGGATATGCTTAGTTATATAAAAAATGAATGGTGTCGTGGGACACCAGGTAGGAACGAAGTTCCTTCGGATAATGTGGAATCGACACAATTTGCAAAAAAAATCGTGCTCAATTTTATGTAGGTTTTCTTGATTTTTCTCTTAAATTTTGCTGATTAGTTTTTATTTAAGTACAAGAAAGTATTTAGGAAATTCAATATTTTAGGAAATAAAATAATAAATTCCTTAAAATAATAAAATAGCACACATGACGCGCTTTCGCGCCTGCGCACGTCTCATTTAACGGTTTTATTCCACACACTTTTTTCCACAGATTTATTCCACAGATTTATTCCACGCACTTTTTCCACTTACGGTTTTACTATCACATTTTTTTCGGTTCGGTCCCGCAGCGAAATCCCTATCCCCTCCAAGCCTGCCGTAAGGAACTTCGTTCCAAAAAACTCCAACACTAAGAAGAAATCCTGTGTCGCGAGGGACACAATCGGCATCATTTTTTTTTATATTAATAGCCTGCCAAAGTGACTCCACTCTGCCTGATGGAAAGCATGAATAGAATACAAGAGTTGTGGTCACCATACTTATTGCAAATGGAGACAATGCAGTATGGTAACCAACACTATGGCGGCCTAATGAGATACTTTTTCACATCCCGCTTGGGGACGTAAAAGGCACGACAGTCATCGTGACAGTGTAAGGTTTACACAGCTACCACGATAACTGTCACTCCTGCATCAATGGACCTCCGGTCTCACACTCACCAACGAAACACGACCTCACGGATGCTGGCGCTTTAGGTTGGTCTTCTGTGGGGGGGGTAGTACTGCCCCGGTCGAGCCGGCCCGCTTGTACTACCTACCATCATCATCAACAGCCTTTTACAGTCCACTGCTGGACATAGACCTGTCCTTAGTAAGGAGGTTTTGACCTACTATACCACGTTAGCGTTATCCTTCACTTTGTAGTGATGTTTTCCTGTGTAGTTTGTTCCATTAGTCGCCTCTTACGACACTCATGGGATAAATAGAGATGGTGCCACTTTGTATTCTTAATCCGTCACCTCACAGATTTATAAACAAGCGTGAAGCAGACCCAAAGTACACTCAAAACAACAATTTGTCTCATGTAGGGATCGGACCCATGACACTCTGATTAGAAGTGACGTGGTAACCGCATTAACCTCTGCCGTGTATCCTCCAATTTGTGAAAGTAGAGAAAACTGAGACATACTGCATTTTTTTAAGCGGTCACCTCCACACTTCCTACCACTCTGAATATTGTGGGTTCAAACCCCACGTAAGAAAACACTTTGCGTGATCATCAAAATTGTTTTTCTGAGTCTGGATGTTATTTGCGTCTGTTCAGTGGGAGGGTTTGTAAAGACTTCCGCAACACAGAATGTATTAGTGTTCGAGATGTTGCCGGCCCACTGTAGTCACTATCAGATGATCATTCTGCCACGTTTCACCGCTATGCGCAAATTACGATTGACGTAACATGAATGATGAATCTATTTTTCCTAGTTTCGTCATTGTCAATATATTTGTATGTATTGTGACAATATTCTATGTTTTACCTCAATGTGTCATGTATTGGGAAACACAGTGTACAGTTGTATTTAAAATTAACATGAGTTTTGACAATGTGACTTTATACAGCCTGATGGAAAGTTTGAATAGTAGAGCCATGCTGATTTCAGACCGGGGCAGTACTACCCTCTCACAGAAGACCAACCTAAAGCGACAGCATCCGTGCTGTCGTGTTTCGTTGGTGCGTGCGAGACCGGAGGCCCATTGACGCAGGGGTGAAAGTTATCGTGGTAACTGTGTTAGCCTTACACTGTCACGATGACTGTCATGGCTTTTACGTCCCCAAGCGGGGTGTGAAAAAGTATCTCACCAGGCCGCCATAGTGTGGGTCACCATACTGCATTGTCTACATTATAAAGAGTATGGTGATCACAAGTCTTGGATTCTATTCATGCTTTTCATCAGGTAGAGTAGAGTCACTTTGGCAGGCTCTTAATATACAACGGAATCCAAGAGTCATGGTCGTCATACTCATTGCGAATGCAGACAATGCAGTATGGCGACCCACGCTATGGCGGCCTACTGAGAAATTTTTAATGATGAATGAATACCAGTTCGTTTTAATTTGATAATAACCTTATGTATTTCCGGCTGATCATAAACAAGGTAGAGCCTGTACTATATATAGCAATGAAACTGCTGATAAACACAAATTAATAATACCATACATTCGATAAATAAATTACACTTAAAATTGTGTAATTTTATTGAAACTAGCTGTTCTTGACAACACTTCGCTGTGTTTGTGATTGCATTGATGAGAAATAAAGACAATACTGACACATAAAATCTTTGGATAAAATTTATAAAACATATGCCATCCGGGTCATTATTAGGCATCTATTGACATCTCATTCGTTAAAATCAGATCAGTAGTTTAGACGCTACGGTGGAACCTACAAACATACATAGACTGGCAAAACAACTACCCTTCCTTTTAATTTCGCCGTAATCAGATGGAAGCTATGCCCATGTGGTGACGGATTAAGAATATATAGTGTCAGCACCCCTAATTATCCCGTGGGTGTCACAAACTTCGCAGGACAACATCATTGCAAAGAGAAGGAAATCTTAATAAAAACCCATCTGACCTGTGCGGTATAGTAGGCCAAAACCTCCTTTGTAAAGAGAGGGCTATGTCCAACAGTGGACTGTAAACACTGTCATTGAAGCGTGTTGTATATCCTCCATCGTTATCCAAATTTGATCACAATCGTTTTTGAGTTTTAATAACACACATAAACAAAAATAACACGTTTTGAATTTAGATTGTATCGTCTTTAATCATGTAATTATAAATTAATCAAGGAAGTCTGTGTACACAACGTGATATTGAGTTAGGTGACTTTCACGACGAATGTTAGGTATGTGTGTGTGACACAAGGTCATTCAAAATGGCGACATGTATATTGTTGGTGCTACACCGCTAAGTGAGATAGTTTTGTTACTTGTTGACTGTTGGTCTAGTGGTGACCTTGACTGCTAAACCAGAGTTGGGGTTCGATTCCTAGGACAGATAATTGTGTGATGAGTTCGATCCTTGGCTCCAGGTAAGTTGTAAGTTAATGACTTCAAAAATGGCTTAGTGGTTTAAACGTTGAGGGTTATGGGTTCAAAACCTACATGGGACTGCATTTTTTGTAATCCACAAATTGTTATTCTGACTGTCTGTTTCATGTATGTTTGTGAGTCCCACACACATTTTTGGAACGAAGTTCCTTACGGCAGGCTTGGAGGGGATAGGGATTTCGCTGCGGGACCGAACTGAAAAAAATGTGATAGTAAAACCGTAAGTGGAAAAAGTGCGTGGAATAAATCTGTGGAATAAATCTGTTGAAAAAAGTGCGTGGAATAAAACCGTTAAATGAGACGTGCGCAGGCGCGAAAGCGCGTCATGTGTGCTATTTTATTATTTTAAGGAATTTATTATTTTATTTCCTAAAATACTGAATTTCCTAAATACTTTCTTGTACTTAAATAAAAACTAATCAGCAAAATTTAAGAGAAAAATCAAGAAAACCTACATAAAATTGAGCACGATTTTTTTTGCAAATTGTGTCGATTCCACATTATCCGAAGGAACTTCGTTCTTACCTGGTGTCCCACGACACCATTCATTTTTATATTTTTCGTAATATGCTTGTATTTAAAAATATATAAGTATGTTTATCAGCAATCTCTGTCTACCGCTTCGGTGGCATAATGGAAGCATATGCAACTGCTGTGCTTGAAGCCAACCCATCAGGCCATCGTGGTACAGTCAGCCAACACCTCCTTTCTAAGAAGATGCCTATGTCCAGTAGTGGAGTATAGAAGGTTGATAATGATGACGAATTGAAAAGGGAATCCTATAGCATTGTCCTGAACATTTAGTCTTTAAATTAAGAAAGAAGAAAAAGAGAAAAAGAATAAAAAGAGAAATTAAGAATATTATTAAAATAAGTAAAACAAAATTGGATTAAATAAGTTGTGTGAATTAAATTTTTAGGTTATATATATGTTAATTGCCTTGCCCTAACTGCCTCGGTGGCGCAGCGGTAGTGATTGCGACTGTTGTTCTTGAGGTCTCGGGTTCGATTCCCGGGTCGGACCAAGTGTTTGTATGATCTGCAAATATTTGTTTCGAAGTTTGGGTGTTTTCTATGTATAATATGTATGTATTTACAAAAAAAAAAGTATTTAAGTATTCTATCAGTCAGTCTAGTTATCATAGCACGAGCTCTGCTTAGTTTGAAACTAGATGACGTTGTGTGTCAAATGTCCAAATATTTATTTATTTATTTATTTATTTAATTAATAAATTAACTGCCTCGATGGCGCAGCGGTAGTGAGTGCGACTGCTGTGCTTGAGGTCTCAGGTTCGATTTCCAGGACTCAAACGTTTGTATGATCTGCAAATATTTGTTTCGGTAAAAAAAGTATACTCGTATGTATCAGTTATCTAGTACCCATAGTACAAACTCTGCTTAGTTCGGGACTATATGGCGTTGTGTGAATGTGGTAGAATATTATTATCTATGGGTGTATGGGATCTGTGAAGGTATTATGGTGATGGGGTTATTGTGATTATTCAAGCAACAATGTCCTTAGCTTGTATGAGGGCGGGCTTGTTTAAGAATCAAATAGAATATTCATATTCAAAGTGCCATTGAATACCAGATCACTTTCATCTGCGATTCAGGTTACCAGAGTCGTAATTGCGCTTCCACAAATCCAATACTTTGGATCTGTACGTAGATAACATATATATATAAAGTGATAAGATATCGTTGCGAAGTGAAAGAAGATGTAGTGACAAAGGTTGAAAAGGATGTGCATCGATGGCTTGGACACATGGAGAGGATGAATAATAGAAGATTCACGATAGGAAATTATAGCGCGTATGTGTGTGGAAGTGTCGGAAGAGGTCGTCCACGGCGATTTACCTATCAAATTGGTGATGTTTTGAAGTAAAATCATGTGAAAAGTACCAGGAACCGACGAACAGTGATTGATGAATGTGGACGAAACAAAAGAAGTGTGTCACTACAGTAGTAACTGAAGGTCAATTGTCTCTGCCTACCCCTCTGGGCAATAGGCGTGCTTTTACGTTGTTATATATTTTAAATTACTCTAAGCTACTGGGTCTCCAAACTTGATATTTTTGCAGTTGATCTTTTTTACTCGACCGGCAAAGATGTGTATATATTTCGTACGTCTCTTGTATGTATAATCGTCGTCTAAATGAAAACCTACCAAATTTCTAGGTGGCCATGGAATGTCACCTCGTCTGGAAGTCAGCTTTTCGGAAAACATGTCTTTGACCACCGGCAGGGACTCATTAGATGTGTGACAAGTGGCTCCATCTTGTTGTAATCATATGTTGCAATTGTAGTCAGCATATTCCAGTAGCATCGGTCCCAAGAACTCCCGTAACATGTTTGCGCGGGATGTTAGATTCAAATGTTAATGAATTCAAATTGGGTTTCGACTACTGCAGTCAATATGATCCGTCTTATCATTTGTTTCATTTTATGTGTGTATTGATAAGGGCGGATGGTAACTGGTTAAGAATATAAAGTGGCCACCCCTATACGTCCCATGGGTGTCCTAAGACGCGGCTAAGAGATCAAATTATACAGCACACCAATACTGTCAAGCAGCACTGCACCTGACCGTCTAGCCAAAGTGACTAAAACCTCCTTGCTGAGGAGAGGTCTGTGTCCAGCAGTGGGCTATGAAAGGCTGTTGATTTGATGAATATAATAAAGAAATAATTTAATGTTGTAAATGGCTTTCTACACTTTTGGACTCGACTTATTATTTTCTTTTCAGTTATTAGTTAGTTATTGGTATTTATTTGTTATATAATCGATTTTTTTTTTATATTAAACACCCACTAAGAAAGCTTTAAAAATTTCGACTCTTAGGGGAAAAAAAGAGATGAATGGTTGTAGGAAAGATGAAAAATTCACACGAGCGATACACGGATGTCAGATAATAAAGCTTTATAACTCATTGAAATAAAAGAGGTTCTCCTTACTGGCAACCCTGAAGGTTCGTGCTTCACTCGCCCGGCCTCAATGTCACGCCAAATAACCTATTTACTCGTTTATTTATAAACGATTCACAACGTCATGGCTAAACACGTCAACGCGCGTGAATAAAATAACATTTCTTTATACATAGCATGCCGTAGCTAATGTGATTTGAATATTCTATAAATATAACATAACATTCTTAACTCATTCACGGTTTAATAATAATAACTACACACATTCCACACACGTCTGATCCTAAACAAAGCAGAGCCTGTACTGTGATAATTTGACTTGATAAACATACTTATATGGTACTAAATACATATGTATTATTCACAAATCATAGCCAAACATAGAGCAGATCGCCCTCATTTTGTCGTGAGTAGACATCGGACTCACTTCCATGACTTACAAGAAAAATTCAGAGCCAGATTGCTGAAAAATATAATCAATTAACTCTATAAATTGTTTACTCCAACGGTTGTCGGTTCTGCGGCTAATATGATCAGCCCACTGCCACTTCAGCTTGGTAATCCGGTGGGTTAAGTTGAAGACTTAGGTTCTCTGCCGCATCACGTCATTTCGACCAATAGAGTTCTAGAGTGGAGACCGCGTTTTGACAGCCGGTAGTGTAGGACGCCCACAGGCCAGACGGAGTGATGATTTGGGCAAGATGGCTGGCAGGAGTTGGTTGCGAGAGTCCCAAAATTGTGCAATGGGAGAGGTCAAACAAACTATTTATATGTGTATAAATATAGGTCTATTTATTAAAAAAAATAATTGCACTCAATTAATATTTTTTGTAATTAAACCATCCACAGTTATGGACACGTCCTTAATAATTCATTTCAATTTTATTTTATAATATACGATTTTGTAACTTTAAGCAACGTAACATGTAATTCATTTGCTTTAATTTATTAAAATATAATAGTTTAATGATCACGCAACAACGCAAAAAGAACTATTTCATCACAAAAAAAAACTTCGCTTGTACGCCTCAATCCGATTGTCCGGTAAATAATTTCTGTAATTATTTCAAAACATAAAAAAAACTTCAATACAAATATTTTATTGTTGCCACACTGGCGCATTTAGGGTTGCCATGCGTCTCGCGAAAGTCGAGACGTCCTGTTATTAGATTTTTTTAATTTAGGAGCCTACCAAAGTGACTATTCTTACCGATGGAAAGTATGAATAGAATTCAAGAGCTGTGTCATAATTATTTCGAAGGCAGACACAGTATGGTGACTCACTCTATGGTGGCCTAGTGAGATGCTGTTTCACACCCCGCTTGGGGACGTGAAAGGCATGACAGCCATGGTGGCAGTGTAAGGCTCACCACACTTACCCCGGCATCAATATTAGATTATTTTCAAAATCAACAGATGGGTGACCAGGATACCTTTTGTAATGAGTCAACGGTTATAAATTCATGATACATTTTATCATCAGAGAACCATATTTCATGGTATGGTGCGACCCACCGATATATACTCACAGAACACTGGTGTAAACATTTCTTTCGGTGTTTTAAGTGTGTTGCTAGCGTCCAAATTCCATCTGATGCTGGGAAGGTGGAAGAAAAAAGGCGGACACCCACTCAGGACTCTCGATCTTGCAGATAGATATCCATAAGCGGAGTAGGCACTTACCATCAAGCGACTAGTCTTCTTATTTACCTGTCTATATTAAAAAAAAAACGAAATTTTCGGTACCATATTTTCTATTACAACTGCCGAAATTAGAATATATCCTCTGTCGTGAAGATTTTAAGATTCAATGCTGGACGGACGACGACGGACCAGTCTCTAGGTAGTAGAACCACGCCGAATTCAGCACGAACGGGCCGGCTCGACCGGGGCAGTACTACCCTCCTACAGAAGACCAACCTAAAGCGCCAGCATTCGTGTTGTCGTGTTTCGTTAATGAGTGTGAGACCGGAGGCCCATTGATACAGGGGTGACAGTTGTCGTGGTAACTGTTTACACAGTGACTGTGTAAACAGTTTGTAAGCCTTTTACGTTCCCAAGAGGGGTGTGAAAGAGCATCTCACAAGGCCGCCATAGTGTGGGTCACCATGCTGCGTTGTCGGCATTTGCAATGAGTATGGTGACCACAGCTCTTGGATTCTATTCATGCTTTCCATCAGTCAGAGTAGAGTCACTTTGGCAGGCTCTTAAGATGGAAAAAATAAAGATTTTTAAAGACACCCAGACTCAAATAATGTTTTGTGGATCACACAAAGTGTCTAATGTTTGATGTGACCGCTTTAGCCACTGCGGCATCCGTGCAATCAAAATCATTACCAACACATATCCCTTCAACCTTACGGAACAAATTGTTACCAAAAGTGTGTCCATTTCTGTTGCTATAACATGCATGCATGCATGTAAATTCATTTACTCATCAGACCATATCGTTACTCAACACCGAGATTGCATGCCGGCAAATAAATGCAAATATTTTAGTAAAAAAATTAATTTTTAAACAACTTCCAAAAATGGTTGAGGTTTTTAAATCGGTTATTCTTTTATATGTTTGTTAAAACAGACCACATTGTTTGTCCGTGTGGTGACGGATTAAGAATACATAGTGTTACCACCACTCTTCATCCTGTGGATGTCGTAAAAGGCGACTAAGGGACCAAAGTATGCAAGATAACATCATTACAAAGAGAAGGAAAACTTGAAACAAACCCTATTCCAACCCGTCTGGCCAGCGTGGTATAGTAGGCCAAAACCTCCTTGTTAAGGAGAGGCCTATGTATAGTAGTGGACTGTAAAGGGCTGTTGATGATGTTACCACAGAACCCCGTTACTTAAGGACCTTTTCTTTCAGAGGGTACACCACTTTTAGTCCCATTTAGTCCTGTTGTGCTTGTTATAATTTGTACCCTTCGAGCCCATATATATAGGTATATGTATAGTTAAAGTCTACTACGATATGATTGAACTACGATTTCTCCATAATACTATGTGGAGCGACTACCATCAGTTTCTGACAACTCAAGTTCTGTAGAAAAACTGTCGTCGGACTTGGCTCCGACTATCCATAACGATTGCCAAATATGTTCGTATGGCAACTGGAACTGGTGAGGGCTTGACTCTCTTGTATTTTGCGCGTTATAGCCTCACCTTGTTATAGACTACAATGTCTTATCACGCTATTATTATTGCCATAGTGATAATGATGATGATACTACTAGCCATGAGCCACGGTCAACTACGCAGGAGACAACATAGTGCACAAGTGTGTGCGCATACATAGGTGCACACTCTGTTCCCTCACTCTCACAAGCCGATGGGACGGGCCTAGGAAGGGTTCGAGCGCAGACTCGACGGCTTTACGGGCTCTCCGAGACACGATTTTCAAGACACCAACTTTCAAACTTCGGTCTTTTATTAAGCATTTCTATAATTAGAAAAACTCAATAGCACTGTTTAACCCAAGAATAGAACCGAAGACTTCTTGATGGGCAGCGGCATACACTAATCACTGGACCAACGAGGCAGTCATGGTGAAAATATATATGTTTTAACAAAGCAATAAAAATATTCCTGTGTAACACGGAGGACTTTACAAACATACATGAAACATCAATTTGTGGATCACACAAAGTGTTGTCCCATATGAGGTTTGAGCCAAAACTCAGAACACTAGAAAGCGGCAATATGGCCGCTTAAACCACTATTATATCATAATTTTACGAGTTATAACCTTGTTTTAAACCGCAGTGTTTTATAATTCTTATTTATTAAGATTAAAAAATATATATGCAGATAAAAAAGCCTTATAATTTTAATATATGCGAGACATAATGCAAGAATTATTAAGAAATCTAAATTTACATTTTACAAAAAAAGATATTAAAATATTTGAAATGTAAAATAGGCCTCAAACGATAGTAGCGATGAGCATCTCACACACAGCCGTCTGATCCCGAACTAGGCAGAGCCCACTAATATAATATATTAATATTTGTTGGTCGTAGAACCACGCTGATCTCAGCACGAGCGAGCCGGCTCAGCCGGGGCAGTACTCCCCTCCCACAGAAGAACAACCTAAAGCGACAGCATCCGTGCTGTTGTATTTCGTTGATGAGTGTGAGACCGGAGGTCCATTGATGCAGGAGTGACAGTTGTCGTGGTAAGTGTGTGAGCCTTACACAACCACGGTAACTGTCATGCCTTTTATGTCCCCAAGCCGTGAAAAAACATCTCACTATTCCGCCATACTGCTTGTCAACATGAGTATGGTGGCCACAATTCTTGGATTCCATTCATACTTTCTATCAGGCAGAGTAGAGTCACTTTGGGAGGTAATAGACTTATTAAGAAAAGAAGATCGTTAAGAAACTCATTATAGAAAAAGTAATAATAAACTCAGTGGATCTACTAGTTAATAATTCTAACTGCTTAGCCAAAAATGATTGTTCAATCCATAGTTCTGTGATGAAAACGTAAATTTGTTCTGAATCTAAGCGTTATTTGTCTATGGTATATTCGTATTTAGGAAGATGTAAATATGTCAATTAGAAATCTGGTTACCACAGTACTGGCACTGATTAGTTTGGGATCAGACGGCCACGTGTGAGATGTCTGAAGTTACTATCATTAAGAACCTGTCAACTGCTTGGATATGGGTTAGGCGGTTCCTACACCGCTTCCAACCACGGTGAGTGTTGTGGGTTCGATCCATAAACTGTTGTTCCGAGTCTGGATGTTCTTTGTGTCTGTTTCATGTTGTAAAGTCCTCTGTGACGTAGTATATGGTGTGGTTAAGAATTTGTCAACATTTGAATCTAACATCGCACGCAAACATGTTCTGAGAGTTCTTGGGACCAATGCTACTGGAATTTGCTGGCTACAATCGTAACACATAGTTTCAATAAGATGAAGCTACTTGTCATATATCCAATGAGTCCTTGCCGGTGGTTAAAGACATGTCTCTGGAAAAACTGATTACCAGACGCGGCGACATTCCATGGCCACCCAGAAGTCTAGATTTATTCCCTGCAGACTTCTTTTTATGGGGTTATTTGAAGAATCGTGTCTACATCAGTAAACCAAATACACTACGTCAACTAAAACAAAAAAATCAGCGAAGAGATGTCGGCGATCTCGCGGTGTCTTTGACGAGTATTCGAAAATTTCGGTGCTCGCTTAGAAGAGTGCAAACGTCGAAACGGTGGCCATTTAGACGATGAAATTTAAAAAAAAACAAATTTCAACTAATTAGCTTTCTTGTGAAAAAACAATTTTTGTAATACGAGTATATCATATGATTTTTTACACGATTTTTTCAAATCTTAACTAATTCATGACCCACCCTACATATTCATAGTACGGTGCCTTTTAAAACGAAAAAATAAATTCTATGAACTAAGATCCTCGAAAGTCTCACGGAGATTGTTTATGGTATGTGGGTCGATTTTTTCCCTTAAGCTGATTCTACGTCCACTTTTTATATAAAAGTCCGCCTTATCTGCACAAAAGCTCTTATGACAACTTCTAAATGTCAAATACTGTAAAAAGCATTCTGTCACGTACTAAATAAGTCAACAATAGATTGTTCGTGTATACTTTGAAGAGTATTATTGATATTTTGGCATATATAATAATGATTGTATATTAAATAAGGTAACCACGCCTCACGATAAAGTGTTAATAAAACGATATCATCAACAGCTTTTTACAGTCCACTACTGGACATAGGCCTCTCCTTAGCCAGACGGGTTGGAATAGGGTTTGTTTCAAGTTTTCCTTCTCTTTGTAATGATGTTGTCTTGCATACTTTGTTCCCTGAGTCGCCTTTTACGACTCCCACGGGATGAATAGGGGTGGTAACACTATGTATTCTTAATCCGTCACCACGTCAAACGATATACAGGAAAAATAATACAAAAATATACACAGTCATACACACGTCCCATGTAAGCCCTAAAAATTGTCCCATATAAGCACAATCAAGTCTATTTTCAATCATGCTTTGGTGCCCAGGATCTACCTCAATTGTGAAGTACGGCAGGGAGGACTCCAGAAGCCGCTAACGCGTTTTTGAAGCTCCTTCTGACTGCCATCCCTCCGGGATGAAATGCGTGAATGATTCTACTTACGTTAATTATGCTCATGCATGTATGATTGTTAGTGTTATTGTAAAAGTGTGGGAATTTGTCTAGGTATGTATGTGTATGGGCAAAGTAAGGGAGGTGTCAGGGTTTGTGTGTGTGTGTCTTTCTCTCTGTCTGTGTGTGTTTCTGTAGTATTTATAGTATGTGTTAAATATGTTGATAAATTCATATGAAAAAATAACACTTACTTCCTAGAGCTATGTAATGCCTAAATAGACACATTAAATGGTCGATTAGCAACTTATTGGCTTTCGTGTTAGCGTCGAGTTAATATGTAAAATTGATAATTGTTAGGCACTTTCATTTAGTGATGTTAAAAGGTATCGATAAAATTTATCGTGGCAGAGCCTAACTTTGGCCTAAACGGTACGAATGAAGGGATGGCTTCATAAAAAACCGCGGTTAAGTAACTCTTTGATTGCTTTCTTTGCATCAAGAGAGTAAGGGAGGACCCTATGAGAAGGTAAACTTAACAACTGACAACGTAATTCTTGAGTTCCAGGTGTCTGCGGGCGACGGTGCTCGCTTATCACCAGGTGACTAGCCTGTGTATTTGCCCCTTATGCTATGCCATGTAAAATTAAGATTTAATAGTTAATAAATTGAAACAGTAGTTAAATAATAAAACTATAAAGTTTTATAGGTCTGTAATAATACAAACCCGACTAATAATCATATAAAAAAGAAAAGGTCGACCAAGAGGTCTGTCTCGGATTCCATTCCCGGGTCGGTTACAATTTCAAAACAGCCCGCAATTTCAAGATTATGGTTTTAACCTTCGTCTCTCGGAGAGCATGCAAAGCCGTCGGTCCTGCGTCTGATTTCTCCGCGGTCATCTCATCAAATTGTGCACTGTGCACTTGTACACTACGATTTTTTTTTGGTTTTTTTTTAAAAAAAAAAAGACCACCCCCGCTCTAGGAATAAGTCCTGTGTCACTAAGGTGTTTATAAACATACAAGAAATGTGTACAAAGAACACCCAGACTCAGAACAACAGTTTATGGATCACACAAAGTATTGGCCCATGTGGGATTTGAACCCACAACACTCAGCGAAGTAGAGAGCGATGTGGCGACCGCTTAAATTCTGCATAGTAGACTGGTGTCCGTTGAGAATGACCGCCGTGGCCGAAATCAGCTCGGAGTACATTATAATCGTGTACACATCTCTACTTACAAATTGCACTTACATAGCAACTATGTACGGTTACAATTCGATTGTTACATAAAATTATCTGCACGAAATGCAATTGTAATTACCTGTTCATATAAAGTTATTGATACATCAGCTCAGAGCCTAAACCACTTGGACTACAAAGTCTATTGTTCAATTATCGAAGTTGACATCCTACAAACGTAGTCGTTATTAGAAATCTAAAAAATGTATGAGGATGACGTCTCTCAGTGCTTAGTTACGTGGTCAAAACAAAATGTCAGCCGCCTGTTTTTTTATATGCATTTTTACAATAAAGTGGATGATTTCTTTTTTAATTTCGATAAGTGATAATTACAGTGCCAGATGGTGTCCCTGCTCTAATGGCCTCTTCAACTCCAAGGCAGAGATAAGTACGTGACCCTGGCTTGGAGTTACTGTACTCCACTCCCGTTTCCTATCCGAGATTTGCACATGGGGTAAACCGGAAGACGGATCAACTGCTGCTAAAGACGTTAATAATAATATTTCGGAAAAAGACAGGCATCGAACCCGAGACTTCAAGCAACCGCATACTCCACTACTACACCACCAGTCAATTTCAAAATTAGTGTGTTTTGGCCTTTGATCCCCCCATCAAAAGACGAAGTTTGGAGGGTGAAGGCTCTTTGATTACTATTTCCAAAAATTGTTTATTAGTGGGTGCTTCCGACATACCAAACCCGACAGGTCTGTTGGTTAAATGGTACTAAGCAGAGGTCGTAGGTTCGACTCCAACCCGGGACAAATCTTTGCGTGATGAGTGCGATTACTTCTGTATCTGCAGTTTGTCTATAATATGTATGTATTTAGAAATATATAAGTATGTTTATCAGCTGTCTTGTTACTATAGTACAGGCTCTGTCTAGTTTGGGACCAGACGGCCCTGTGTGATGTGTGAGGTTGGCACTATTAAGGATATTGTGATCCTGTTAGCTGTTCGGATACTGTAGTGGGTTAAGTGGTTACTACACCTACCACAGTGTTGTGAGTTCGATCCTCGTTTGGAACAACAGTTTATGTGATCCATAAATTGTTGTTCAGAGCCTGGGTGTTGGTTTTATCCGTTTCGTGTTTTAAAGTCCCCCACGACATAGGATATGTTCATATCACAGTCCCTTTGCTAGGTAGTAGAGCCACGCTGATTTCAGCAAGAGCGGGCCGGTTCGACCGAGGCAGTACTAATCTCCCACAGAAAACCAACCTAAAGCGCCAGCATCCGTGCTGTCGTGTTTCGTTGGTGAGTGTGAGACCGGAGGCCCATTGATGCAGGGGTCACAGTTATCGTGGTAACTGTGTAAGCCTTATACTGTCACGATGACTGTCATGCTTTTTACGTCCCCAAGCGGGGTGTGAATAAGCATCTCACAAGGCCGCCATAGTGTGGGTCACCATACTGCATTGTCTGCATTTGCGATGAGTACGGTGACCACAACTCTTGGATTCTATTCATGCTTTCCATCAGGCAGAGTAGAGTCACTTTGGCAGGCTCTTAATATAAAAAAAAACCTTTTAAAATACCTATACCCACATGATTGTGTGATAAACACGATTATTCGTCTGGATGTAACTTATCTACAATATGTATGTATTTAGAAATATATAAGTATGTTTATGAGCAGTCTGGTTACCATTTCTTTTTTTTTTAACTTGTGAAAACCCACGAACGGTCGCCCCACCGGGGTTAACGGCGGGGTGGTGTGTCGGAATCGGACCGACTAAAACCACACGGTGTACCACTTTTGCGCCTGACATAGGAGGGATCACGGAACAGCTGTTATTACGACATCCAGATCCCTAAACTTGAAATAAACCCCTTATCGACCCATCTGGTCAGCGTGGTATAGCAGGCTAAAATCTCCTTACTAAGGAGAAGCCTATGTCCAGCAGTGGACTGTTGAAGGTTGTTGATGATGATTGATGAGTGATGTAACAGCTGTTTTCGGATCCCTCCGATCCATACATAGCAGCAGTCTGCTTAAGCTGTCTAGTTTAAGTCCAGACGGTCGTGTCCGAGATGTCGAGGTGTCGTTATTCGCATCTGAATACGATAAATTAATTGAAAATGTAAATATGTAAATAAATCAGTAAGTTGTAAATATTAGCGTTGATTAGATCATAGTTAATACAGTGTAACAACAATATATTAAATTGTTTTGTAAATATATTTTACAAACTCAAATAACCTTTACTGAATGGATCTTATTACAATGTTAATAGAACCATTAATAGTCCACTGCTGGACATAGGCCTATCCTTAGACTCTGGCTTACCACGCTGGCCAGACGGGTTGGTAGACGGTGCCTTTCAAGTTCTCCTTCTCTTTGCAGTGATGTTGTACTTCCGCAGTCGCCCACGGAATAAATCGTGACAGTCTGTTTGTATATCAACGCACGGTAAGACTCGTGTCAGGTGGTAAGGTCAATCTTAACCATCCCTGTGAATCCTCCGTGCCGAAGAAAGCACGTTGCCCTACGAACATCTGTGGTAATCGTTGAAGCCAACTCCTAAGTAACTTTGATGCCACCTTGGGTTACGAAGGTCTAATGGCAGTCGCTTCACGTATCAAATCCAAGTTCAATTGTATCGTAGTAGACTTGAGGTAACCTAAGTTTTTGAAAAAGACTCTGAGAACCCCGATTTAAGTGTAGGACCATAAAAGTACGAAGATATTGTTGTACAGTGGAACTTCATTAACAGTCTTAAACAATCCACTACTGGACATACTCGTAGACTTCCTCTTAGTAAGTAGGTTTTGGCATACTATACCACGATGGCCAGGTGGTTTGGTATGAACAGTGGAATGTTTCGCGAGAAAATTAATAATGTCAATATGCCAGACATTTGGCACACAATGACATCTAGCCCCAATCTAAGCAGAGCTTGTACACGATACTAAAACATAAACTGTCTTTTTTAAACTTTTGTCTCTCTGTTTGTTTGTTTGTTTGTCCGGGCTAATCTCTGAAACCGCTGAATGATTTTTAACGAGACTTTCACTAGAAGATAGAGGAGGCTATTGGGCAACATATAGGCTACTTTTTATTAAATATTTCCTATAGAATCCAGATTTACGCAGCAAAAAAAACACGTCCTTAATATAATAATACCATCTACACGAACGAAGTCGCGGACAAAGCTAGTCTATGATATAATATGTATGTATTTAGAAGTAAATAATACTGTTGATAAACAGTGGTGTCTACTTTAGTGCAGGCTCTGCCTAGTTTGGGATCAGACGGCCATTTGTGAGATCTTATAATTATTACCACAGTACACACATTAAAAAAACTATTGAGACAAGTTATCGTGCTGATCATACAACGGTTTGTACTGAATTTGAATCGAACCCACGACCTCTAACTTTGCAGTAAGGATAACCACTAGACCAACATTCAAAAATAGAACACTAATGTTTGTTGACTGCGCGCTTCACTACGAAAAAAAGCCACGTAAATATTAGCATACGACGCGTGCACAAACACGCGTCTGCGCGACGAAGTGATGTGATCGAGGTGTAAGGTGACCACGGTCAAGGATAACTGCGGACTGTCTTACTCGTCTTCAGTGGCCTTCAACAGTCTACACTAGACGTAAGCATATTAGGCATCTCCTTAAAAAAGAGGTTTTGGTCTGCCGCCACGCTGGCCAGACGGTTTGGTCTCTTTCCTGTTTTCTTGCATAGGTTGCTGCCTTAGTCACCACAACAACATAGAAAGCTTAGTCTCTTGGCTCAGGGTCACTAACTAACAGTCACTAACAAACTAGAAGTCGTGGGTGTAATTTATCAATTTATCTGAATGCATTTGAAAATATATAAATAAGTTTACCAGCTGTCTGGCTCTGCCTAGTTTGGGATCAGACTGGCGTGTGTGAGATGTGTGAAGCTGGACATAGGCTTAGAAAGGAGGTGTCGACGTGCTATTCCACGCTGGCCATAGGGATTGGTATAGTATTTGTTTCAAGTTTTCCTTTTCTTTGCACTGATATCCTGCGTAGTTTGCTGCCCTAGACGCCTCATACGATACCCATGGGATCAATGCATGCACAACAATGATATTTTTATTTTAGTAATATGCCTCAATTGTAACTCTTGAGTTTCAAGTGTCTATGCATAGCCATACTTGCTTATCTTCAAGTGATTCTATAACGCAATACAAAATAAAGATAAATACATTTTCAGTACATTTCCGTCCAGTTTTAAGATCAATGCCACAGCTGGAAAAGCAAGAATAGAAGTTAAACATGAAAAAATATATGGTTAATATTACGTTAAGATGTCATAGATGTAAAGTTTTGGGTCAACTTTTACTCAATCATCTATGTATGTAAAATTACTTGCTATTACTGTCTGATTTAACAACACAGCCCAAACAACTGGGGCTACAAGCTTAACTTTTTCCCACCGGGTACTGTTTATGTATCAAACACCCGTTAAGTAAGGTTTCTAAAAAATACATTTTTAAGGGGGTCAAATAAGGGATGAATAATAATAATAAAATTGTTCATTTTCAAAGTTATAAACGTGAAATAATCAGTCTGAAAATGACCCCTAACTGATTACTATACAAAAGCTCAAATTAATGACGTGTCGTAAATGTGTTCAGTAAACAATACCTAGCAATGAATTTATATATATTTACTCGTACATAATGGCCTGTAACTTTGCTTTGTAATTTTACCGTCATTAGGACATTGTTTTTTAATGATAATATTGTAACTATTATTGAATATCAGTAAAAAATTGAATTAGAGTGTTAACTGCGAGTTTATTTAATGCGCAGTAAATTTAAATCGATTTATTGCTTAGATATGACAGATAATTTGAATAGCTTATAATGTTTATGTCTGTAGTACAATATTATACGATAACTAGCTGACTCGTCTGCGTCTCCTATTGCCCATAGGGTACCTTAAAAGATGACATATGCTGTTTTGGACTTCTTTAGAAGTTTTAAAGGGGAAAAACAATTTTGTACATTGTTTTTGCGAAACTTAAACCGACTACGCAGCGGACGCATTAGAAACTCTCAAAAGGAATAATTTTCCCCCGTTTTTGCAACATCTTTCAGTGATTCTCCGCCTTTCTTGATAAAAGGGCTATTTCACACTTAATGTTTTTTTTAAGCAGACCAGTAGTTGTTGAGATTAACGTTTTCCATCAAACAAACAAACAAACAGACACTTCAGCTTTAAAATATGAATATAGATAGCACGAAAATTTATATAAGCAATACTTTCGTTGCCTTTTATGAGGTCATCAGTATCCAAACCCCTCTCCACCTGATTCTAGAGGACTCAAAGGGCGGTAACGCACTCGTGTTTGTTGAGTTGCATCACTTACCATCATGTGAGTTCTCAGAAAAAGAAATTTAAATTTAGACGGATGAAGTACCTTCCCTTTGTAGTTAAAACCAAGTTATTTAGAACATTGACAGAATTGACAGAATTTTTTAATAAATTGCAAACTGTGTCGATGTCAACGGCACAGTTAGACATTTATTAAAAAAAAAGGTATTTAGAACATATTTAATCTTTATTAAACGAAATATTCTAAATTAAGCAATGCAACGACTAATAATACTACATATCTAATCAAAACTTTAATTAAACATTTAAGAATTAAAAAAATAAATAAAAAAAATAAAAAATCTTAACGATCAGGTCAAGTCTAATTAAATAATGTGATATAAGTACTAATGGCTTTGTTTTCATAATGTATTGTTCCGGCTTCTTTGTTCTAGTAAAAAAAGTTGAACAATATATTTCCGATTAAAGAAAACATATCCCTGAGACCGTGTATTCAAATTATCATGGTAATTGGTTTAATATTTAAGCCGTGAAAGTTTAGCAAATGACCTAGATTTTTAATAATCATTTCTGAATTGAATTTGGTCTGCCACATTAAGTTTCGTAACAGATCATTTTAAATAAAAATAGTTTTTTTAACATACAAACAATCCTACGGTACATCATCTTTGTGTAACTTCAATGGTTTAGACCGGATACGCCAACTCTCAGCGAGCCGGTATTTTTTTCCGACTTAATTGACATGTATCGTTATACTTATTACGACCCAAATTACAGAAAATCATAACAAATTGTAACCTATATGTTATTCCGATATATAACCTATATTACTGTTAAGTTTTATACAAATCCGTCCAGTAGTTTTTTCATGAAAGAGTAACAAACATCCATACAAACTTTCGCATTTATAATATGAGTAGGATGATTAGAGAAAATGGATGTTTATTTACTTAATTCTTGAGTGACCAAATAAGTTAATTCTGTTGAAGTGAATGAGTTGAAATGAGCCAATTATGTTTATGATTATGTTTAATAAAACCACCCTCCAGTAAAGTGATAAGCAAATAAGTCTAATTTGTTAATCGTTAACCAGATAGGAGATACTCGCAAAAAAAAATTTGGGAGCCTGAACGTTTATAATTAAAGCTATATTATAATTTCTTTTGCATTAAATTATATTAATCACTTAACATTTAAACGACATAATTATGTATAAAAAACCCATCCTCAAATAATCTACAACGTCGTCACCCTACCACTATCAACCGCGTGGCCAGCGCATGCACATATAAAAATCCTTGGCGTGCGACGAATGCCTTTCAGTATGTGACGATCCGTCGCAGAGTTAACACGTGTGCTGTTTTGTTCCAGAATGTGCGCGGCAATCGACATGTTAGCGTCCGAACATTTTTACGGGCACAGTCCGCCGGCCGGTTTCCTTACAGACTACAGTCTGCCCACACCACGACGACCCATCAAACTGGCAACTAGAGGATTCTCAGCACCGTGTTTAGTGCCTCTGAAACCGGTGCAACTCACGTTGAAGTCCGCTCCTAGATCCTGTATTAAATTATCCACGGACAAGAAAAATAAACGCGTGGTGTTCGCCGATGACAGAGGCTTTGCGCTGGAACAAGTGAAGTTTATGACAGAACCATCACATGTGCCGCCATTCTGGGCTTTAAAAGTTGTTTCTAGTCCACCTCCGGAACGAAAACCTTCTTCCAAACCCATAGTTGATTTATGGGAGACAAGATTTGTGCAACCGGCGTCGGATTACGTGGAATTTAGGCGAAGAATCACTGAAGACTGTGTATCGCTAGAAAATGTGATTTTAAAACAAAACGAGTGCGCGGTAGACGGTACTGTGAAAGTGAAAAATCTGGATTTTTCTAAAGAAGTCGGTGTGAGAGTTTCGTTTGACGGTTGGACGACGAGCGAGGATACTTCGTGTGCGTTCGTCGAGTCGGGGCCCTTGAATGCGAATGGTGTTTCTTTGTATGACACGTTCGCTTTCAGGCTGCAATTGCCAATTCACTCGAGGCGGCTAGACTTTTGTGTGTATTTCAAATGCAAAGGTAACGAATATTGGGACAATAATAAAGGTTTAAACTACACGATAGAAAAAGCTTCCGTCCGAAGTTCTCCTGGCATTTCGTGTGCAAGAATCAATTACGGCAACTCGTGGACGACGCGATCGGACGGGAATGGAAATGTCCCTTATTGGTGATTGATCATAGTGAAAACATGAAAGCCCTAGGGCTAAGTGTTGTGCCATATGTGAACGGAGTGGTGGCCAGTGTGTTACGGACTGTAAGTAACATATACTTGTAAATCGAAGGTATGTACTCCTATGTAAAATGTACAGAAAATACACTTGCGAAAATAAGTCAAGTATAAATAGAAGTTAAATAATAATTAATCGTACGATAAGCGGGTTAACGGCCTCTACACGCGATAGGGTCAAACTCTTTTATATCATTGCAAATAAAATGGATTGGAAAAAAATATAAAATAATAAAAATACGAAGTTATAAGATTATTATATATGCATTTAAAGCTATTTAATATATGTGAATATATTAACATATGTTTTAATATGCGAATAATGTAATCACAGATGATTATGGAGCCATTTTTAATTTATTCATTTTCGCGGTTAAATATTGTCAAATTCAAAAACTTATAATTTTGTTTTTTTGTTAATAAATTTTAATAATTTTTTCCCAGTTTGGAGTTTGAGTATTTGCAATACGAACTGTTTTTTTATGAATTATGTGAAATGTGTTCATAGATTGAATTATTTTTGGTTCAGATCTGTCTGTTGTCACAACGTAAATGATTTCGGTAGAATTTCTCGAATTGTAAAGATCTAAAAATAATAATTGTTATTTTGTTGCCCGTCACACACACAACAAAGTAAGGTTTTGATTGAGTTTGCACTAAAGAGCAAATGAGTAACGTTCTATTCAAAGCACTTGTCATTTCGACTGATATTATAATCAGTAGAGATGTTTACAAACATAAATAATGATGTTTTGTCTATACTAAGGTCGGCCATCTTGAATTTAGGTGTGATAAACATTGTTAATGTCAAATGATAATGTTGAATCTGTGAGAACTTCATTTTTATTGTGGAACAAGTTCAGTCCAATGTTAATTTCGAAAAATTTTGGACAAATACCAAAAAAAACTATACCACGTATTTCCATCTCACTTGACATTGGCAGAATTGTCGAGACCGGGACAGGTTGTTTATAAAAAAAAAGAAATTGTCGAAGGTTTATATAGAAATTAGTTGAATCATAGATATATTAATGTGATGTAATGTTGTCAAATTCTGTAAAAATTTGATTCACGATTTTTCGTAGTATCTACTTTGTCTACTTGGAATGGAGTGTTACTTTATCATGTCTTATCACGACTTGTCTTGAGATACCAAGATAATGTGTAGTCATTTTGGGGGTTGTAGTCATTTTACGAATATGTCTGGTCTAGTCATAACTTTAAGATGAATGTAGTGTTTTATGGTGGGGGTCTCGAAGTTTTACCGTCATAATAATTGAGTAATAATGTAAATCTTGCATAATGCAAAATGATTTTGTCGCTTACGACGCTTCAAGGGTAGCTTCGTTTATCAATTGTGTAATAAGGTTCTACTTAAAATAGCTTTTGAATGGAGCCTTCATAAAAACCTCGGCTTCTAAATTTCTATGTCATTTTTCTGCTTGTCAACCGAACTGGGAAGTCCAAAAATGGCGAGTAGTACAAATAAGTTTTATGTAAACTAAAATATGTCAAAATTAGTTCAGTTATGACAAGTTTAAATGTAACATCTCGAAAGCATAAGCATATTGATTGACATTAAAGTTAAGAGTAGAATTTCATTCGTATACATCTCACAATACAACTTTGCATCTCAATTTTGACAATGACAACTCAAAACTGTCAGTGTCAAATTATTATTACTTGACTATACGTCACAATAATAGCCAAGTGTCTTGATTAAACACTATCGTATCTATCTATCATGATTACATTACAGCAACTTTTAATTGAATCTCCCTTTGTACAGCGAAAAACTCATTAAGTCGACGTTTTGCACGACTTACGGCAGTAATTACAGCGGGACTGTAAACGTGACCTCGCTACTGACACTTATAGTGTATCTTAAGGGTTAGTTTTACCAGTTCCTGATAAAGTTTCAGATAGTTATCTACCAAAAAATACTATTCAGGAGATAAAAATTGCTGATATATATGTTTATCTGACATATGTCGATATCCAAGACTTTTGGAAATCATTTTTGGCAGATACGTTCAAAGTAGTCTATCAGGGATTTTATCAGCAAGTGGTGAAAGTGGCCCTTAGAACACAAAGTCATGAAGTGCACGTAAAATGACGCAGAATTCAAAATGGTTACACTCGCAACACACACCTAGGCTATTGTTAAAACAGATGGATTTTAGAATCCGAATAATGATAGTTCATAGTTGTCAAAAATGTAATTAATTATCAATGATAAATAACAAATAATATAAATTAATCCATAAGTCGTAGGTATAATTTGTCTATGG
Organism: Hypercompe scribonia; assembly: GCA_949316085.1. Lineage (NCBI taxonomy): Eukaryota > Metazoa > Arthropoda > Insecta > Lepidoptera > Erebidae > Hypercompe > Hypercompe scribonia. Next base: position 1,981,296 of record OX438994.1, read on the forward strand.
AACCGCGTCACTACAATACAATGTAATGTAAGACTGTCTTCACAGATTATCTATTACAGCTAGTTGTCTATTGTTCTACTAATGTGGTTCCGTTCCTAAAGTTACTTTAATTTGTGTGATTAATTTAAAAAATATTAATAAATTAATGACTCTAATTAAATTTAAGAGGTCGTGCCAAAGGTGTTATGGTTCCTGAAATTTTGATTACCTCACGCGACTTATGTCAATTAATGAGATACCTATAATTTACGATTTTATGGTTCACCAGTTCCTGATAAAGTTTTAGATAGTTACCTGTGGTATAAGACTATCTAACAGATAGTATGCTGATGTACATATGTTTATCTGATACACATGTCTCTATCCAAGACTTTTGAAACTTGGAAATCTGTAGTTATCAGGCAGATAAGCCCAGAATAGTCTGTCAAGGACTTTATCAGCGGTAAAACTGGCCTTTGATCATATATTTATGACTAAGCCTCTGTAATAATACTCGTTTATTATTGTAAGTATACTAAAACTAAGTGTACGATCGAATGAAGATTCAAACACAGTCGTGAAAAAATATTCTTGTTAAAATTAAGTTGTTTACGGTTAAGACATTTGAATTTTCGTTCTGAAATTTCGTACCTGAGACATGGTATGCTTTCCATTTAGATTGTTAATACAATTATGGCGCTAGGTTAATCTAATTTTGAATGAGATGTAAATAATTAAAAGTAATCTAGTTGTGAGTTTATTTTGATTTCAAGGAAAATAAGACGAGTCAATATAAGTATTCTGTGTCAAAGGAATAGTAACCTTATTTCAAAAGCCGTAAGTTTGGTGACGGAAATAATATTTAGTATTTTTATTTCTTTTCTGCTTTTAAAATTAAGGTGAAGTTGAACTCTAGTGTTATTTGTCAATTATATTATTAAAATTATGTTTTTATATTATAATTATAAATAGAACTGAATTTTTGATATAGAGATTATATTTTGAATAAATATTTTGCGATAATGATTATCAAATGCCACTTTGGTACTTGTCAGATGGTACTTTTTATATTCCTATGAGTTAGAAATGATGAATGTAAGTAATTTATTCAGAATGAATACTTAATGGAACGGCAGTAAAATATTTTGTAAAGAGATGTATTTTTTTTTAAATCAGAATGTACTAAATAGGGTTGTACGATTTTTAAAAAAGAACTGATTAATAATAATTGTATAATAGAGTTTATATAGATATTATTTTGTATAAAATTGTATAAAACCTGGAGGAAACGTGGATGACGGTATATTTTTTTGCAATATAAATAATATTGATTATATTTGTGTTTGTATTTTTATCCTTTCTTCAGTGCCTCGGTGGCACAGTGGTAGTGAATGCGACTGTTGTGTTTGAGGTCTCGGGTTCGATTTTGGGTCAGACCAAATGTTTCTATGATTTGCAAATATTGCCGTGGTCGCCGGAACGGTGTGAAGAACGCTACAGTCCCGCCTCGCAATAAAACGACGACCCACACTATCCCAGGACCTGCCCCTTCCCTTTCCCCATCGCTGGCGGGGGGCAAACGGCCCAATCCAGCCTCCATGCGCTCGTAATCTAAGCTCGTAGTGAGCGAATGTCAAATTTGTGACGTAAACATTTACATTAAAAATGCAATTCTGTGTGTTAAAACATGTAAAAATTAATCTATTATGAGGAAAAAGATAGTGGTGGCACTTATCATGGGTAAATAAACGAAACATTATGTAAACCACTGTTCTTTCGAACATTTTGTGTCCGATGTTTATGAATGAAAAACATTAATTATGAAAAGTGAAGGATCCAGATTTACCACGTAGGAACTAAATCTTTATCGAACTAAGTAACTAAGGTTGATCGAATCATGAATGAGGAGATCCGCAGACGAATCATGGTCACCGATATTGCCAGTAAAATTGATAAACGTAAGTGGCAGTGGTCGGGGCACATTACACGCAGAAATGCTGGCCGATGGACATAAAGTTCTGGAGTGGCGACCGCGTACTGCGAAACGCAGCATTGGTAGGCCCCTCTCAAGGTGGTCCGACGACCTGGTGAAGGTTGCGGGAAGCTGCTGGATGCCGGCGGCACGGGACTGGCTGTTGTGGAGAATCTTGGGAGAGGCCTATGTACAGCAGTGAACATCTTTTGGCTGAGATGATAATGATGAACTAAGGTTTTTGAGAGTAATAAAACAACTTCACACGTCACATACACGACTGTCTGATCAAACTAGACAGAGTTCATACCGTGATAATAAAACTGTTGATAAACATATTGATATATTTCTAAATACACTTTACAACGTGTTAATCTGCTTAGATACCGGTTTATCACTAAGCCACGAGCGCCTGCAACAATGAGAGCTAGCCTCCGGTAAAATAATAATTTTAGCTGCTACAGTTTTTTGCTATAACAATTTTTGTAGGCGCTAGGTGAATATAATCTTGGTTATAACGTATTTCAATGGAGTAGATAAGGCCGTCTATCAAACCAGTATCTTTTAGTAAGCGCATTTATATTATGAACGTTAATATAATCGGTTTGAACGACATTTCCTTCCTGTTTTTATATCACTAACTGTTGTCCGCGATTATTTCAGTCACTCAAGGCAAGTATTTTTAAATGTGTTATATAAGGTGGGTTACGAATAAGTCAACATTTGAAAAAATCGTATAGAAAAACCATTTGATATATTATAAAAATTAATTACCTACAAGAAAGTAAATTAGTTGGAATTTATTTTTTAAAAATTACGTCGTCTAATTGACCACTGTTTCGACGTTTGCACTCTTCTAAGCACCGAAATTTTTCAATACCCTTCGGCAAAGAGACCGTGAGATCACCGACATCTCTTCGTTGATTTTTTCTTTTAGTTGATGTAGTGAAATTTGTTTATTGATGTAGACACGATTCTTTAAGCAACCCCATAAAAAGAAGTCTGCTGGGCGTAGATCTGGACTATTGGGTGACCATGGAATGTCGCCTAGTCCGGCAATCAGTTTTTCCAGAAACATGTCTTTGACCACCGGCATGGACCCATTGGATGTGTGACAAGTGGCTCCATCTTGTTGAAACCATTTGATACGATTGTAGCCAGCAAATTCCAGTACTATCGGTCCCAAGAACTCCCGTAACATGTTTGCGCGGGATGTTAGATTCAAATTTTAATGAGTTTTTGGTCCACCCTATATAGAAAATTCAATATCCATAGCAAAACACTCCGTGTGGTGGTGGATTAAAAATACAGAGAGTCACCACTCCTATTCATCCCATAGGATACCTATAGGTGTTAGGGACAGCTAAGGGAGCAAACCAAGTAGAAACAATGCCGTAAAGAGAAGGAAAACTTGAAACAAACCGTATACTTTACCGTCTGGCCAAAGTGGTACAGCAGGTTGAAATCTCCTTGCCTATGTCTAGCAGTGGATTATTATATTGTGGCGACTTCCACATACAAACAAAAATATACAACAGCGCCATCTAGCGAAGATACATTGAACTACGAAGCGACTATTAATCCTGTATCTCGAAATAGAGATTCTCTAAGCGTTATTATTAGCATATATTCAACATTACAACATCAACTGTTGGGCCGAAGCCCACCAGGCATGATCACCTCGCCTGGTCGGAGGATCCTCCAAATCTGCCAGAAATATATCATTAATTGAATGATATATTAAATCATAATGGCTATCAAGTTTCATAATATTTTCATGTAAGACAAAGTAGTAGAGAAATGCATCGAGCAAAAATAATATACAACCGACTCGACTTGAAATTGTTTTGAATGTGATTTTCTTTTACGTATTGTGGCAAACTTCACTTCTCATTTAGTGTTTGTTTTATTTCAATCAGTCAACAAATAAAAAAAGCTGTACCATTTTAAAAATCATCGCGATAATCGACATAAACGACGAGTTCGCTAAACTGCAAGCAAAAGCTAGTGTATAATAAATCTAAAACTCGATTAACTGCATACGGATACATCACTCATCAATCATCATCAACAACATTCAACAGTCCACTGCTGGACATAGGCTTCTTAGGAGATTTTAACCTACTATAACACGCTGGCCAAATCGGCCGATATAGGGTTTATTTCAAGTTTAGGGATTTGGATGTCGTAAAAGCAGCTGTTCCCGAATCCCTTCTATGTCAGGCGCAGAGTGGCACACCGTGTGGTTTTAGTCGGTCCGATTCCGACACACCACCCCGCAGTAAACCCCGGTGGGGTGACGGACCGAGGGTGTATCCACACGTAAAAAAGGGTTTGTTTCAAGTTTTCCTTCTTTTTGCTCTGATGTTGTCTTGCATATTTAGTTCCCTTAGTCACCTCTTGCCACTTTGTATTCCGAATCCGTCCGATACATAACTCGGAAAAAAAGTAATAAAAGACGACCTACATGATTCAGTCATAATATACTTGTTTCATGTTTATTTCAATATATATGTACACAATTATTTCTGGGTAGGAAGAGGTTTATAACAATTGAAACTGCTTGTTGCATTTGATACTTTATTTTAATAATATGTAATTATATAATATATTTTCTTAAGTTATTTAGTAAAAATGGTTAAATATGTGACGCTCAAAAACGAAAACGCTTCTTAAGCGAAAAGGAAACCGCTCAAAGCGTGTTGTGGCCCCTGTGAAACATTAATATTGCGTTATACGTATGTTGGTTATGATGTTACCTAAATAAATAAATTAATATTAATGTCTCTGTTTGTAATGTGAAATTAACGATACTTACATTAAAAAAATTAATATTTAAAATTTTTGTATGTCTGTCTATTTGTTGCGGCTAATTTCTGGAACGGACTGAACTGATTTTGACGAGACTTTTACTAGCAGATATCTAATTTTATAAAGAGTATTTTTTCTATTTTATTTTATGTAAAAATGGGAAAATTAACGGGAAAACAAAATTAAAACCAAAGAAGTGGTGAACACTATCACTTTCAAAAACATCAAAAACTGCGGTTAATACCGCGAGGCGCAGCTAGCGAGACTATAAAACCATGAAAGGACTATAGTTTGGCACAAATGGGATTTCTCGGCCAAACTGACACGACAGCATCACTGTTAAACAATTTTGTCGTTACTTTTAATGCTAAGTAAGGTTATCCAGAAATTCCCTCATTGTAATTCTGGTGGAGGTGGTGGCGATATTTTATTTTAATAAATTTGGTAGAAATGCAGCAATAAAAGTTGGTTTTTATCTTTCAAATGACCATCATCAATAACTTATAACAGTCGTCTACTGGACATAGGCCTTTCCTTAGACAGGAGGTTTTGGCCTACTATACGGCTATACGTACTTTGCTCCCTTAGTCGGGTTTTACGACACACACAGGATGAATAGGGGTGGTGACAAATATCTATAACTGAGTAATATTCCTTACATAATATTTACACAAATGACATTTACATAGAAGTAAACCAGTGTGTACATAATTTTAACATGAAACATACGCATACAATAATTTAAATTAGTGGCCATGCATAAATTATGTCACGAATTTCCTGACCCTGAATTAACCGATTTTTTTGACCCCCACTCCTATCCCTATCACAGACTCCCTTGCTCCCTTGACACATTTAGCCATAATACATCGATCTGTTTGCAAAATTAACGAAATAAATAACGATTAATTATATTACAACAAATGTACAATAATAGATATTTAAAATTTGACGTTACGAAACTGAGGACCCCTGCCCCCTTTGTCGTCACTTTGTCGACTGTCCCCCTGTGGTACAATTTATAGATGACTCCTTACTATTTAGTAAATATAATTTCTTACACGATTATCACTTACATACTTACTTTTTAATGTGTATATTCATAATTATACTTCCTTAAGTTATTTATTAAAACTATTATACGTATATGTTACGCTTAAAGGTCGAACACGCTTTTTAAGCGAAAAGAAAACCGTTGAAGCGCATTGTGGCCACTGTAAAACATTGATTTTACGCTTTAAGGTCGAACACGCTTTTTAAGTGAAAAGAAAACCGTTCAAGCGCGTTGTGGCCACTGCGAAACATCGATATTGCGAAATTCTTAACGTGGTTATGATATTATGAGACTATACCACCGTGGAAAAAGTATATTTATATATTTTTTATTTATTTAAAAACTTCATTCACATATGTACATAGGCGGCATAAATGATTTTTTTAAGATACATTGAGGTTGTATTCAGATAACCTCTAAATAAATATATAAAAGTATTATAAAATTATACATATATACAATTACACATATACATAAATAAATATGGATATATAAATATAAATATTTAAAATATAAAATAAATATTTTGGACAATTGACACACAACGTCATCTAGTTTCAAACTAAGTAGAGCTTGTGCTATGATAACTAGACTGACTGATAGAATACTTATATCCCTTTTTTTGTATATATACACATTAATACATAAATTTGACATCCGTACACTGTAAATATTAAATAGTTGTAGTTTTAAACAGAAGTAAGTGTAGGTGACACTTTGTATTCTTAATCCGTTACAACAATGAGAAGTAACAAATGCAGAAGGAATTATGACCGTGTGTTTCCTCAATCTTTAAGCGTAACATAATTATACAGAATAATATAAAAGTTACACCCTAGCATGTAGTGTTCGCTTATGCTTAGCCAAAGTACTGGTTCGAGAAAAATTTTTATTACAAATATTACACTCATACGGTTTAACACCGGGGTGTGTACGCAAATGGTTGTTTAAACTACCCTTATCTTTAAATTCCGTCTTACAAATATCACAGAAATACAGATAGTCAACGGTGTGTGTACGCATGTGTCCATTTAAGACACTCTTTCTAATAAATTTTTTATTACATATGTTACACTGATACGGTTTCTCACCGGTGTGTGTACGGATATGATATCTCAAGTTATTGTTTTCTTTAAACTGTTTTTTACAAATTCGACATTGATACGGTTTCTCACCGGTGTGTGTACGAATGTGATTAGTTAAATGTGGTTTTTGTGTAAAAGTTTTCTTACAAACATCACATTGAAAAGGTTTTTCACCGGTGTGTGTACGCATGTGATAAATTAGACCACTCCTTCCCGCGAACTGTTTCTTACACACATCACATAGATATGGTTTTTCACCAGTGTGTGTCCTCATATGATATTTTAAACTACACTTTCCAATGAATTGTTTCGTACATATATTACACTCAAATGGCTTCTCACCGGTGTGTAAACGCTTGTGACAATTTAAAGAGTTACTTGATGAGAATTGTTTGTCACATATGTTACATTGATACGGTTTCTCACCGGTGTGTGTACGAATGTGGTTAGTCAAGTGTGGTTTTTGCTTGAATGTCTTCTCGCAGATATCACATTGAAATGGTTTTGGTGATGTGGAGATTGCTGCATGTTCGAGATCACCATCTTGAAGGTTGCGATTTGTCTGAGAAGCTTGCTTTGACTCTCTCGGAGAAGGATCACCTACACAATAAAATATAGTAATTACAATATCATTTGGTATTCTAGATCAAAATCATCATCTCAGCCAAAAGACGTCCACTCTTGGACACAGGCATTCCTCAAACTCACTACAACAACCGATCCTGTTGTGCCTGCATTTAACGCCGTCTCGAGACCTTCACCAGGTCGTCGAACCACCTTACAAGGAGTCTACTTAACTACAGGTGGTGTCTGTCAGGTGTGCATACAATTAAAAAAGCGGGTCAGGCAAAACGCATACCATATTTTAAACTATTTAAAGTTGTGTCATAAATATAACCTATACATCTGTACCCGATTCCAAGACGGACTCCCGGCCATCTACGGCTTACAGATGGCCCCCTCGCGTGTGAGGAACACGGTGTCCCCATCCCTCTAAAGGGTGCACGCTCCGAAGTGCATCACGCCGTTCCCCGACCTGCTTCTGCTAGGGTAACAGAGCACGCGGTTAGACGTGTATGAATTTATGCTGAGGTTACACATCACTTATATTTCAATAGCTGACGAAAAATACACAGTATACATACTTGTCCTGGAATCCGACCATTCTTCCTCATCGATAACTAGCGGGTCGTCGTCGGAGTCAGCAGACTGTGTGTTGTCATAGCCACAGTTCTCCATCGAAGTATATTTATTGACATCTGTAAACAACATCAAACCTCAAGCAATAATGTATTATTAAAAACTGTAACTCGGCAACTATTAAAATAGATAATAACAATAATTTATTCACAACTTCTATTTTTCTCTTACGTAAAGCGACCACCATCAGACATCCATAATCTAAGTACTAGGCGATATTCGAAGTTCTGTGGAAAGACTTGTTGGACTTTTTAGGACTCGAACTACCGGAGCAACCAGGACCGATGGCTTAACGTGATCTCCGAGGTTCTAGTGTCTCATAAAGCGACTAAATATATATGGTGGGCCAAGAATTCGTTATCATTTAAACCTAGTATTCCGCACAAACATGTTAGGAAGTTCTTGGGACCGATGCTACTGGAATTTGCTGGCTACAATTGTCACTTGTCACACATCCAATGAGTCCCTGCCGGTTGCCAAAGACACGTTTCCGAAAAAGCTGATCTCCTGACGAGGCGACATTCCATAGCCACCCAGAAGTCCAGATCTATCCTCAGCAGACTTCTTTTTATGTAGTTATTTGAAGAATCGTGCCTACATCAATAAACCAAATGCACTACGTCAACTAAAAGAAAAAACAGCGAAGATATCGGCGATCTCGTGGTCTCTTTGCCAACGAGTATTGGAAAATTTCGGTGCTCGCTTAGAAGAGTGCAAACGTCGAAACGGTGGTCATTTAGACGATGTAATTTTTAAAAAAGTAAATTCCAACTAATTAGCTTTCTTGTAAATAATCAATTTTTATAACATATCAAATGGTTTTTTTTTTCAAAGATTTTTTCAAATGTTAACTAATTCGTGGCCCATACTGTACATTAACGTAAAGTATTACCTTTTGGATGAATTCTTTCATTTCTCACATCTACAGAGAACGCATCTCCACCAACAGTATCCTTACTGATTAAGTGTTCGATATTATACATAGTGGTCAGTCGCCTATGTTACAGGTTGCAGTTTCACCGGTTCAAACTGTTGACAAATTAATTTGCATTATTAAGCGAGATTTACTCTAGATGCGGGCAGTGCAGGACCGGGAGGTCTACATCCAGAACTGGACGTCGTTCAGCAGAGAAGAAGAAAGAAGATTAACTTATTATCTAAGGACCTGTATGTAGACAAAAAACATGTACTTAGATAATAGTAATTTGACACTTGTTATACACGACCGGCTGGTCCTGAATTAAGCAAAACCGGTACTATATAACCAAACTACTAATAACAACACTTCAGCCAAAAGATGTCCATTCCTGGATATAGGCCTCCTCTAAAGTTTTCCACAACAGTCGCTCCCGAGCCACCCGCATCCAACGACCGCCCAGATCATCGGACCACCTTGTAAGCGGCCTATAACACTTATATTACCAAAAAAACATCTAGATACAGAATAAATGATCGTACTCAACACTTTTTTTTGTCCTGGATGAGAATCGAACCCACGATCTTTGATCTGAGAGTCAACCTCACCTAACAGATCAGTCTACATACAATAATTTCTTACTTTGGTCAGTTTAATATAAACACTCTCTTCTGGGTCTCTGGCCATTAAACTGGCCTTCGTGAAATAAAAATATTTATATAAACACAAATTATTATAACTGTCAAATTTTGTTCGTGTGGTGATGGATTAAGAATCATTGTCATCACCTCTATGCATACCATGGGTGTCATAAAAGATGACTAAAGGGGATGAACTGCACAGGACAACATCACTACAAAGAGAAGGAAAACTTGAAACAAACCCTATTCCAACCTGTCTGGCTAGCGTGATATAGTAGGCCAAAATCTCTTTTCTAGCAGTGGATTAATAATACGATTTATTTCAAGTGTTTCAAGTACTTGTGTATAATTAAATAATCAATTAAATTTGAACATAAGTACACTTCTGAACTACTATGATAGAAGTTATTTTTATCGTTGGCAACTTTGCGACTTGTGGCTAAAAAAACGATTTGCTTAGGTTTTAACGACAAAATGATTTTACGACTTCTGCAGTAGAAATCAAAATACTTTTCGGATAATGGTTTTTTTTTTAATTTCAATATGTAATACCTAAGTTATTTAATATAAAGAACTGTCAAATTGGTTTTCTCAACATCATTTCATCTGCGCTGAGACTTAACGCGTCCGATTACAATAACATGCTCAAATGCGAGAGATACAGAAGGAATAATCTCGCTGTGACGTGATAGGGATGTTCTAGAAAAGGACATTAGTTGTGCGCATGCGTGAACATCTCACGCATGCGCACAACACTATTATGAAAGTATACAATAAAATATAAACGACCTCTGTCGGTCTGTTTGCTGATGAAAAACGTATGAAAAAATATTAACGTAAAATATTTACGCATTATAATAATACTATATATTTTATTGCGTATGAAAAAAATCATATATGTTTCGTATAATATATTGTATTATAATACATATTTATGGTATACATATATGTTGGTTTAAAATGTCTAAAATATCAATCAGCATTTAATTTATCCAAGAGGTAAACCTAGACAAGCTATGATACACCGAACAAAGCCATGACTTAGGACTGTACTCGCTGTAATCGCTCAAGACAGATTTATTTAGAGATTTACACAAGACATATTTACGTAAAATATTTACGCATTATAATAATACTATATATTTTATTGCGTATGAAAAAAAACATATATGTTTCGTATAATATATTGTATTATAATACATATTTATGGTATATATTTATGTTGGTTTAAAATGTCTAAAATATCAATCAGCATTTAATTTATCCAAGAGGTAAACCTAGACAAGCTATGATACACCGGACAAAGCCATGAATTAGGACTGTACTCGCTGTTATCGCTCAAGACAGATTTATAGCATTGGCAACAAATATTACTTAACGTATTGACTTAAAATGACATATGTTACTAACACCTACAGATTAAAAATATTAAGAACACAAATTCGAATAAAATTTTAAACTAAGATAGAGCAGTCTGTATTAGCATATTGTCTACTTATCAAAGGAAAAACGCAAGCAAGGTAATTGCTAGTATACACATACTTAATAATAAACTTACGACCAGTGTCCCGAAAGCGAAATACACTCACTACACAACTTGTCACACTGAAAATCTAAAAAAATTCTCATTTTCTGTTACCTACCTTTTCAATTAAAACTTTAAGATTTCGTAGAAACTGTATATCAGTATCATTAAATCAATAAACTGTAATATTTTGACAGCGGAGTACCAATAGCTCAGTGTTGCAAGCTATTATTTCAGAGTGTCAAATTTATTGTAAATGGTAGAAATGAAAATAAAAAACAGTAATTTGGTAAAATACCTTTTTGAATGCTTCCTAAAATCTACCAACAAGGTTTTTCAACTACCACTTATTGCACTTGTTGCACAAAGGCGGGCTTAATGCCCTAATGCATTCTCTCCCAGGCGGCGATAAAATTTCATTTCTTTTCTTGTTATTTATCTGTCTGACTGTTAAAAACATTACTTTTATTATGGCTTAGCTTAAATAAAAAAATATATTTGCACACTATTATACAATGGTAGAATGGAAATAGGTGCCATATTATAGCATTATTAAGATCTCTGTAAACCTACATTTCTGCAAATAAATGATTTTATAAATAATTTGAGTTAAATAAAATTTATTGAACTAGATAATGCGCTATAATAAAACTTTCTTTCAATGTATTAAATATCTTTTTTTCTATTATAAGTGTCGTTTTCTATACAAACATAGGATAACGTGACGGATAACATTTTTAGAAAGATTTTTATATTGTTACACCAAACGAGTATAACTTGTTATGTGCGTACATAAGTAAACACACACGTTTTTTACTGTTGTTGAACAATTGTTTTATTCTTTGCAGTTTTTATTATAATTTATTAGTTAGTTTTGTTTTTTTTTCTATTTCTAAAGAGCGTGCCAAAGTGATTCTACTCTGCCTGATGGAAAGCATGAATAGAATCCAAGAGTTGTGGTCACCATACTCATTGCAAATGCAGATAATGCAGTATGGTGACCACACTATTGTGGCCTAGTGAGATGCTTTTTCACGCCCCACTTGGGAACGTGAAAGGCATGACAGTCGTCGTGACCGTGTAAGGCTTACACTGTTACCACGATAACTGTCACCCCTGCATCAATGGGCCACCGGTCTCACACTCGCCACCGAAACACGACAACACAGATGCTGGCGCTTTAGTTTGGTCTTCTGTGGGAGGGTAGTTGCTACGCAGACGGGTTTTTTACTTTTAAATGCCTTATTTTTTATTTATAGAGACACATTATTTCCACTTCTAGTTTTCACATGTGCAAGATCCGGACAGTTCTCACTTCCCGCGAAGGCCTTCTGGTGGGTTGATTGGATAGTGTATTGTCATCACCTATTGGTGAGACTGTCTATCACTGCCCAGGAACCTCTAGATCAGTCCCTTACCCCAGAACCAGTGGGGGAGGATTTAGCAACAGTAACATTACTCGCTCGGTGAAAAGCAAACACAGAACCAACGATTCTGTTATCACACAATTATTGGACCTGGGTAAGATTGGAACTCACAATCTCTACGAAACTGTATATTACTACTATGGGATAGGGAAAGGTAAATCATACGGCCATGGCGGCCAGTTAAGACAGAGACCAGTCAATACAGCATAAACAGAACCTTGTTGGGAGTTGGAGTCTGAGCTAGGTTGGAGACCTGTGTGACAGATGTCCAGTCCTCGTCTTTAAACGCTACAAAAGTTACCTTAGTGGCTGCAACTGTCAAAATACTGTCACAAGAACTAATAAGAGAGATAATTTGTGAACATAGTGGTGTATGTATGTGTGCATGATTGTATGCGAGTGTTGCTTGAAAGATTTGTGTATACGAGTACATGTGTAAGTGTGCTGCGAGAAAATTATATGTTGTATGTATTTGTGTCCGAATTATAGTGCAAAATATGCATAAGTAATTTACTTATCGTTCATTTATCGTGCAAATTATATTTTCAGTGCCATCATAGTCCAAGTCAAATAGTCAATGAGTCACCTTCTCACACTCAAACTTAGTCATGGAGTAGAAGTTTAGAAGTCTTTAGTCTATTGTATACGTAATTTCTCAGGAAGTAAAAACATCTATGGGATAGACTAGTTCTGACCGAGATCGAGGGACAAACGTAGACAAACAAAACACACACACACACAGGAAATCTTACAGTGCACAAGTGTGTAAACATAGGTGCACTTTCTGTACCCTCACTCTTATAATACGATGGGACGGTTATTCGACACGACTGGGGAGAGATCACACGCTGGAACGACAGCTTTACGTGCTCTCCAACATACATAGATTAAGAGCCCTATCAAGCCCCTGGTTACTCGATAACGCTTTTAGGTCCAACCTGGGAATCGAACCTGTGACCTCTTGATTTAACAGTCACATACTTCAAAAGAAACAACAATAATACAAGCCAATTATAAACACTTTAATAGAAATTTTAATTATTATTATCACTGAATTTGGGCTGTCTCAACCTGCGAGGCCTCGTCGATGTTTCTGTCAGCTTGCCAGGACTAAGGGCCCGCCGGAGTACTCTGCCCTTCTCCACTTTCCTTCCTGATCTCGTAGGAACCTCTAACTTCTCTGTCTTAACTTCTTTTTCTACAGGCGTTGAAAATTCTTCTTCTAAATTCTTAACGATGCCTTTTCCCAAATTGGTTTTGGAATAAGTTCTAATTGTATTTAAAGGCGTAAAAAACTGTTCAGGTGTCGACAATGGAGTGGAAAACTCTGGTATTTTATCCTCAGTTCCGGTTTCTGGAGTTTCAGATGTGTCGGTTATCGTTATCACCGGTTTTCTAGAAACCCGAGGTGTAATATTTTCTAACACGGGTTTACTAGTTACGGGTACCGGAATTTTGAATACCGGTTTTCTAGTCTTCGGTTTTTCTTGGTCATTCTCATCTGAAGTACCTCCATCAAGGTTTAACTTGATAACTTTTCGTTTTGTGGGTATTTTTTCCTGTCTCACTCTTTGAGATGGTTGTACTGGTATTATGGGTTTGGATAAAGGTGTTTTGGGTATATCTATTTGCGGACTTAACTTAAGATTTTCAAACTCAGTTTCCAAGTCGGTTTCTTGCTTCTTAACAACGTTCCTTACTCTCGCTGATGCAATCATTAAATTCATTACTTCATTGCTCATATACGCGTCCGGGTTGTTAATATCCTGCGTTATTTCATGTACAGTAACCAAATAGTCATCTGCCTTGCTAAAATTCTCATTTTTCAGTTCAAAATAAGTCGCTTCTATCATAATGTCTAATTTAACCTTTTTAAATTCATCTTCGAAAAATTTTCTAACGTGTTTAACAATATATTCCTTAAAATCCGTTTCTATATACTTATTTATAACATATTTCATTTTACAGTCAAAGTATTTAAAGGAATTAATAACTCCTTGATAATAGTTCTTAGCTATTTCTGTTTCATTAGCCCTGAAATACATAGAAGATTCTAAACCCCCAATTATATAAGAAATAATCGTACAGAACATGTTGTCGCACGCATAACAATCACAGTTCGTATGTTCTAAAAATTCCGGTGTTTTAAATCCGCGTATTGGCGCGTATTTGGGTGTCGGGCTTAGCGAAAAGATGTGTTGGCTTTCTAGCATCATTTCTAAATCCTGTTTCGGTGCAAACAGTTCTAATTTAGATTCCGTTACGGAAGTCGTCGGTGCGGTGGAGAGACCCAGGACGTATTTGAGTTTATTATCGATGGTCACCTGAAATTTAAAATATTTCTATTTTAGATACAGTTTGAACGGAGATACACTTCGGATAACAATGCTTGGGCACAAATGGGTCACTTCGAACATCAGTATTAACAGAAACTCTCCTCAGCAAGGAGGTTTTGGCCTACTATACTGCCGGCCGGACGGGTTTGTATAGGACTCGTTTTAGTTTTTCTTACTCTTTGCAGTGATATTACCCTGTGTAGTTGCTCCCTCAGGCGACTCTTATGACACCCACGGGATAAACAAAGATGTTGACATTTCGTATTCTTAACCTACCACCACACGAAGAGGTGTACAATGAAGTTTAATCTTTTTTTTCTATAGAAGCCTACCAAAGTGACCGTACTCTGCCTAATAGAAAGTATGAATAGAATCCAAGAGTTGTGATCGCCATACTAATGGTGAATACCGACTATGCAGTATGGCGACCCACGCTATGGCGGCCTAGCGAGCTGCCGCTTCACGCCCAGCTCAAAGGACCCGGGATTGTGCGGTACCTGCGCTTGCTGCATGTTGTGCGTGTTGACGGTGGCGCTGTGAGCGAGCGCCCCCGCCGCGGCGCCCAGCGCGTGCGCGCCCGCGGCGGCCGCGGCGCGCGCTCGCCGCAGCAGCTGCAGCGCGGCGCAGGCGCGGGCGCAGCGCTGCGAGTGCGCGCCGCTGCCGTACCGCGTGCGAGCCGAGCGCAGGCGACGCTCGTTCCACGCGAGCGCTGGGAACGACGAGCGATTATTCTCAAAAGTAGTAAGTAACAGTGGAAACTGAAAAAAGTGGGTGTACTCATGTACGCACGTAAGAAGGTATACTTCTTTGGCACGACTGACTTCAGACTGTTGCTTTTTTTTGTCGGTGTGCGTGCGCATCGTAAAAATTCACTCTCGTCGTATCGCCCGATCGCGCCAAAAGAAGTATAACTTCAAAATTTTTTTTTCGGACGTCTCACAGAACGCCATCTACTACCAAAAACTAATCAAAGCTTGTACAATGTGTACCAGACGACTGATATAAATACATATAAACATATATTTCTGTAAATAAAATTAGTGCCTATAAAATATTTACCCCCATTCATAAAAAGAATAAAGAAAATAGAGTATGGAGCACCCACCGTTATTACTGATGGACAGATAGTGTCTCTGCAGTCCGTTCACATCGGTCAACATGCTCAGCCCAGAGTCTTTACACATCATGGCTTGGACTTCCATCAAGCGGCCCACGGCTAAGTCCACTGAAACATACAAAACGACATTAAAGTTTATGGAGGGAACGGTTGTCCTGTCCCTCAGATACGAAGGGAGGAGTCTCCGACCAGGCGAGGTAATCATGCCTGGCGGGCTACAGACCAATGGTTAATGTTGGGGTGCTATGTATACGCTAATCGTCGCGAGAATCTTTATTTCGCGATACAGGATTAGTAGTTGCTCCGTAGTTCATTATACTCTGTAATTCGAAGTGTCTTCACTAGATAGCGCTGTAGTATGTTTCTCTCTTTATGTTATATATGGAAGTCGCTACATTTTTAACAAAAGAACTTAATTTCATGTCTTCGGACTGCTACCGGATTAAGAATATAGAATGTCAACCCCCTTATTCCTCCCATGGAAGCTATAAAGGTGACTAAGGAAATAAACTATGCAAGACATCATCACTGCAAAGAGAAGAACAAATTTGACATAAACCTTACACCAACCCGTCTGGCTACTATGGTGTATCAGGCCAAAAATTTTTTTTTTCTATATTAAGACCTTATTAAGACCTACCGAAGTGACTCTACTCCTACGCCTGAGGGAAAGTATTAACAGAATCAAAGAGTTGTGGTCACCATACTTATTGCAAATGCAGTCAATACAGTATGGTGACCTGTACTATGGCGGCCTTGTGACATGTTTTTTCCCGCTTGGAGTAAAAGGCATGACAGTCATCGTGTCAGTGTAAGGCTCACAGTTACCACTCGCACTCACCAACGAAACCCTCCAGCACGTATGCTGTTGCTTTAGGTTATTCTTCTGTGAGAGGGTAGTACTGCGTGGCTCTACTATCTACAAACGTTTCTAAAAAGGGGTCTATATCCAACAGTGGACAACAATAGAGAGAGCAACAATATTGCCATATAAGTGCAGTTGAAATTAAAATGGCAATACTTACAGTTAACATCCGGATATGTTTCATAGGCTTTTAATATTTTCGCTTGAGCCAATTGGATCAATTTAGCAGAGACACTGACACAGTCGCTATTGCTGTAATATATCTGAAACAATTATCTTGGAATATAATAATTATATATGGCGACGGATTAAGAATACAGTGTTACCATCCTTATTCTTCCCATGGGGGTGGTAAGAAGAGATTAAGAGAACAAAGTATGCAAGACAACATCATTACAAAGAGAAGGAAAACTTGAAACAAACCCTATTCCAACCCGTCTGGCCAGCGTGGTATAGTAGGCCACAACCTCCTTGTTAAGGAGAGGCCTACGTCCAGCAGTGGACTGTAAGACTGTTGATGATACTTCGTCGATTCCGTAGCCATCTGTCACAAAGATCTGGCTAAACTTTTAAGGTCTCAAACCAAGTAGTTCGTACTAAGTGTACACAACAACTAACATACATGCATACCTACTTTTTTTGTGTAAATACACACTTTATAAATAGAAAGCACCCAAACTTCGAAACAAATATCTACAGATTGTACCAACATATTTGTCAAACCTGGGAATCGAACCCGAGACCTCAAATACTGCAGTAGCATACACTACTACTGCACCACCGAGTCATAAGAATATTTTAGTTTTAGCATAAGAGTACTTACAGCTATATCGCAGAGGAATACCAAGGCTGTCTCCAGACTACTCTCATCGGCTACTACCTCACCCCAGTACTCGGTAGCCAGCGTGATCATATCTTGTACAATGTCTTGTGCTGATATGTGGTAAGCTAAAACACCCGTGTTTCTTATATAAGCTTCTCTGAAACAAGAAATAAGGCTGAGTAAGCAAAGTTAAGCAATCATATTTAGGTCAGTCTATGGATGGGTGGCTATTATTAATATACTGAGGCTCCTCCATGCTGTGGGCAACTGCTCCACCTAACTCATTGAAATTTAGTCTTATCTTAGTACACTGAGAGAAGATGCAACCGAGTTTGGAAAAAGGCTTAGGAGGAAAACTTGACACAGATGTGTGACGACAGTGAGTGTGAGAGATCACACACACTGTCGTCTGATCCCAAACTAGGCAAAGCCTGCACTATGGTAACCAGACTGCTGATCTGGATGTCGTAATAGCAGCTGTTCCCGGATCCCACCTATGTCAGGCGCAGAGTGGCACACCGTGTGGTTTCAGCCGGTCCGATTCCGACACACCACCCCGCCGTAAATTCCGATGGGGTGACGCCCCGAGGGGTTGCCACACGTTAAAAAAAAAGGGGGTAACCAGACTGCTGATACACATATTTATATATTATTAAATAGATGTTACAGATATTTTTTTTCTATACTAAGAACCTAGTAAAGTGACTCTACTCTGCCTGATGGAAAGCGTGAATCGAATCCAAGGGTTGTTGGCGAATGCAGACAATGTAGTATGGTGACCCACACTGTAGCAGGCTAGCGAGATGCTTTTTCACACCTCGCTTGGGGACGTAAAAGGCATATCAGTCATCGTGACAGTGTAAGGTTTACACAGTTACCACCATAACTGTCACTCCTGCATGAATCGACCTCCAGTCTCTCACTGACCACAAACAAACGATAGATCAAGAACATTGTGCCCGATAGATGGCGTTGTAACGTATTTCTGAATCACACTAGCGTTTTTACTTACTTCTGTCCCGTGTGTTCAGCGATTTGGCAACAAATGTGTGCTAGCTGAAGTCCGTGGGCTATTCTACTGAAGAATAGAAGGTGGTGGACGAATATTTCAGCTAGATTTAGGGCGTGACGCAGACATGTTGTTTTTGTGGCTGAAATATAAAAATTTTGAAAGTAAATGTATATTTCATGATAATCGATTAGATGAGTACATTTTAAGTTAAACTCTGCTATGTCAGTTTATAGATGGGTGACAGTTCCTTAAGACATTGAGACCCTCACGTCTCTCGAAGACCACGTAAGATTACCTTCTTTTTGGTAGCGATGTTGTCTTGCATATTTTGTTTCCTTAGTCGTCTCTTACGACACCAATAGGAAGAATAGGGTGGTGACATTGCATTCTTGATTCTTCACCACATGGAGATTACTGTTTGAATGCTTGTGGAAAAATCTTATAAGATAAGAGATTTTCAAAGCAGAAATAGAGTCTGATTTTTCACCTGTATGAACTTCCGTGGCCACTTCAGTCCATATCTCGACTGCCTGGAGTGCGCTCTGAATTGCTTCGTGTTCCTGCTCTAAGGTCCTCCTAAACTGGACCTGATCAGGGTCTGCGCTCTGTGAACAAGAGAACAATAGAGAATGACTGCACCGATGACCTAGAGGTTTAAACGGTCGCCTCGCTTCCTACTGCGCAGGGTGTTGCGTGTTCGATGCCCACATGGGACAACACCATATGACCATAAATTATTCTTCTGGGTTCCAGTTAACATCAGTATCGAGAACTATTTAGGCGTGATAGTTCATTACAACATGTTAAACGATACAACTTTTTTTTTTGACAATTGACACACAACGCCATCTAGTCCGAAACTAAGCTGAGCTTGTACTATGGGTATTAGACAACTGATATAAATACATTTATACTTTTTTTGAAAATAAATACATAGAAAACACCCAAACTCCGAAACAATAGTGTACAACGGTGGAACAAAATTTGACGTCAATTTACACTCGAATCTTCGTAAAGCAGGTTATACTTTCGTCGAACTTTGTAAACAAAACAATATGTTCAGTTAGCTAAGCAAAAAAAAATTGTTACACGTATTTTATCACTTTTTTAATAGCCTTACTTATGTTAAATTATCTTCATAACTGTTATATTATTTACTTCTTATTATATTTCTTTACTTTTCCATGATATTAAGTTAATTAGAAAAAAAAAATCGGTGCATTTGTAAACTAAATACTTCGTTGTTGACATGAGTGTATTCTGTCATCACAGAATAAGCGCGCCAAAATGGCCGCGTTTAAATCGTTCGAAAATTAAAATGATTTTAATTTTTTTTTTAGCTTATAGGTTTATATTTTGGATGTGTTATATTTATCTTAAAAGCAATATCGAGTGGAAATGTTTTTAAAAATAAAAAACATAAATGTATACTCTCTATTATTTGTAAATCATACAAAGATTTGGTCCAACTCAAGATGGAAACCGAGACCTCAAGTACAGCAGTCGTATACGCTACCACTGCGCCATCGAGTCAGTCTAAAACGTGAAAAACTTGAGGGTCGGAATGCTGGTATAATCTTGTGTATACTCACAATTTCAGTTATTTTCCATCCATTCATGTGGCTGGCATCAGCTAAATCGTACTCAGTTTTTAGGAAAAGAAGTGTGGTTTGCACTACCCTGATGTCTATTGGAACTGGATCCTGAAAAATATGAAATTAACTATGTTA
This sequence comes from Hypercompe scribonia, assembly GCA_949316085.1. Classification (NCBI taxonomy): domain Eukaryota; kingdom Metazoa; phylum Arthropoda; class Insecta; order Lepidoptera; family Erebidae; genus Hypercompe; species Hypercompe scribonia. The sequence continues at coordinate 2,001,789 of OX438994.1, forward strand.
TATACATACATAACAATGACATAAGAATTATTAGCTACCTCGGAAGCGCAGCGGTAGCGGTAGGGACCTATATCGTGACATCTACATTTTTTTTCTTTTTTAACGTGTGGAAACCCCCTCGGGGCGTGACCCCAACGGGGTTTACGGCGGGGTGGTGTGTCGGAATCGGACCGACTAAAACCACACGGTGTGCCACTCTGCGCCTGACATAGGAGGGATCCGGGAACAGCTGTTATTACGACATCCAGATCCCATCGTGACATATACTTACAACAACCCATCTGGCCAGTGTGGAACAGACTATAAAATTATGATAGTGATAGTGATGATGATGATGATCAAACCTTTAAGGAAAGTAGAGCATTTACTTACAGGCACTTTATCAATTCTCTCCAGTAGTTTTAAGACAATATCTTTGAAGTGACCATTGCTGATGGACCTGACAACAGACGGGGTTGATGATATAACTTCCAGCAATATCCAGAACACCGTCTCTTCATCTTCCTCTGAAAAGGTAATTATTATATATTACAAACTAACTTAGTCTTCTGTGTGGTGATGGATTAAGGATACATAGTGGCACCACCCCTTTTCATCCCGTAGGTGTCGTGAGAGGCGACTAAGGGAGCAAATAGCAACCATTGATGCAGGGGTGATAGTTGCATCCAGTGATTTCCTTTCTAGGGTACACCTGGTTCCCCGACTACTGGTACCTGAGATGGTGTGCGGTTTTTGGTCGGTTCAAGTCCGACATAACCACCAGTAAGTGGTATCCGGGGGATTTCCGCACAGAAAAAAAAAAAGGTGTGTGACAGTTGACGTGGGAAGTGTATGCAATACAATGCTACGATGACTGTCATGCCTTTTACGTCCCCAAGTGAGGCGTAAAAAAGCATCTTAATAGGCCGTCAGTGTTGGTCACCATACTGCATTGTCAGCATTTGCAATGAATATGGTGATCACAACTCTTGGATTCTATTCATGCTTTCCAACAGGCAGAGTAGAGTAATTTTGGCAGGCTCTTAACTACGCAAGACTACATCACTACAAAGAATGGGAAACCTAGAAACAAACCCGTTTTTTTTTTTTTTTTTTTTGATTTGACTTTTAGCTGTTGGCCTCAGATGGCCTCTACAACTTTACCCGGATTAATTTACGGTGAGCGCTGAGGGCTCTCAACCGGCCATTTGTTAAGCAACATTGCCCAAGGGCACCCCCTGCGGGGTTCGAACCTCGGCTTGGGGTGTTGCTGATACGCTTGGGCGGCCTACTCCCATGTTTTGTGGACGGTTTACGCGGCGCGTGTTCCGCCCCCGCCGACGGGGACGAAAACGCGGACGGTTCGTACTAAGTGTGTTCGCTCTACGTTGAGCGAGTGTAATGTCGTCGTCTAGCTCCCCTAACGCGTGTTTGGGTCGACGTAGTTTTGAGATTTTACTGGGTGTGTAGTTTACGGCCGCAACCACTAGAGGGTTGGGGTGAGTCGGAGCAGAGTCAAAGTAGCTAAGGGAGCACTGTTTTATGAATTGCTTGATGGTCGGCAATCTGAGGTCGATGTGGAGATCGACGTTGCGTACATACCACGGTGCTCCCGTAGCTTTGCGCATGAAATTATTTTGTAGTGTTTGAAGCCTATGGATCCTGTGTGACCTAACGTGTGCGCATACTACGCTACCGTACGTCATTATAGGACGTATGCATGCCGTGTATATTTTAATTTTGTTTTTTAAATCTAACTTCGAACGCGCGTTAATTAGACAGTGTAGACGTCCTAGCACGAAGGCAGCCCGGCTGCGGACTGCCTTGATGTGGGGGCCGAAGGATAGACGGTCGTCAAGGGTTATGCCTAGGTATTTGGCCTGCCTAGTCCAAGGGATAGACTTGCCGAACATCCTAATCTGAGGGGTCTTCTCCAAAGGATACAAGCTTAGCTGTCTTCTGTGAAACAGCACCGCCTGGCTTTTCTCCTAGTCAACGTAACTCCTAGTCAACCTTACCACAAATCATAAGGGACCATCCCTTTTTTTTAGACTGTGGAAACCCCCTGGGGTCGTCACCTAACCGAGGTTTACGGCGGGGTGGTGTCGGAATCAGACCGCCTACAACCACACGGTGTGCCACTCTGCGCCTGAGATAGGAGGGATCCGGAAACAGCTGTTGTTACGACATCCAATACGAAAACCAGAGCCGACCATTTATGTCACACTTCATAACTGTAAGTGGGGGTTGCCCGGCTGCTTCAATGATTAAGGAGTCTTTGTTGATAGATAAGAGAGAGATACGATAAGTCTCGAATGAGATTTGAAGAGTCCCGAAAGAGTTCTCTTGTGTGTCCATTCTGTGATTAGAAACAAGAGACTTTTTTATCAAAATCGTCTCATCCATTTAGGAGCTATGCTGTTACAAATAAAGATACAAGAGTATGTTAAATTTAACCACCCCAAAATTCAAACGTCACCTTTATCATCTTTCTACCCTCTTTTTGAGTTTATTTAGAGGTGGTACCTTTTGTACTTGGTAAAAACCTGGTTTAAAAAAAATAAAATGACATACCAGCTATCCAGTTTTCTTTCTGTCCATCTACAAGTTGGTACAAAGACTTCCACACTCCCGCTATAGGCATTATTGAAGGCCATAGTTTGCTGTACATTGTGAACTCATGTTTCAGAAGGCGACTGAAAAAAAAAGTCAATTTAAACAACCAGCTGTATCCTGCCATGGTTCACTGTGACACTTTGTGGCTACTAAAAGTAGATAAAATCTTAAAAGTGGGTTCGTGTATCGTGTTAAAATTTGACCTCATTCGGATGACTAGCTATTGCCCGTTGCTTTGCTTGCTTAATTATTTCATATTTCGTGTTAATCACCGCTCATTTCGCATGTGTAGATAGTAGAGCCACGTTGATATCAGCACGAACGGGTCGGCTCGACCGGGACAGCACTATTCTCTCACAGAAGAACGCCCTAAAGCGACAGCATCCGTGCTGTCGTGTTTCATTGGTGAGTGCGAGAGTCGAGGTCCAATGACTCAGGGTTGACGGTTATCGTGGTAACTGTGTGAGCTGACTGCTACGATGACTATCATTCCTTTTACGTCCCCAAGCGGGGCGTGAAAAGGCACTTCACTAGGCCGCCATAGTATGGATCACCATATTGCATTGTCTATATTTGTAATGAGTATGGTGACCACAACTCTTCGACTCTATTCCATAACTCAAAGTGACTATTGACAAGTTCTTAATATAGAAAAAAAAAAAATCCTCTTAAGGGTGAAATTCCCAAAAAACATGTCTCAGTGGACGCTAACAACGTAAAAATCAGCTATTACAATTTCTAGTTATCCTCAATATTTAACAACTATTGTAGGTGTATTTGCAACGTTTTTCGCTTTTAAAAAGACAACACCCGTGCTAAGAATATACAACAGGAAGAAAAGATCCGTACCAAAGCCTGGCACCTGATTGGTCAAGGCTTTATCGGTGCGTCACTATTTCCTTATCGCGAATAGATCATAATTTTCTGTTACAAATTTTACATACCTGAATTTGACGTCTTTCAAATAAGGTTCGATATTTTCATAGATTCCTTTTTTTAGAACAATATTGCACGCGTCCACAACACTTAACAACTGCAGATCATTTTGTTCGCCATCATCATCAACCTTATCGTCTTTCAACGACTTAGCTTTGATATCCATGACCAAACTCATATGTTTCTCCGAGTTGAGCTCTTCAGTAAATATAAGACTTAAAAAGGCATCCAAAACGGCAATATCATATTTTTTACAATCCAATTCGCATATACTCTTGTTATAATAGGCTCTTGATACATTTTTATATTCAATTTTACTTTTACTTCCTTGATTCAATTCATTTCTGATATAAATCTCAAACAGTGTGATGGAAAATTCATATTTTTGGTGACGGTTCAACAAAATAGCAGTGTTATGCGTATCTGTTTGTAATTTCAGGTAAAATTTCTTGGTGTTAGCACATTTTAATCGCTTTAATTCACTCATAATGTTATATTGAGTGCTAATGAGTTTGTTATATATAGCCATGAGTGATGTTATATTAATGTTATATTGCAGTGAGTTTGTTATGAAATGTTTCAGTAAGAAAGAGAGTCTTAGTGCATCATGTAATGAGGATTTTACATGACAATTCTCACATTTCAGTAACTGTTGGCTATATTTGAGCATGCTTAAGACTTTGAGCATGAAATTTAAACAATTTTCTTGTATTTCTTCCGAAAAATTCTCTTTTACAGAATTATTAACTGAGTACTCTACATATAATCTTAAAAATTGATTCATATACGCGTATGTCGCTAGCATAGTCTTCTTGTAACCTAATTTTTCAGTAATCCCACATGAAATTGTAAGATTTTTGAACACAGCGTCTGCATAGGTGGTCTTATTTTCAAAAAGATCACAAAATGAATTTAAGTAAAATGTTTGTAGACAGTGAAACATATCTGGCTGGTGACCGAGTAGAGAAATAGCTCCTCGAACTGCTGTGCTGAGTGAAGACTGTTTAAACTGAGTTTTAGATGCGTTTTCAGCCACAACATACAAGCAATCACACATTTTTATATACAAGTCCAATACAGCTTCCTCATTCAGTTTTTTCAACGTATTTGTATCATTTTTGCTTGATAATTTCTTGAAAATTTCTCCATATAACAAATTTAATTGTTCCGAGTGACTTTCATTATATATTAAGTGTAGCTTTTTTATTAGAAATACTAGAACATTAGTGCAGAATTGTACCGTATCATATATTTCTATGGTATTTAGAATATCTTCAGTCAATTTTGGTAATAGTTTGTGTAACGACTTTCCCTTCAGCTTCTCGATGTACGTCAGACGGTCGGCTAGAATGTTCCAGTACGTCTTACAGTATTCTTTCAGCAGCTTCTTTGCGTCTGTCTCAAAAGCCATGAAGGATAGTTTCAAGATGAGCTCTGGTGGTGTTTGTGAATTCTAAAATAAAAAATAGTAAACATACATGGTAAGTATTCTAGAATGCTACAAATTAAGGTTTTCAGGTTGACACACTTGTTGTTCTAGTATACAGCCGTCTGACAGCTAAATCAAAGGTCCTTAGTTCGATCCATCTAGACCACTGTTACCCATTTAGTGGTACGCGTACCCCCATGGGTACGTGAGATTGCATCAAGGGGTACGCGAGCAATCTCTGAATTAAAATATTAAATCCTTAAAATCAATACCAAATGATTATTTAATCCTTCTCTCCCGACTCCTTAAAGTTATTTATGGCCGAGTCATTTTCTTAATGTTAAATTAAATGTCACTTTTTACACAAGTGTTCTTAGAAACCAATTTTCAATAAACGCATTTTACTTTGACTTTGACTGAGGGGTACGCAAGTTCGAGGTCTTTCTTGAAGTGGTACGTAGAAAAAACTAATCGGGAACCACTGATCTAGACCTAACCAGAAAGATAAAGAAATCAATTATATAATTTCCTTATTTATAACAAAAGATGGCTTTATCTTGTCTTTCATTGTCCAGCAAAATTAAAACTGTTTTTAGTGAGACTTCTGTACCATAATAAATAAAGATTTTGTAGGTAGTACAACCACAGTGGGGTCAGCACGAACGGGCCGACTCGACTCGTACTACCCTTTCATAGATGACCAATAAAAAGCGACAGCATCTGTGCTGTCGTCTTTCGTTCGTGAGTGCGAGACTGGAGGTCAGTGTGAACTTTACACTGCTAGCCTTTTACGTCCTCGAGCGAGGCGCAAAAAAGCATCTCATTAGGCCGCCATAGTGTGGGTCACCATACTGCATTTGCAATGAGTATGGTGATCACAACTCTTGGATTCTATTCATACTTTCCATCAGGCAGAGTAGTCACTTTGGTAGACGGTTCTTAAAATAAAATAAGATGTATATTGGCTACCTATATTGACATTATTCTTACACTCTCACATTTGTTTAAAAACGGGTATATAATTTTTTTTCGTAGATACTTTATTAGGTACATATGCTTATTTTTTTATTATAATTAAACTGCTTTAGATATCAAAAGGTTTCCTATACACTTGAACAGTAAAAAAAACTTCTAGTTGATAAATCTGTCTGATCTCGACGTCATAAACTTACCTTCCTTACTACATGTCGATGGACATGGTAAATACAAGCTAACGTCTTGACTTGGTCATCCTTATTCAGTCCCCTCGTCTCTCGGATACAATCTATGCTTAATGTTAACAAATCTTTGGGATTTACTGCGTCTTTCCATGATGGGACTTTGTCTAAGTTCCTATAAAACAATGGTTCACATGGCTTTATTAAGTTTTGATGCTATTGTACTAACCTACTTGGTTTAATCGAATTTGTGATACTCATAGTATAAATAAACATGCAACAATTTAAACAGAATACACACAGAAAGATAAAATTTGTGTCAATTATTTATCACATTCACTGCGGGACAACACACACCTTGTGCTTTTATAAATGAAACAAACACATTGTGTTACCGACGAGTGTACCGAAAACGCAACTGTTTTGTAGCGTAACGACAATGCCTGAACCATATATTTGAGTGTTTTTTATTTTGTCTAATATATAATTATTGTTTATCGTTTATTTTATTTATATAAAAGAGTTACAATAGTGCTTATAGTATTGATGCAATCATAAGCTCATTAGAGATTTACCGTGCATCAAGGTCATCGATTCATAATACACAAATTTCAAACTATATCTTACTATGGTAATATTATATAAATGTACAATGTGGGTAGTTGTCAATAGATTTATGTCGATTGTATGGGCGCAGAGACCGCCCGCTGTCCACACGAATCACTTTTTCTAAAATATCACAATTCAAGCATGAGGCAGCAAATAGCCAATTGAAAAAAAAAAATCTGTGATACAGGCTGTTGCTCCATTATTTTTATTGTGTATTGTTTTTAAATTATTCATTTTTTTATATGATAAGAAATATTGTTGTAATTTATTTTTATATTCTTGTGAGTTATTGTGTCTTTCAAAGATATTGGTAAGATTGATAAGATTTGGGATTGCATATTGTAGTGTTCTTTTACCATGTAGATTGTTATATTATATTTAGGGAGTAATAGCTTTGAGTTTGTTAGACATATTAGACACATATTTCAATATTTCAAATAAATATGAAACTGTGGCAAGTCACAGGTTCGATTCCCGTCCAGCCCCAAATAATTATGTAACGAACTACGAGGCACAGAACCAGGATGATTCAGAACATCGGAATGTGCGTCATATCGCGTGATGTAAGTGGCGCCAATAGACCACGCCTAATCTATCAGTGCATCTATTGTTCCGGCGCCCGAGCAACAGGGATGGAAATCGCGCGGCTATATTCACTCCAAGCTTCCTGCGTTCCCCCTCCGCAAGAGTAGTGTCGGGTGCAATATTTTTATATAAATACCTGTCGTAAATAAAATCTACACACATTCCTTACTGGCATAGCATCAGTCGTTTAATTTACCTCGCTGCCTACATAGTTCCTGAGTACTACCATTTGCACGTACACTACGTAATAGTACCGGTTTAGGGTTTCCTAACTCTAACCGTACATCTACACTGGTGACCAACCGACGTGAGGATACAGCAGTAATTATCCAGAGAACATGGCTGAACAAGACAAGACATCAGTGGAACAGAATATCCACCAGGACGATCAAGTCGTCCTAGGAACAACCTGCCGTGTTGGTGTAAAAACACCACCTTTCAACCCGGACGACCCAGAACTTTGGTTTGCCCAGCTAGAAGGTCAATTTGCTTTGTCTAACATAAGCACTGATACCACTAAATTTTATTACGTGTTGGCGCAGCTAGAACCTCAACACGCAGCGGAGGTGAGGGATTTGATTGTTTCCCCACCAACCACAGATAGGTACGCAACTATAAAAGTTGAGCTGATACGTCGTCTGTCAGCGTCCCAGGAGCGTAAAATTAAACAATTACTGATGCACGAGGAGATAGGCGACAGGAAGCCGACACAGTTCCTTCGGCATTTACAACATCTGGCGGGAGCAAACGTGCCTTCAGATTTTATCCGGACCATCTGGGCAAGTAGGCTACCAACTCATCTACAGACCTGCATCGCTGCCCAGCAGTCGAAGATGCCACTAGAAGATTTGGCTGAGCTCGCCGACCGAGTCAATGATGTCGTTCCAGTTACTGCGCAAGTAACCGGGCAAGTAGCTGGAATGTCAACACCTACTGCGAATACCAGTCCTGCCATCGAGATGCTTACGCGGACTGTAGCGGAACTCAGTCGCAAAATAGAGGCGATCAATATGGAACCGCATAGGCGTTCGAGGTCACGTTCCCAGAACCCACACAGGAGTCGCTCTCGTTCACGTTCGCGACCATCAGAACATCCACATTGCTGGTACCATTATCGATTTGGCGATAAGGCACGAAAATGTACAAAACCTTGTACGTACGGGATGACAACGAATGCGGTAAACTACCAAGGCAGCCATTAGTGGCGGCAAACGACTGCCTAGCAATTACAAGTCGCCTGTTCATCACAGATCGCAAAACAAAGATACAATATCTAATAGATACGGGTTCAGACCTGTGCGTCTTTCCGCGTTCTGCTGTTCGGGAACCACGCAACAAAACTCACTATGAGTTGTTCGCAGCCAATGGGTCGGTTATACCCACGTATGGTTACCTGCATCTAACCTTAGACCTAGGACTTCGCCGTGCTTTCACCTGGCGCTTTATCGTTGCTGATGTATCGAAACCTATCATCGGCATCGACTTTCTAGGTTACTACAACCTGCTAGTTGACTGCCGCAATCAACGTCTAATTGATAACCTCACAACGTTGTCAGTCTCAACTCTGTGTCAGGTTTCCACAGAGGTGATCTCATCAGTACGTACCACTGTTGGTACTTCTACTTACCATCAGCTTCTAAGGGAGTACCCTGACGTCACTCGCCCCGCTGGAAGGCCTCAAACAGTAAAACATTCGACTGTACACCACATACGTACAACCCCAGGTCCATCAGTAGTCAGTCGCCCTCGTCGTTTGGATCCAGAACGTCTTAAGATTGCGAAGACAGAATTTGAGGAGATGCTTCAGAATGGTACAGCACGAAGATCAGATAGCCCTTGGTCTTCACCGCTGCATCTAGCCCGCAAGAAGAACGATGGGTGGCGTCCCTGCGGTGATTATAGGTCTTTGAACGCCCGTACCATTCCAGATAGATACCCTGTTAAGCACCTGCAGGACTTCACACATCAGCTGGCAGGTAGTACTGTCTTCTCCACCGTCGATTTGGTGCGCGCCTATAATCAAATACCAGTTTTTGAAGAAGACATACCCAAAACAGCAATTACCACACCCTTCGGCCTTTATGAATTCCCGTTCATGACATTCGGACTTCGAAATGCTGCTCAAACCTTCCAGCGCTTCATGGACGAGGTCCTTCGTGGGTTGGATTTCTGTTTTGGCTATTTAGACGACATTCTAATCCACAGTCAGGACCCCTATCTCCATCAGCAACATCTGAGGCAGCTGTTCGAAAGACTGTCAATGTACGGTGTACTTATAAACACAAACAAATGTGTATTCGGTCAACCGGACGTAAACTTTCTTGGCTTCAGAGTTACAAAAGCAGGGATACAGCCTCTAGACGTAAAAATTCAAGCTGTACAGGACTTCCCTACGCCCAGAAATATCAAGGAACTCAGACGCTTTCTGGGGATGCTGAATTTTTACCGCCGCTTTATTCCTAATGCTGCTGCCATACAAACTCCTCTCAACGCATTACTCACCGGTCCTAAGAAAAAGGGTACACAAACAATTGAACTGACACCTGTTCTTCTGGAAGCTTTCAACCGCTGTAAGGCTAGTCTTTCAGAAGCAGCACTCTTGGCACACCCGGACTCACAAGCAGAATTATCTATACAAACGGATGCCTCAGACTCTGCGATTGGAGCGGTATTACAACAGCGAAAAGGCGAGATATGGCAACCGCTAGCGTTCTTTTCCAAAAAGTTAAGTTCAAGTCAGAAGAAGTACAGTCCATACGATCGCGAACTATTAGCCGTCTACGAAGCCATAAGATATTTCCGTTTTATGGTTGAAGCTCGGACTTTCGTGATCCTAACAGACCACAAACCACTCACTTTCGCTTTTAAAACGAATCGAGAGAACTGCTCACCACGTCAATTCCGATATCTCGATTTCATAGGTCAGTTCACCACGGACATCAGATTTGTAGCCGGCAAGGACAACATTGTAGCTGATGCTCTTTCACGCGTACATCAAATTACTATGCCGCTAGATTATCAGTTCTTGGCTCAAGAGCAAAACACCGATACCGAGTTGCAAGACCTATTGAAGATTGGTTCAACTCTGAAACTTCAAAGGGTTAGAACATCAGAGTCAGGACTACAAGTATACTGCGATGTCTCCTCTCCAACACCTCGCCCGTATGTTACGCCATCGTTCCGCAGACAAGTATTTGACGCACTTCACAATTTAAGTCATCCAGGAGTGAAGGCTACTGTCAAGCTGGTAACACAACGCTTCGTCTGGCCAGGCATCAGGAAAAACTGCCGACAGTGGGTTAAAGAGTGTCAGCACTGCCAGCGATCCAAAATATCACGACATACAGCAGCACCTCTTGGAACATTCGAACCACCATCAGCACGTTTCCGTCATATTCATATGGACTTGATAGGTCCACTTCCATTATGTTCTGGCTACAGGTACTGCCTCACGATCGTCGACCGATTTACACGTTGGCCTGAGGCGTACCCACTTCAGGACATAACCGCCGAGACCTGCGTTGCTGCCTTTGTAGAAGGCTGGATCTCACGCTTCGGATGTCCAGAACACATCACCACTGACCGCGGTCGACAGTTCCTGTCGCATACTTTCAAAGAACTCACCGCTTTAGTCAGTGCCACACATCATACAACCACCTCCTATCACCCGGCTGCCAACGGTCTCGTAGAAAGACTTCATCGGCAGCTCAAATCTGCCATCACATGCCACGCGTCACCAAACTGGGTCGAGGCCCTGCCTTGGGTCCTACTCGGCATTCGTAGCGCGTGGAAAGAGGATCTTCAGACATCCGCTGCAGAACTAGTCTACGGTGAACCACTCCGTTTGCCTGGACAGTTCTTTTCACCTGCACCTAATGACGAAATGGACATGACCAGTCTCATTAACAGGCTACGTACCCATGTCAGCAAGCTAACTCCGCAACCAACATCTTGGCATGGCGCTTCCAGCCGTACCTTCTATATGCCAAAAGACCTTAAAACGGCCACTCATGTCTTCGTACGCCGAGGTCCTGTACGCAGACCACTCCAACCAGCTTATCTGGGTCCATACAAGGTGTTGCAACGTGACCAGAAGACATTTGACGTTGATATACAAGGCAACACTCAACGTATATCAGTTGACCGTCTGAAACCAGCTTACGTCGCGAGGGATACATCAAATGAAACTCCTCACCTCACAAAAGCCGAAGACCAGACTACCACCAAGAAGACCAGTAGCGGACGAACAGTCAGATTTCCGGACTACTATCAACCGTAGCAGCTGGCTCCGGTTTCAGCGGGGGAGTGGTGTGGCAAGTCACAGGTTCGATTCCCGTCCAGCCCCAAATAATTATGTAACGAACTACGAGGCACAGAACCAGGATGATTCAGAACATCGGAATGTGCGTCATATCGCGTGATGTAAGTGGCGCCAATAGACCACGCCTAATCTATCAGTGCATCTATTGTTCCGGCGCCCGAGCAACAGGGATGGAAATCGCGCGGCTATATTCACTCCAAGCTTCCTGCGTTCCCCCTCCGCAAGAGTAGTGTCGGGTGCAATATTTTTATATAAATACCTGTCGTAAATAAAATCTACACACATTCCTTACTGGCATAGCATCAGTCGTTTAATTTACCTCGCTGCCTACATAGTTCCTGAGTACTACCATTTGCACGTACACTACGTAATAGTACCGGTTTAGGGTTTCCTAACTCTAACCGTACATCTACAAAACTAATATCTTAAAATGCTGCCTAAACCATTGAAGTTATACAAAGATAATGTACCGTAGGGTTGTTTGTGTTAAAAAAAATAAAAATAAAATGATCTGTTATGAGACTTCTTTTGTGACAACTTCCAGTGAAAGGATTGAGAGTGGTGGGGTGTAAACAGCATTTTGATTATTGAGTCAGTAGCTGAGTCAGTCGTTGGATAACCATCGAGGTAGTAATGTGGCAGAAAAATTTCACAAGCGAAAGCTACAGCACAAAAAAATCTGACACATTAAAATGGCTTCTGTGGGTTCACGGAAGCTTGAATGTTTAATGGATAACCATCCATAAGATATAGACATAAACCATTGCAGACTTTCTTTTAATTTTTTTTAGATACACAATTCCTTATTGCATCAGACAGTGCAGATACAAGAAAATGAAAATGCATGGATTGCAACCGTACAAAGCCAGAACGGGTTACTAGTTAATATATTTTAAGATATAAATAGAATAGAATATAGATCACATTAATTCTTAATACATAATTAACATAAAACATCTGGAACACAACAAATGTGATATATGACTGCTTTATAGAACAAACCAGTAATTTTCGAAGCATGATAGGCTATTCCCAGTACCCTTGTACTGAAAACACTCTATATACATTAGTTAGTTAGGTATTTTTCATTTAATGTATGCAACAGTGAACATTTTAAAGGCAATTTTTAATTACTATCATAAGTTTTCCTTATTTTTATCATAAATATTATTAGTGTCATTGTAGAACTTACGAGGTACGTTTTAGGTGTACATTTTTACATTTGTTATGTATTGCAATATATTTGTGATAAAACTGGTAAGTAAAAAATGAAAATAAAGGTGATATAAAATAAAATCGGTTGTTCAAAGTTATTTCGACAGTTTCGTAGCCATTTTTCTGAGTTCAAGCTGTTTTCAAAGACTATTAGCTATACCTTTAAATTGATCTCCTGCTTGCCTTGCTTTGACATAAACAAAACAGTCCGTCTCTACATGTAACTTTTCTGTTGTTATTCCGAATGTTAGCCCGAATCAACAAGTGTTCGTAGCTTATTAAACTGGTATAATTTAAATACATTTTTGAGTAAAAATACAAGTAACATACCTGCATAGTAAACACAACACGTTCAAAGAGAAAGAACCTCTATCTTTGGTTGATAATTTCACTAAAACATTCTTGTATTCCAAGTAAACTCTCGCGAGGTCATACCAATCTTTACTGGTTCCGTTTGCTTTGATTTTCGCAAGAAAATCATTGGCATCCATTTCTAATTTTAACAAATTACATTAGTTTTTCTCTTTATTAAACACTTTCTAACGTTTAAATCAATTTAATAGTTATAACAAAATGCACGGTATTGGTACCACGACCGTTATATTTTAAAAGTTAATCAATGTGACTATGGAATGTTTTGGTTGACCACCTTGTTCTCAATTTCTACTATGAAACGTCAAAACTGTTAATCGACGAATCCATAGTCAAGGTTTTGTTTTTGAAATCCTCAAGTTTGTAGAAAAGAACATACTTTTTAATTCAACGTTCCATTCCCAAAAAGGTACATTTAAGGTTTATGTCAAAAATGTACTGTATTTTTAAGAACTTTCATATAGTTAAAAAAAAATTAAAATATATTAAATATTATACTTAGTAAAGGTAGCTAAATATTTTTTACATAACAATAAATTGACTTCCGTAACATAAAATACATGTTTGCATGAAACAGATTTTTTGCGTTTAATTTGTGTTACGAATGTTAAGCCATAACAGACTGACTTTTGCAAAATTTTATTGGCTTTTTAACTTTTATTCTAATAAAATATAAAGTATAAAATAAAAGAAATGATACAGTATTCTGAAAACAAATTGATCAGTAAAAGTATTCATGAATAATTTAACAATTTAGAATGATTAAAATATATTTAATTTGATAACGCGTTTTGATCACAAACGTGTCATTTGTCAAAATCGCCGCGCCATTCCCATCTCCCTATGTCATTAGCGCTATCATATTGGTGGTTAGTTAAAAAAAAGCCGGTTCTGTTAACAATAAATACTGAAAATACGTAAATAAAAACAACTTACAGTACACCAATGCATTTTAAGCTTTCTAAATCCTGGAAATAATTGATTATCAATATTTAAATCGGTAAGTTGCATCTGCAGTAAATTTTCAGTAATTTTTTAATAGTTTTATAACTTTAATCATTAGTATACAACCTTAGTATACTATAATGAAATCGTTGAGCTTACTAATGACGTGTGTGTAGATAGATACTGTAATTATTATCTATAAATTGTTATTTCAAGGTACTCATTGAGTGCAATAAAAAACCATTCTACCCAATATAAGGAATTTATCAGGGCTAGAGAGAAGCCTCCTCATCTTTAGATCATATAGGAAATGACCAGAAGAAAGAAATAATAACATTACAATTTATTTTTGGGAACAACAGGTAAACAATGTTTGTATTATTGTGTGATTGTAAATGTAACGTATATTGTAATTGTGGTAAGAAAATGAATATTAATAATTATGATTATTAATAATATTTATCAGCTATAGTAGTAATATTGACCTTTAAAAATTTAAAAGTTGGGTGTAGTTAAGTTTAAACTTTTAACTTATTTTAAGTATAAATAAATAAATAAATAACACACTTGATAATTAATGAAACAATGTATAAAGAGAAACAATATATCTATCTATACAAATAAAAAGTAAAAGTACTTACATCAAAAAATCTATTTTAAATGTTTGACAGTCTGTTTGTTACGACTAATGTCTGTGGCGGCTAGACCGATTTTGATAGGAATTTTACTACTAACGAGAGCTAATGACATAAGGAATAAATTAGGCTACCTGAATTTTAGAATACTTAATTACTCAAAAACAATATTGAAACCAATATAATAATAAACAATATATGATTCAAAAGTATTAAAAACTAATACAACGATATTTTGTTGTACGGTTCATATAAAATAATAAAAAAGCTTGAATATTATATTTATGTAGTTATTTTATGGTGAAATGGCAGACAGATTCAAAACATTATTTTTATGATTATATGACAGCTGTGCTTGAGGACTCAGGTTTGATTCCCGGGTTGTATGTTATTGTGTGATCATCTCATATATTATATCATCATCATATATTTGTACTATATGTATTGTATGATCTGCAAATATTTCTTTTGTAATTTGGGTGTTTTTTATGTATAATACATATGTATTTATAAAAAAAGTTTATAAGTATTCTATCAGTCAGTCTAGTTATCATAGCACAAGCTCTGCTTAGTTTAAAACTAGATGGCGTTGTGTGTCAAATATCCGAAATATTTATTTATTTATTATTTATTGGCCGGCCTTTGAGGTATGTAAGAACACTTTTCGAATCTTTGAAGATCTCATCAATTTGGGAATACCGTATGCAATAATTATAGGACTTAATTAATTAATTATACTAATTAATTATAACTTTAATTATTTTTATTACTAATATTTTATTTATTTATCAATCAACAGTCAACAGTCAATTTTTTTCCAAATCAAATTAGGGTCAACGTTACTGCTGAACTTAGATTTTTACATGTAATAACTGCTGTTAGATCTACACAACCCAAGTATATACGAGTACTCGTACATGTTTAGATCAATTGTCTAATACCTGTAGTACAAGCTCTACTAAGTTTTTAACTAGATGATGTTGTGTCCCAAATCTTATATTTAAATTCTAATAAAAATAAACTTAACATTATCTTGTGTTATTTTATTTCCATTTCATAAAAATAAAACTGCCTTTTCGTTACTGGAAATTTATTTTTCAATTACAGGAGTCCAACAAAATGGGTATGAGACGTCTCATCATAAAATACTACATCACCCTTCTAATAACTCTGGCATTATACTCCATATCCTCAAAGTATATCTTCGACAAGGTATATAACACCACCCAAATAGTAATTGATGAGTTATTTCACATACCGCAAGGAATATTGTACTGTGAAGGTAATTTCTCACATTGGGATCCGAAGATAACAACATTGCCTGGACTATATCTCGTATCAAGCGTAGTAGGATTTTTTAAAGAATGCAACACCTATAACTTACGGTTTGTTAATCTCATAGCATCGAGTATAAACCTCTTAATTTTTGCGAGTATATTGAAATATATATTTTATTATAGTTATAATAGTAAGCTTTCAGTTAGTATTCAAACATTGAGCCTTTCAATATTCCCTCCCTTGTATTTCTTTTCTCATGTTTACTACACGGAGACACTGTCTTTGACATTTCTTTTATTATTTTCTAGATTGTGTTTTGCGCCTGGATATAAATTTTTAACATTTATATTCGGGTTATGTTCAGTTTTAATGCGCCAAACTAACGTGGTTTGGATAGCAATGGTACTTGGCCATAAATTTCTAGATTTGTTTATAAAAAGTTCCAGAGCGTACGGTAATCAGTTCAGGAGCGTTAGAGGTAAACGTGCTTGGTATAACAACGATTATGAATTAAATAAAATGAAGCGTTATTATGATCTAACAGATTTATATAATTCTGTAAAATTTCACTTGCGGACTACTTTCAGAACGTTTTTCTGGTATCTAAACTTTGAAGATGTTGCCATATTAGCTATGCATCTGCTGATTTTAATTGTTTTTGGAACATTTGTGTATTTCAATGGGTCTATTGTCGTTGGAGATAAATCTGCACATGAGGCGACACTCCATACACCACAGTTGTTATACTTTCTGATATTCTATGGCGTCTTCGGTCTTCCTTATGTAGTTTCAAACTTACTAACTACATTGAAATTGATTTATGAAAACATGTCAACAGCTACAGTATTTGCAGTTATTTTTACTGTTATGGTACACCTTAATACCCAAGTTCATCCGTACTTGTTAGCGGACAATAGACATTTTATGTTCTATATATGGAACCGTTGGTATGGGAAATATGATTTCGCTGTATATGCTACAGTTCCTGTGTACGTCTTTTTATTGTTCAGTTTATATGATAATCTTAGAGAGAATAATTGCATATCATTTCTTTTTCCTTACTCTGTGGCGGTAACTTTAGTTCTGGCTTTGCAAAGGTTAATTGAAATAAGATATTTTTTGTTGCCATATATAATTTTGAGACTCCGTTTTCCGAAGCCCGATATGTCTATAATAATAGCTGAATTTGTATGGTATGTGCTCATCAATAGTGCTACGTTTTATGTTTTCTTTAATAAAGAGGTGCATTGGCCGGACTTTGATTATGTCCAGAGAATTATCTGGTAATCATAGAGACCATAGAGTATAGGTTGCGTCGACCATAGAGTAAAGAAAATTAATGAGTTAACTGTTATTCTACATCCTCAGAATAGATGTGCTTTTTTAATACTTAATTATTAAATCTTAAACTTTTTAAAAATGTCTCAAAAGACAAGTATGCATATATTTACGCTGGACACATTCGGCCAGTCAGTTTGTTTTTTTTTAAACTAGTCATTATCATTATCATCACCTCCACGTAGAAATGTCCCCCCCATGAGGTCGGTGTTATGTGTTTTCTTCTTTTTCCGTTATTCTTTCGCACAATCTTTCATTTCATTGCGAGATGTCTCTTTTAAGTGACCTTCTACTTGAAAATATAATCGTTGTTCATCATTGCACATTAATATTAAACAGATTCCACTGATATTTTTGACAAGACCAAGCACCCAGGCTATTCCCTATAGTCACGTTAATATTGCTTTTTCTTTACCACAGGATTTAAATAAAGGTTCTCCCACACAGGTGCGACTTTATCAATCGATAATACAGGGTTCATCTTCCGATAATTCTATTTTGTATTCGTATTTTGGCAGATTTTTTTCCTAATATCGGGCAGATTCACGTTTTTGTGATGGTCACACACATGGCATAAACTTCCTACCTAAATCAGAATTCATATTGTAGATTTTTATAACACGCGTAATTGTCGGTATAACAAAGTCTCGTCCCTGACCTTTTACTCGTATTAACGATTATCGGTGTTGGACGGAGTCACAGCCGTCCCTATACAAATGTTCTAAGAACTCTATATCGCAGGACAGAGAAATAGAAGGGTCCTATTTCTATTGCGTCATTATTATTGCTCCAGTGTGTAACTTTGTAGGCGTCCTAATACACAATGTACTAAAAACAGATTTGCAGTAACACATCCGGTAATATCAAACGATAATAGACTGACTGGGAGAGCCTTAAACCAGAAAAATTCTAAATTATTTCTATCGAAAACCACATTTTATTAACTGGCAATTTTTTTTTATTCATCTCTTTTAATTAGTATGTATTAACTATAATATGGCAATAATTGTATAATTACGTCTTAATGACATTTGAATATAGGTTACAATGTACCATGTAATGTCACATAGGCTCTTTTTAATTCCAATAATAGATGTCTAAAGAGAATATTGTTTATGGATTGGCATTTAAAGGTTAAGTTAAATAAAATTGTTCATTGGTCGGTAAGTCCCCTTTAGCCTCGGTTCCCCATTTCGTCATTGAATTATTTAGCTTTTAAGATGTTTTTCTAGCTTTATGGTAGTTGAGATGTCTCAGAGACTTTCTTTTGTAATTGTTTTTAAACAGTACGCTGTAAGCCCGTGGTCTTATATCTTAAGTATGGTAGGTATATGTATGTGAGCAGTAGTAAAAATCGAAGTACCCTCATTTCTTAACTTTTGAATTATCTTTGATTAAGTCAAAAAGTATGAAGGAATAATGTAAAAAGCTCATTATTATTGCTCAAATTTATTGCATTACGTTTAGTTACACCAAATATAACGCATGGACGTGGATCGTCAAGTAATACCAAATCGTTCTAATCGATAAGAAAATACGATAATTCATGATATTTTTCTAATACTTTGATAACTTCTACTAATATATATTGTGATTTTTAATGTTAGTCATATATTTGTAAGGAATTGTATGATAATTATAATTTGTATTTCGAAATATTTTTTTATATAAAATGAATGGTTTTTGTTATAAATTGATTTGAAATTTTCGATCTTTTTTTACCCATTACCCATTTAAGAGTGAACTGTTACCGATAATCTCACTCGGTTATGTGCCGAGGTGCCGAGGTGTATAGCTCTGACGGTTAGAATAAAAAAATATTATAAGGTGTGCTATTGTTATTTTATTACATAACTTGAATGTAAAAAGGAATGTTACAATTATATTACATTAATTAAGTATTTCTACCAATATTATTAGATTTAGGCAAGCGGTTGTGGTTTCGACGTGTGTGTGGCGACTTAAATAAATATTTTAGATACATCTGCACCTTGTGGCGACGGATTAAGCATACAGTCGCTACCCTTCATCCTGTAGGTGTCGTTATACATGACTTAGCGAGCTAACTACGTAAGACAAAGGGTTGTAAAGTGAAGGAAAATTTTAAACAAACTTTGTGCCAATCCATCTGGCCAGCGTGGTAAGCCAAGACCTTTCTAAGGAGAGATTTATGTCCAGCAGTGGACTATTAGACTTGTCAATGTTGCTCATGTAACTAAATTAAACGTAGATTATCTAATAATATTGGCTTTTACTTTTACAATATTGGCTTGACTAATATAATATGACAACAATATTTTTTATCATCGAATGATATATTTGTTTAAAATAAAATATTTTTTACATTGAGTTTAAATAATAATAAACATTAATAGGTGGAAATCATCACAAATCATGAGATCTTTACGATACTTTCACACTAAACATAGGAACCAATTTGCTCTCTATATGATTGCATAGTATTAAATGAAGTCGCGCTACGAGACGTGGCTGTAAGATTAGATATTTCAACGGATTTAAATGCGGTTTTCACTAATAGAGGGATACAAGAGGAAGACTTATATGTATGATAAATGTATATTACAATTAGTGACACACCGAAAGTTTCAGTTTCGGCCAAAAAATCTAGTGTCGGCCTTAGTTTCGATTTCGGCCAAAAAATGAGTGTTCCTAAATGTGTTGTTCGGCGAACTTCGCGGTTATCTTAGTGCAGTCTATTTAATCGCATTGAGTTAACGTTATCTTTTGGATATAAACGATTAACATAGAGACTGGATTCTAGGGTAGAAATAAAAAAAAAATCAAGTGGTTTAGAAACAAGACCACTTTTATGTTTCCATAATTTGCAACATCTAAATAAATGCAGTTATAACACATTGACCTCAAACAGCAGTCATCTGTATACGCGGCGCGATAACATTACACACTGGCTGTTGCTGCTTTTTTTAGACTCTAATCGAATGAAATAGGTTGATAATTGCGTCATTATGATGAAAGACGAGCGTTTTTAAAAAACTAATCCAATCAGTAGCCGGCCTTTGGCCTTTAGTCACCGCAAATCATTGTTCAATTTTTGCTGTTCTGTGTTCTTTTAGATGCGCTTATGAGAAATTATTGTTAGCCTTGAGATATTCGTCTAGAAATTGATATGTTCATTATTTAGCCTTATTGTGTTTGTCATAATAAACAGAAATGGTTTGAACATAAGTTATCGTGGGCGCAAGACTTCGTGTTGTAACGTGTCCAGCTAATTTTAGTTTGAGAAGTGTCAATGTTATCTTGTGTAATGTGTCTGAAACTGAGAGCATTATTAGTCTTTTGATTTTCTTGGGTCATCGGTGCCAATATTCATAATGTCACTAATGACGTTTACAACCCCAGAATACTGACATGACGATATATTTATGACAAGCTGACAAATAGTTAAAAGTAGATATTCTTTTAAATTAAGTTATTTATAATATGACCAACTAGTACTTGAAATAACATTTTTTTACCCTTTTTTAATTGGCTCTAACCGAAAGTAGGATTGAAAACGTAAAAAAAAATGACAATTTTAAAACGTCATTTTGACACTGTCAAAAATAAAATAACAAAAATGAATTGTTGCTGCAATATTTTTATAACAATATAAAATTACTACATATCAATCAAATATTTATATTAAAGAAAATAATTAAATACATTTAAAACAAAAGTGAAGGTGGCGCAACGGCAGGGCATTGCGATTAAGTGGTTGCGGGTTCAAACCCGTCAACTACTACAATCTAAACACCATCCATAAAATAAGTATTGTTTTTTTTCTTCAAATGACAATTCGCGGAGTCGCGGAGGACTTTACAAACATACAAGAAACGGACACAAAAAACACCCAGACTCAGAACAATAATTTGTGGATCGCACAAAGTGTTGTTCCGTGTGGCGTTTGAACCCACAATCCCTGGACGTAGTAGAGAGCGGCGTGGCGACCGCTTAAACCACTAGCCACCCGTGTAGGCAGTTTAGCTAGTGGGCTTAACTAATACTTGTAATATATACTCCATATTATAAATATATTTAAAAATAAACAATAAAAAAGAAAAATTAAGTACATACATTTCTTTTCACTTTCTTTTATTACTTATTACACTATCGACAATTAATTGATGTTTTTTATTTCCTCTAAATTTTTGTTTTTGGTTTCGAATAAAATATTGTCTATATCTATATTTGACTTTTAGTCATAAAAAAGTAAACTTAATACATATTATTAGTTATAACTAATTTTACTTATAAATGGATGTTAAAATAAAGAGGAAAAAACATACTGCAGTAAGTATATTATACTATGTATAAAGAAATGATTATCGTTATTTAAAAAGTAAAAAAAAATCATTTTACGTTTTGAAACAGGAACTTTTTTTTGAATTGTTCACTTAAATTATTGGACTAAAAAAAATAAACCTTACAATAGTCACATAAAATGCGTAACATTTGACATTTCGGCTACCGTCTGACGGACAATTCTGACAACGCGCGTGTTCATTAGTTAAATCAAATAGCTCCAAAAACTTCCTGTAACACATTTCCGTCCCTTTCTACAAAATCACTCTCACAAGTGAGTGGCAAAATGTTACGCATCAAATATATTATTAATATCATATTAATTGCGTATTAACACTATTTTATGGTCAAATAATTAAAAATCTATTTATAAATTTTATTAAACGAGATCCATGTTTAGTTTATTTATTATTAAAATAAATTTATATTAATAAAAATAATAACATAAATAAACTAAAGGAAAAATGAAATAACAAAACTGGGTAGGTACGGCTATTATTATCAGTCGTACGACTGTGCTTAATAGCTCAATAGTAATACTAATTTAAATAAAATCTGTGTACGACCATCTGATCCCAAACTAGGCAGTCTTACATAGGGTGGGCCAAGAATTCGTTAACACTTGAATATAATATCCCGCACAAACATATTACGGGAGTTCTTGAGACCGATGTTACTCGAATTTGTTAGCTACAATCGTAACACATGGTTTCAACAAGATAGAACCACTTGTCACACATCCAATGAGTCCCTGCCGGTGGTCAAAGACATATTTCCGGAAAAGCTGATTGCCAGACAATGCGACATTCCATGGCCACCTAGAAGTCCAGATCTATCCCCAGTAGACTTCCTTTTATGGGGTTATTTGAAGAATCGTGTCTACATCAATAAACCAAATATCAACTAGAAGTCTAGAAGCCTAGATCAACAAAAAGAAAAAATCAGCGAAATATATATAAATATATATACAGCGTGACTGGTGAGATACCTTCAATACTTATGGAGAGTACTCGGTACTCGATTCTCGTTAACTTGATATAAAAAAAATAGGTGCTTATTTTTTATCGAAATGTCTCTAAAAAATAAGTGAAATTTGGATATTATACTCCCTAAGCTCGCCGCACTGTTTACGTTGATCTAGTCACGAGCGGCGCGGCGGCACCCACCCCCGCCCTCCATCCCGCTACATAGGCAACAGCTGTACAGTGTAGGTACCTATGTATTCTGTGTTGATAGACACGTGCGGCCGCGCAGTGTCCAAGTATTCCGCAGTTAAATACTGGGCTCTCGGTGTACTGTGTACGAAGTTTACTAACAAGTTATTTAATATTTCGTTTTTATGTTATTTTATTTCATGATATATGTTCGCATACTATCACGTCCTCAAATATTGAAGGTATCTCACCAGTCAGTCTGTATATTTATTTAAGAGCCTACCAAGGTGCTTAAAAGCATAAATAGTATCTAATACTTTTGGTCATTGCGAATGCAGGCAATGCTGTATGGTGACCCATACAATGGCGGCTTAGAGAGATGCAAATTTATATTTTGACACTTTACGTTAAAAAAATACTACTAAAAGACCACATACCATATTTTATCGTCCAAATTTTAAATACTGTTTTAGTCACTCAATTCTGACTGACGAGTTTGACAACTAGTATGATTGTGTCGAAAGCTAGCTCAAGTTGGTCGAAACATAATGTGAAATGGTCAAAGACTAACAAGATTTGGCCAAAAACATAGCCATAGGAATAAAAAAGTTCTAAACACTGTTAAATTATTTATAATATCTTATAGGAATGTACCTAACACTGTCTTAAGAAGAAAATATTTGAACTAAACTAAAAATAACTCAGAACTAAAATTTAATTTAGTTATTATTAAGTAATTGCCGACGCTGTTTTAAAAACTAAGTCAATAATCACATGGAATTGTTTTGATAAGTACATCTCGCTTTTTAATAATAAAATTTTAACAAATAAAACCTAACTTAATAAGTGTCACCGGAAACTAAGTTCAATTTACGAAATTTAAAGTTTAAGTCCATCGTAACTAAAAATCTTAAGTCTCATTATAACTAAAACTGGTTAAACCAGGACTTAACTAAAAAGTTAAGTTCTTAATCTAAATCACAAAATAACAAGTAAATATATAAAATTTTAGTACCATTAGTACTCTAATACTTATTAGTAATAATTACTTGTATTAAAATATAAATGCAAATAATTTTGGCACAGCCAAATCATAGACGAATTCCTTATTTTAGATACTTCTAAAACCATCTAATAATGTTAATAATTTTAATAATAACGAGCGGTATATTTTTGTACCCTTTCATAAATCAACATGGCGCACGGATGTATTCAATACTTCGAACGTGATGTGGAATGCTTATACAAAGTGGACTGTTAAAAGTTATTGATGTGATAATGATATTTGGAAGAGGTAACATAGACCTTGGGCACAGTATAACTCCTTGAGGTACTCCTATATGTAATACCTATTAAATACTTTCCCGATACTATTATTTACATTATAATGGAATACAAAATACTAAAAATAAGTGAAATTAGTTTAAAAAGCGAATACTAAGTAACCTTTGCTCTACAAAAGTCTGATTTTTAGCCAAAGACATTGTTAATTAAACACATCAAAAGCCTTTTCTAATTCAAAAACTGGGTATTTGTTAAATTTCTAAAAGAAAACGTTGCAACTGTGGTTACTTTAACCTGGTATTATACTAATAAAAATGTTACCTAAAAACCTTTTGAAGTCGCGGAATGCCCTTAAGACATAGTAAGCTTTAAGTTTGAAGAGTTTACAATAATTTAGGTGACCTAAAATAAAAAACCTAAATTTACCATTTTTGTTCTAGGGATACACTATCATATATTCAAGCAACACTAAAGGGAATACTTGAACTTCTGCAAATAATCATATTTTTCCCCTTGGAAGCTAGTGTTGATCGCCTAACACTGAATATTTTTTTGACAAATATACCTACAAATTTTCCAAATCCTTTAGAGGATGAATTTAAATCCATTTATCATCTTTTTTCCCGTTCAGCAAGGGTGTTTCCTCCTTGAGATCCTTGACTGGGCTTTCTGGTTTTCCGTTGTAAAATTTCGCCGAATTCGCTGAAGACACTATGTAAGGGATGCCGGCTAATTCTGACGATAGTGGATTGTAGTACTGTCTGTAGCAGAATATAGCCACGGCGTATCCTAGTATTGAACCGACAAGAATGTCTGTAAAAAAAAAAAACTTCATTTTTAACGTTTATCGGTATGCTTTGGCACATTATGGGCCAAGATCGGCTGGGGTTGAAGGTCGACTATGACTTAACAAAAAAACGATTTTAAGCATTTCATTGCATTTCACCAAGTGGTTGAGGTTGACGAAACCGAAGTCTCCCTCTCAATCACCAGTGCAACGTACCTTGCCAATGATGATGATAATCACAAGTCCTCGAAAGCGCAATGCAGGCGGCTGCCATGAGAGGTGCGAGGCAGGTTATCACTCTAAGTCCTGAGCCTCTGCGACGAGATAACATTCCAAGACGACCGCACAACCAGGCCGAGGCCATTCCGAGAGAGCAGAATGATACTGCAAGGGAGGAAGCACAAGTGTTTGTAAATTGTAGTTTTCTGCACGTCTTTTACATGTAAACTTTATTACATATATAAAATTACTTCCGTTTGCCCAGAGGGGTAGCGGTCATACTAAGCGCCCACTTCTCGTCAGTGGTATGTTTTGTTTGCAGCAGTCTCGTCCGTGAATCAACAGGTTCACCACTTGCAGGTGAGGTTGGCTTGTTGCCTTAAGTTTTTAGTGGGAACCCCACGCACCCACTATAAACTGTATACTGTATATTAAAAAGGCAAATACAAGTATTCAGAGCTCGCTTGTATATTAGGCCTCTTACAACACCCATAGGAAGACTAATTGTGGTGACACCCTATATTGTTAATCTGTCACTACACGGAACACCGAACTTCGTACTTCGTACCTACAGAAACTAATTGTGTTTTCATACCATCCAGTATCCCATTGAAATATACATACAAAATTTCATCCCAATCGGTAAAGCCGTTTAGGAGGAGTTAGGTGACAAACACACGTACAAGTTGCAGATAGAACAGCAGTACTTACAACTACTATGTCCACTAGGAAATGATTTCCTCCCCTCGATTATATCTGCAGGATCACCCGTACATTTGAAATCAGGTGTCTCTATGCCGTCAGGGAAACATCGGTAGAAGAAATCTGGTCGAGGACGACCTGCAACAAAAATATAATGTGTATTACTTCTTCTTACTATTAGTTGACCAACGTAACCTCGTCTGTGTAGCGTATGCGACAGTTGTGTTTGAAGTCTCGGGTTCGATTCCTGGGTTGAACTAAATGTTTGCATGATGTGCAAATATTTGTTTCGGGGTTTGGGTGTTTTCTATGTATAATATGTATGTACACTAATGGAAAAAAATAAGGAATCAAAAAATAATTCCAAATTTTTGGGCAGTTTTCAACAGGCCGTAACTTCGAGAGAAATGGTCGTACAGGAAATCAAAAAAAAGAAAATTATAGCTCCAAGTGTCTAGCTTTTGGATTTGACCTTGAAAACTTTATAACCTCCGCGGTTCTTGAGTAATCGTAGAAAAGCCAGCAACAAAAAGATTTTTAAAATTTTTTTAGTTTTTTTTTTGGTCTACGGACGTCGAAAAAATTGTTTTAGCTTAACCACTATAAGGATCAGATACCTTGTTTATTTACTTTTAATTTGCTTTTTTATACACCCTGATTTGCCCACTTCTCGCTGAGATATCGGTTTTCAAATGGAAAAGGATCCTTTTGTCTTTGATTA
Organism: Hypercompe scribonia; assembly: GCA_949316085.1. Taxonomy (NCBI): domain Eukaryota; kingdom Metazoa; phylum Arthropoda; class Insecta; order Lepidoptera; family Erebidae; genus Hypercompe; species Hypercompe scribonia. The sequence goes on from OX438994.1 coordinate 2,028,394, forward strand.
TCGATATTTCAGCAACCAATGATTCCAAAGAAATTTAAAGGTGGGTTTCAAGAATTTGAATAAATTTTCCCTAATGACTGGCTATAGTTTTTCCGAAAAAGAAATTTTTCTTTCTGTCACATGAATTTGAAAATGCAACAAAAAAAGGGCTTTTGGTGGTTTTTTGGAAAATCAAGCACTGGATCGAAAATATTGAGGAAACCACTAATGTTAAGTGTGCCTTTTACAGTTCAATATATCCACAAAAAATCCTACAAAAAATCAAATAAATCCAACCAGCCGTTTTTTTGTTTCACTCCATCGAATTTTTGAAAAAATTAAAGGATCACGTTTTTTGCTCTGAAAAGCACATAATTTTTAAAACGGAAAAACTTTGAGTTAAAAGATAAGGATTCATGAAACAATCACCGAAAAGCGTATGAAAAAGATTGAAATTCGATTAGGAGTATTAACTTTTTTTTTTAATTTAATTAAAAGGAAATCAAAATAATCAAGGAATGCAGCGGCGGAAACGCGATAAAAATTATTAGGTGGTGGTTTTTTGAATTTCCTTAAATTGTTGAGAAAATTTTTTTTTTTTTTTGAATCCTTCTTTTTTTTTAATTTAAGCACTTTCTGGAACAAAATTGTGGGAAAGCTCGGAAAAAACATTTATTTTCCTCATTTTTAAAAATTATGAGCTGTTCAGAGCAAAAAACGTGATCCTTTAATTTTTCAAAAATTCGATCGAGTGAAACAAAAAAAAGGCTGGTTGGATTAATTTGGTTATTTGTAGAGTTTTTGTGAATATATTGAACTGTAAAAAGCACACTTAACATTAGTGGTTTCCTCAATATTTTCGATCCAGTGCTTGATTTTCCAAAAAACTAGCAAAAGCCCTTTTTTTGTTGCATTTTCAAATTCATGTGACAGAAAGAAAAATTTCTTTTTGGGAAAAACTATAGCCAGTCATTAGGGAAAATTTATTCAAATTCTTGAAACCCACCTTTAAATTTCTGTGGAATCATTGGTTGCTGAAATATCGATAATCAAAGACAAAAGGATCCTTTTCCATTTGAAAACCGATATCTCGGCGAGAAGTGGGCAAATCAGGGTGTATAAAAAAGCAAATTAAAGCTAAATAAACAAGGTATCTGATCCTTATAGTGGTTAAGCTAAAACAATTTTTTCCACGTCCGTAGACCAAAAAAAAGAACTAAAAAAATTTTAAATTTTTTTTTGTTGCTGGTTTTTCTACGATTACTCAAAAACCGCGGAGGCTATAAAGTTTTCAAGTTCGAATCCAAAACTAGACTCTTGGAGCTATAATTTTCTTTTTTTTGATTTCCTGTACGACCATTTTTCTCGAAGTTACGGCCTGTTGAAAACTGCCTAAAAATTTGGAATTTTTTTTTGATCCCTTAATTTTTTCCATTAGTGTATTTACAAAAAAAGTATTAATATAATGTATTAATATCAGTTGTCTAGTACCCATAGTACAAGCTCTGCTTAGTTTGAGACTAGATGGCGTTGTATGTCAAATGTCCGAAACATTTATTTATAGTGACTGTCTCGGTGGCGCAAAGGTACCTTGAAGTCTCCTGTTCTGATATTTGTTTCGGAATTTTCTGTGTTTCATATGTATTTACAAAAAAAAGTATATAAGTATTCTATCAGTCAGTGTAGCTAGATGACGTTGTGTGTTAGGTGTCCAAAATATGTCCAAAGTGAATTTATACGGCCTGAATTAATTTGTTCACCGTAATTTTTTTTATAGCTAGCCAATTTTAAAAGATAGACATATGCTGTCGCGGACTTTTTTCAGAAAGGGGTATGATTCTTTCATAATATAGGGTAGGCCAAGAATTCGTTAACATTTGATTCTAATATCCCGCGCAAACATATTCTTGAGACCCATGTTACTTGAATTTGTTACTTGTCACCGAGTGAGTGACCCTATTGTTCAACCGCTCACCGTCTCCCTATTGTGGTAGTCGGTGGCTCTCAAAGATTGGCAACTTGTATCTCTGGAGTTGCATGTGCTCATGAGTGGCTCTAATCATTTAACATCACATGGTGCACCTTCCGTTTGTCCTATACTCCAAAAATCTATCATTCCAAGATTGAGCGTTCCATGTAGAGCATGCCAAAGTGACTGCCTGCACGGAAAGTATGAGTAGAATCCAAGACTGGTGAACATCATCTTCATAACGAATACAGACAATGCAGTATGGTGACCCACGTTATGGCGGCCTAGTAAGATGCTTTTTCACGTCTTGCTTAGAGGATCCGGGATCAGTACCAGGTTTTGACTGCTTAGCACAGCAAGGAAGAGCCGAACCGCTTTATTCGGGAGCTTATGTCTACCACTCTAAAACGGTGACTACTAAGACCAGCACGTGTGAGGAAGGGACAAGGTGGGACCACTTGAAAGAGGTCATTAGAAAACTCTCTACCATTAAGATGATGTACACGTGTCCGGATATATTGACAGTAAGTGATAAAAAAATATTTGAATTTCGGAACTATATTCTCTGACTATACCAGTGGTCATATTTGTTGACTATGTCGTATAGATTAAATAATATTACATTACAGATATTTGGCTCACAACGCCATTTAGTCCCAAACTAAGCAGAGCTTGTACTTTAGGTGCTTGAGAACTGGTACAAATATATATACGAGTATACTTTTTTTCGTACAGACATACATACTATACATGAAAAACTACCAAACTCTGATATTTGGAGGTCATACAAGTATTTGTTCTGACCCGGGAATCGAACCTGAAACTTCAAGCACAGCAGTCGTATACGCTACCACTATACCACCCAGGCAGTCACAGATACCATCATCATCAACAGCCTTTAACAATCCAGTGCTAGACATAGGCCTCTCCTTAGCAAGGAGGTTTTGGCCTACTGTACCACGCTGGCCAGACGGGTTGGTATAGGGTTTATTTCAAGTTTTCCTTCTCTTTGTAATGATGTTATCCTGTATACTTGTTCCCTTAGTTGTCTTTTATGACACCCACGGGACAAATAGGAGTGATAACACTACGTATTCTTAATCCATCACCACAAGGACGATTTTGAAGCCGTGTTTGTCAAATAAATTAGCCAATCAACTAACGGCAATATTACTCTTTATCTAAAAACTTCTTCAACAACCTTTAGCAGTCCACTGCTGGACATAGGCCTCTCCTTAGCAAGGAGATTTTGGCTTACTATACCACGCTGGCCAGACAAGTTGATATAGAATTTGTTTCAAGTTTTCCTTCTCTTTGTAGTGATATTTTCCTGAATACCCCTTACCACACCCACGGGATCGATAGAGGTGGTGACACTATGATTCCTTAATCCATCACCACAAGGCAGTCATAGGCATAGCATATTTATTTTCAGTATATTCAGATTACTCATTTCTCAGAACCTGTCTGTAGAATTAGAAACAGAAGGTAACGTGATCATCGCTTACCAGCTACTAATTTAACCATATCTGTGAGGACACCGTTGATACCCAGGGATAACGACCATGCCAAAAGAATCTGTAATCAAGAAGACAGCAAAAATGAGGTACAGCATAAAATATCTACCTGAAGGTCTACTGTGAGTTTATACGCGGATATGGTGACGATCGATTTGATGTGAAACAAACTCACACTAGACCCCTGTTACGGCTGTGCAAAAAGTAGTAGTGCAAAGATGGTGCAGTCATTTTGGAGTTTTAGTAAGACTAAGAAACTAAATTATATATAAATGAAAACTTACTTCCAAAGCATCATTGCAATCGTTACATCCGGCCCAGGCTATGAGCGACAGGGTACATGGCACTGACAGGACGATTGCCCACAGGGCTCCAGCTGGGACATACGACTCGTGACGCGGGTACATGTACTCCCATTCCATGGTCTGTTTGTGAATCACGCGTGTGAATGGCTGCATGGTTTCCATGTAACTGAGGAAGAAATCAGAAATAAATAAATGAATCAGAGAAGTGTGAAATGGAACAAGCTTATATCCAGTAGATTGCAATACACTGATGATGATGATGAGAGAGAAATGGGGTATTTCATTATATCATAGCACGAAGGCAGTAGAGCCACGCTGATTACAGCACGAGCGGGCCAGCTCGACCGGGGCAGTACTACCCTCACATAGAAGACCAACCTAAAGCGCCAACATTCGTGTTGTCGTGTTTCGTTGGTGAGTGTGAGACCGAAGGCCCGTTGATGCAGGGGTGACAGTTATCGTGGTAACTGTGTGAGCCTTACACTGTCACGATGACTGTCATGCCTTTTACGTCCCCCAGCGGGGTGTGAAAAAGCATCTCACAAGGCCACCATAGTGTGGGTCACCATACTGCATTGTCTGCATTTGCAATCAGTATGGTGACCACAACTCTTGGATTCTATTCATGCTTTCCATCAGGTAGAGTAGAGTCACTTTGGCAGGCTCTTAATATAGAAAAAAAGACCATCAATGGAGACCAGCCGACTCTACAAGAAATTTTAGAGTGCACAAGTTTGTGCGCAAGTAAAGGTGCGTTTTCTGCTCTCTTACTCTCATAATCCGATGGGACGGCTATTCGACACGACCAGGGAGAGATCGCGCGTAAGATCGATGTCTTTACGTGCTCCTCGAGCCACGTGAGTTAAAATCCCGAGTTCCAAACTCGAGTTACTAAATAAACAAACAAACTCCATAACACTTCCTTCGCCCGACTCGTTAATTGAACCCGAGACCTCTTGATAGGCAGTTGCAAACGCTAACCGCTAGACCAATGAGGCGGTCATCCGTAGTAATAGAATACATAATGAACCAGAGTCGAATTGTGTTTAATTAATTTGTAGTTTTCCAAATCGTTGTCAAGTCTAGCAAGTGTCAATGAGCTAGCATATCATTGTGTATTTTGCATATATTATAGTAATTTACATAAATGAAAGAAAATAAACAACTTATTATTATTTGTACTCGTAATTACAAGTTATATGTGTAAATAAATATAAATTCATATTATTTTTTAAGACAGAACCGACAAGCAGACTGATGGAGGGCGACTGGCGTTGTCCATGTATGCTTGCAACTATAGTAATACCCCGCTTTACGCGACCCCGTTATGCGCGGGTCCACTAAAACGCGAAGTTCAAATTTCGCTCTCAATTGCCTCGCATTACGCGTAAGAGTGCATATAAACATAATGTAGTCAAAAGACAATACAAAATGTATTTAAATTAAAGTGATTGATTGAAATGATTCATATTTTTTGTACATATTAAATTTAGACTATGTTTAATTTTAAACCTCGATATACGCGAATTTCAGTTAACGCGTTTTTTTCCGAAACGTATCCCTGGCGTAAAGCGGGACATTACTGTGTAATACGAGTATACATAGGGACCGAAAGTTTCGGTTTCGGCCACATGTGCCCGAAAGTTTCGGGCGCGCCGAAACTCGAGTATTCGTAAGTTATTGTGTGTCGTTCAGTAAACTTCGCGGCTAATTCATGCTCACTCGCCCGCACATTCGATCATTGTTAATCGCATTGAGTTTAGGTTATGTTTTGCATGTAAACGGTTAACGTTCCTAAAAGATTTAGAGTTGGTTACTTTTAGACCACTTTTATATTTGTATATTATAATTTGTAACATTATGTAAATATATTGATCTCGGGCAGCGGTCATCCACATATCCGGTGTGGTAACATCACACGTTGGCTGTAACTACTTTTATTAAACTTGAATCGAATGAAATAGGTTGCCTATTGCTTTATCTGGATGAAAGTCACGCATTTTTATATATTCGTTCAGATGGCCTTAGCGCTTAGCCACCGTAAATCGTGTAAGTTCTGTGTCCTTGCAGAGGCGCTTGTGACAAATTATTGTAATAATGTAATATATGTTGTGAGATATGCCTCTAGAATTTTTTAATTCATATGTTATTTTTTTATTTTTATTAATTTAACTTTATTGCATTTGTCATAATAAATAAGATTTATGAGAATAAATGTTATCGTAAACGCATGATTTCATGTTGTAACGAGTCCCGCTAATTTTATTTTGAAAACTGAGGGCATTACCAGTTTATTATTTTTAATGGGTCAACGGTATCAACATCCATAATGCCGCGAATGACGTCCACATTCCCGAAATATCCTGACGCGATGATAATTTACGGGTAACGCTATCAAAATGCATCATTACCCTTAAGGTTCTCCCACATAGGCGCGTTATTATCAGTCTATAATACGGGATGCCTTACTATTATATAACATGTTTTTCGGAGCTTGCGTTTCTCCGTCATAGTTATTATATAAGTTCTTAGAACATCTATATTGGGACGTATGCGATCCCACACGCACTAGTAGTATGTCAAGGACGATATTTATTTTGTCTATGCTTTTATGATATAAAAATATATATATTATTAAATGTGTACTCTAATGCATATGTGTATGTACACTACCGGTCAAAAGTAAGTAAGTTAATATTTTTTTATAGCCTTCTTTCTTCAAAATCCCTTCAATTTTTACCAGGTCTCCAGTCACCCGCCCTCCAAAACATCCCCAAACCATCACCGAGCCTCCGCCATGTTTTACAGTTGGGATTACACATGGATCTAACATCCATTCTTCCTTTGACCTGCGCACAAAGACTCTTCTCTTAGACCCAAAAACCTCAAATTTTGAATCATCACTCCATAATACTCTCTCCCACTGTTCAGGCGTCCAATTTTTATGTTCTGTAACCCACTGCAACCTCTTAACTTTATTTTGACGTCTTAAAAGAGGTTTCTTCACCGCCACCCTTCCAAAAAAGGCCAGCTTGTCTTAATCTCCTTTTCACTGTAGAAGTACTCAAAGGCTGATCCCTAGACACATTGATCTGAGCTGCTATCTCTGGACCCGTGAGTCGTCGATCACGTTTACTGATCAATATAATACGTTGATCTTCAGCTGTTGTGGTTTTTCGAGGCCGCCCTGAACGTTTTCTATCGCCAAAGCTCCCAGTGGATTCATATTTTTCACCTTGTAGTCCACGGTACATCGAGGTATTTTTAGTTCGGCGGCAATGGCACGGTTCCTTTTACCTAGATTATGAAGACTTGTAATTAAAGCACGAGTTTCAACTGATAGTTCCTTGGTTTTACCCATTTTAAAACTTAAAGGTCTGAATTTGCGAAAACGATAGCAATTCGTATTCGAACTTCACAAAAAGATGTCTTGGTACAAAAAGTATAAATCACAGTACGTTATTGCGTCTCACAAGGCTAACTGGGACTAAACTGCAATTATAAACGCCGAAGAAATAATTCACAGTTAAAGAATAATAAACGAATCAGCGGGTACTCGCAAGTTGTAACTTGACGCACTCACCGACAAAATATAAACATGCGCTCATATGAAGTAAACAATTAATGGGCACTATTATTTTTGGTTTGTATAACATCGTTTAAACCTTCGCTTGACAACATGAAATGGAAATTTGCTAAAAGTGTATTATTTTGAAATTTAATGAATGAAGTATGGGGTGGGCGAAGACTTTTGACCGGTAGTATATACAGTCCCTGGCCAAATTATTAGACGCACTGCATAATTTTATGTAAAATATTAATTACAGAGCGATGTTGCATCGTTTTATTGTTTTAAAATGATCTGTTTGATATTTTATTATTATTTAATCAATAACTGATTAATTTAACACAAATAAAACAGCATTAATTTAAAAAATCTTATGTTTATTGAATTTTAAAGAAATGTAGAAATAAAGTACGTAAAAGTCAATATTTTGTTGAGCCACCTTTAGCCGCTATCAAGTCCTTAATTCTGCGCGACATGCTATCAATGCAAGACTGCACTGTCTCCTGCATTTGTGGATGATGATTCCACACATGAATAATCCTTTCTAGGAGCTGGGTTTTGTTGGTGATCACATCTTTAGCCACTTCTCTTTTCATCAGCTCCCACACATTTTCTATTGGATTCATATCGGGGCTATTACCCGGCCAATCCAACAGAGGGATATTTTTTTCTGCCAAGAAAGCTTTAACTGATCGAGCAGTGTGACAGGGAGCCCCATCTTGCATGAAAATGAATGGTTCCCCATTTGGAAACCAATCTCTGAGCTGCGGAATCAACCGATTTTCTAAAACTTCTTTGTACTGGTCTTGCCTCATTATTCCTTTCACGACGTACAGACGTCCAGTGCCCTTGCCACTGATGACTGACCAAATCATCACTTTGGTGGGATGTTTAACTGTTGGAATGACGCAGTCAGGATGAAACTTTTCTCCTGGACGACGACGCACATACTGAGCTTTATTCTGTAAAATTTCGAATGTGCTTTCGTCACTGAAGCAGACCTGTCAATAATAGAAAAAAAAATATAAAATCCAAGTTCTTTTGCTTTATTTTATTGAAAACGATAATAATCTACTATTTTTTTTATTAAATTACATTATCTTACCGATCTCCAGAAGTTCATATCTTTGTCTTGCCATTGCTTGGCCCACTTCAGTCGCTTTGTTTTCATTGCAGCTGTTAACTTGGGCTTCTTGGCGGGGCGACAGGCTTTAAAATTTAATTCTTTCAATTTTCTTCGAATAGTCCGTTCAGAAGCATTTACGCTAGCATCCTGGAGTTGTGATTTTATCACCTTTGTGGTAGCAAATCTGTTTTCTAGACAAATTTTCTTCAAACATCTCTCTGACCGAGGAGTGAAAATTGGTTTTCTACCACATCTTTTCTTTCTTTTCGGGCTTAATTCCTCCCCCTTTCCCTTTCCCTTTTTTATGCGTCGTACACTAGCTTCAGAAACTTTCAATCTTCGTGATATTTCCCGGTTCGAAAATGTTTTCGCATTTAAAAGAGCCTTCACTTCAGCTTTTTTACGTGGTGAAAGATCGCCCTTTTTACCCATAATGAAAATAGTCCAATGTTTATTTTAAAACACTGAATACAAATTAAACTAATAACTGAATAGTAAAAAACTGTTAAACAAACAATCACAGTCTATAAACGCAGAAAGAGAAACTGAGAAACACGTCCTAACCTGACGAAATGACGATCGCGACTGAAACAGGTTTATACTTGTTTACGTTCATGTATCCCTTTAACAACACAGTATTGCCATATGCTTAAAATAAATAAAAATAGATAGTCTACCACAAATCTTTTAAATAAAAATCAATAATACTGTAGTTTAAATACATAATTACTGCATAAAAACTTTTCAGAAACATGAAATAATTAAAAACAATACAATGCGTCTAATAATTTGGCCAGGGACTGTATATGTGTAAGATTTCAGTATGAAATAATTTTTCATAAATATAGTGTAGTGAGTTTCAGCCGAAACTGAAAGCGAGGCCGAAAGTTCGGTTTCGGTTTAAAAATCAGTTTTGAAAACCAATTGCTTGTTTGTAGGAATCAGTTTCGTTATCAAACGAATCAGTTTGACTGGTTTTGTCAGATACCACACACATATACCAAAGCCACCTTTGTGTTGACAGATTAAAAATGTAGTGTCACCATCCCCATTCATCCCATGGGTGTAAGAGCCAACTAAGAGCGCAAACTATACGAGAGAACAACACTCCTAAAAGAAAGAAAACTTGCAAGAAAGCCCATACCAACCCATTAGGCCACCATGGTATAGTAAGCCAAAACCTCCTTTCTAAGGAGAGGTCATGTCCAGCAGTTGACTATTAAGGGTTGTTGATGATGAATATTTGGGAGTTACTATGGTTGTGTTACTCCACAATATATTTTCATCTGGGGCATCTACCACTTGAATGGTCAAATTAAACATAGTGTATATTCAATAAGGATTTACTGTTCAGGTGGTACCAATACTAACAGTATTTGTCTCCAAGAGCTTGAATTACACGCTTTGTTAATCAGAGTAGCCACTTAACATTTTTGTGTACCCAAGTCTGTGTGTAAAAAGTGGCGTCGTCAAAAGCAGTGTTGCCACATGAACGCTACAAATATTTATTAATAATAAAAACTAAACCAAGAAAACAGAATAGAATGAAATACGTTATTAATCTTGTAAACAATTATGTTCCACTGCGTTTCCATTGTGCATGCAATTCCATTCCGGTGTGTTATGAGAATTAACACTCATGAGTGTTTAGGAGTAAGGATTAAATACATATTCACTCCCTCTGTAGTACAGTAGTAGTTTATTCAACTGCGGTACCGAGGTTTCAGGTTTGATTCCAGATTGAACCAAATGTTTGCGTCATTTGCAAATATTCGTTCTGGAGTTGGGTGTTTTCTATCTATACAAATAAATAAACTAGTTGTCTGTTTGTAATTTCAAATTTATAGCTTTTTACTATATGTATATGAAAGGGAAGGTTCTACATCAAAAAATGAATTTCTAAAATTTTGTCTCTTGGCTGGACCGATTTAGATGTCTTTTTCTGGTGGATAACTGACGTTATTAGGACTAACTTAGGTAACTATTATTAAAAAGACAAAAGAAACCCTGCTTTGTAAAATGCCACATGGATGAAGTTACAGTTAACAGTTAGTGTATGATATTTATGTACTTAAAATAAATAATTTATGTACAACTTTACGCACAAATACATGCATCGGCGGACGTAATGCCTAAGGCATTTTCTGCCAGTCAACCGATTGGGCGATGCAGAGAAAATATGAGGTAGGTGCACTTAAGGATAAGAAGTAATTGACTGAGGATTTAGTATATATAGACTAGTTTGACCATAAATAAGTAAATACACTTACATAAACACATACATATATAACACATACATGTATAACACACATACACATATACAATTTAAGTATTCTATTAGTTTTTCTAACTTTCATAGTACAAGTTAGTAGTAGAAACTAGATGGCGTTGTGTCAGATGTGTGAAAAAAATATGTTTTTTATAATATATTTGTTTTGATTAGATTTTCGACCAGATTGAACTTAACATGTATCGGGAGCTCGTATTCCCATAATAAAGGTATTAATACATGTAATTGATTGTTTCTTTTAAGTTATTGATAAGTCTGATAGTTCAATTCATCATCATCATCATCAACCGGAAGACGTCCACTGCTGAACATGGGCCTCCCCCTAGACGTCACGCCGCACGACTGGACGCCAACTGCATCCATCGGCTCCCCGCGACTCGGACTATGTCGTCGGTCCATTTAGTGGGGGTCTACCTGGTCGCCACTCGAGAACCAATTTCAACCAAGTTCAATTCTTATATGAATAATTCTAATTGTATTTTATCTTATCTTATACGAATGAGTTTTGTTATAATAAATATTTACGTCAGATTCGTAATAAAACTGAATCAATATTTTTATATTTTATTTACACTTTAAAACTAAAGATTAACATTGAAAGTTTAAATTGGCCTTAAGTAGTAACCTTGAAAAATGTAATTAGCTAGTCCGAATTGATTAAGAACACATATTTAATAGATAAATAAGTAAAAATGTGTACGTAAATATTAAAATGAACATATGGACATCGCTTACCAAAAAACTGATAGTAAAATTATCCGTAGAACTATTTCGATGAACAGATTAAAGTTTGCAGATCGTATTAGTGGCATTTTTGTCATGTAATTTATTAATTTCTTGATTTAAATTCGTAATTCACTTGCACCACGAAATTTTTTGATAATGACAATAAATGACGTCAACTAATTCGTTCGGAAATTTAGAATTTTCGATCTTTGTAGTGCTTACTTAATTTACGTTTAGTTATTGGTCATTTTTGTTTCTTCTTCATAGTCGAAAGACGTCCACTGCTGGACATAGAACTTTCCGAAATTTTACCACAACAATCGATCCTGTCTGCAGTCAATGTTCTAACATAAAATTAATCAATAGTAATTTTCTTTGACTTTCATTTAAAAATATTTTAATTTTTGTTGGTTATTTAAGTGGAATAATATTGAAAGCATTATAAGTTACGTATTACTATCTCAGGTAATACGACATCAAAATTTTATAGCGATGAACCATGATTTTTGTTCATTATCAGTCTTGCAAAGCAAGAACATGAATGATGTTTACCTTTCACCTCATTAGGGCAAGCGATCCAGGTGCATATATAGCATTTTATACTCCGTAGCTGCAGTGCCTACTCTCGTTAATAATTTTGTTGAATGACTTGGCGTGACAATGCATAAGTTGAGATGCTATCGACTATCGTTGCTACGACTGATGTACAGCCATATCATGGAGGAAGGGGAGAAGAACGAGTTAAAGATGTAGTTCCAGTAACGCAATAGATAAGCCTATTACCGCCAATCAGCAACCTTAAAGATGTTAGAACAATTAGGAGAACATTAAAAGGAGTAGAGGTAAAGGATATTAATACATTTTTTCTTAAAATGCCGCACACCGATTGGGAATATGAATATACCCGGAGTCGCGGGGGACTTTACAAACATACAAGAACACTCAGACGTAGAACAACAATTTGTTGATCACACTAAGTGTTATACCTTATGGGGTTTGAACCCACAACACTCGGCCCAGTAGAGAGCGGCGTGGTGACCGCTTAAACCACTGGGCCAACCGTGCAATCAAGCAAAATTGGAGAATGAAATAAATATCTCGACCAAGTCCGGGTTCCAAAACTCGAATTGGCTGTTACACACTTCTCATCGCCGTATTTCTACATTGTAAAAGCTACAAGGAACTTAAAATAAAGAACATGCTGACTTATACTTCCTTTATTGTTAACTAAATATACAATTATGGACTTATAAAATAATTACTTTGTACGAGTTTTAGTGTTATATTCTTATAAAACTTATTATAAAAAGAGCACTTTCAAGAATATATATTTATCTAGTTTTATTTACTCAGTAATTTAAAAAAAATACATGACATGAATGGTTACTTATAAAAAATACTACATTGACAACAAGAAAACGAACACAATCAAATAATTTAAGAACAAAGAAAAAGCATTATAAATACTACACAACAAAAATTGCAAAATCCTGCAAAAAGTAACACAAACAAAACAACGTAGAAAATTAAAATAAATAATGACTTTAATATTTCATAAAAACTAGCATTCACGAAAGAAATAAAATGAAAAATTAAAAACAGTTTTGCTAACAAAAGAGCGCAGATAGCGACGTGTAACTGAATATCCAATCAGCGTCTTTCGTGGCAAATATTTTAAACGTCAGCTTCATTCACACTAAAAATTTAAAATATTCAATTTTATTGCCTTCGTGACAATGGGAATATGCATGTATTTTTTATTTTTTAACTCTTTTCTACTAATTTTAGTATATTCTTAAAAAAAAATCGCACGATTTCAATGCGGTCATTTTGGCGTGCTTATTCTGTGATAATGGACTACACTCGTGTCATTAACAAAGTAATTGGTTCACAAATGCACAGAGCTATTTTTTTTAATTAACTCATTACTTTTCCATGGAAAAGTAAAGAAATATAATGAAAAGTAAATAATATAATTATTGTGAAGATCATTTTAACATAAGTTAGGATATTAAAAAAGTGATAAAATACATATAACAATATTTTTTACTTAGTTAACTGCACATACTGTTTTGTTTATAAAGTTTGACGAAAATCTAACCTGCTTTATGAAAAGCTGCGAGGATAAATTGACATAAATTGCGAAATTGAAATTTATGATGGAATTTAAAAAAAAGCCTCTACTTGATTGTTAAATTTCACTAATAAATTTTAATAAATTTCAAAAGTAATTACATACATATGTTTTTTAGTAGGAAAGTTTACAAATAAAAATATTTTGTCCATTTTGGAGTCTCGTACATAAACTCTATAATGAAGTCGACTTTAACACTGAAAATAACTTCAAAGTTTAATTCTGGTCGAGCAAAGATCAAAATACTAACGATCAACTTGACCTTTATATCATGAAAAATCTTGCTTCTATTTATAAATCCATTGACTTTGAGTATAGGTATTTAAATCCACCTGCAGTTTCTACTTATATCATTTAAAAAAAATATTTAATAACGAAATGCCCATAAATAAAAATTATTTATGGTAATTTCGTTCCTAAATTTTTTTTTTCTAAGTTAGTAACTTATTTAAAATTATAAGTAAAAAATTGTCTATTACAACGCGGGTTGTGTTTTCAGCTGATCGGTTAATAAGTATCTCTTTCCCATATAAATTATTAATTAGAATTGTTTTTTAATGTGACATATCTATATATTTAAGTACATTCAACCCCATTATATGTATTTACATATGTACCTAAGTTTAAACTAGATTCATATTTTAAAATTAAGCGCACTGGGCATAAAAAAAGAAAATTAAGGCGATTTTTAACGCTATGAAAAAAAAAAATAACTGGATAGTGTTGTCAGCAGTGCAATTTCAAAACTTATGAACATACACCGGAAAAACATGTTTGGCAACCAATAGTAGTTATCCAACAGTTCAAATACTTCATCAGGTTACCTTTTGGACATAAACAAGATCACGATCAATAACATTATGGACTATAATCGATTCTATAGCCCTTTCTACTCTGTATCGATTACAGATCGCCGTGTACTAGTATTCGTAATAGAATACTGTCTACACTCTATGGTAAATTTTAAATTTAGAACTTAAATACTGTGGGCTCGTTCGGCCATTCAAGTCATCATCAATCATCAACAGCCTTTAGTAGTCCACATCTGGCCTTAACATAACATGAGTCTTTCCTTAGGATTTTGGTCTACTATACCACGTTGGTTAAACAGTTTATGTCAAGTTTTCCTTCTCTTTGCATTGATGTTGTCTTGCTTAGTTTACTCCCTTAGTCGCCTGTTACGACACCCATGGGCCGTTCAAGTAATACGTAATATTTAGTACCACAAATTCCGCTGCACTTTGTCAGAATGCCATATATCTTTAAAGTAGAATTATCGACTATGTTTTAAATGAAATTTTCGTAACAAAATGAAGAAATTTTCCTTTTCCAATCTCAAAATTCCTTATGTCGTCAAAAATAAAGGGCAAAGACCCTCATGGCCCCTTTGATATATGTATATGTATACTACTACTTAATACTTGAACTACCCCAATGTAATAATTAATTTACAAAATAAATGCCAAAGAAATCAGTTCATAAAATTAACGAACTATAAAACTTATTTAGTTGCCAGCATAAACAATAAAAGATTTTTTATAACTTAGAATAAAACAAAACGTTTTTATAACTTAGAATAAAATAAAAATATGATGTGCAACACCAGCACCACGCGCGTTCGTTTTTCAAAATAAATAGCGCGCGTTTCTCCAACTTCCGACAAAAGAAGTCACACGTTAAAAATACTAAATCGACAAATAGAAGATCTTTAAACCAGTCCTCTTTTAGAAAAAAAAGTTCACCACTAGAGAAAAAAAATAAAAATAAACCACAACTCACATTTAAAAATGGAAGAAAATAAATAATTTTACATATATCTGTGGTGATTTGCGAGATTTTTGAAGATTCATGATCGAAAACGAAATAACATAATAAAAAATACAAGAAAAACACATTGAACTTATAAGTAATAGCCCATGGTATGTGTTCGTGCGTTTTTATAGTAATCAAAATAATCTTGTGGAGAATTTGAATGTTTCTTTACAACGTCATCGAACTGCATCTGATCGCCCCAGTCCGCCTGTGAAATAGTAAACAATTTAGTTAATAGTAGCGTGCAGCTTTTAATCAATTAAAAAAAAACAGAGTTGAGTTGCAAGGTTTCACCTGAAGAAACATAGTTATAGGTGGGCCAAGAATTCGTTAACATTTGAATCTAACATTCCGCGCAAACATGTTACGGGAGTTCTTGGGACCGATGCTACTGGAATTAGATGGCTATAATCGTAACACATGGTTACAATAAGACGGAGCCACTTGTCATACATCCAATGAGTGCCAGTGGTCAAAGACGTTTCCGGAAAACCTGATTTCCAGACGAGGCGACATTCCATGGCCACCCAGAAGTCCAGATCTATCCCTAGCAAACTTTTTTTTTATGGGGTTTTTTGAAGAATTGTATCTTCATCAGTAAACCAAATACACTACGTGAACTAAAAGAAAAATCAGCGAAGAGATGTCGGTGATCTCGCGGTCTCTTTGCCGACGAGTATTAGAAAATTTCGGTGCACGCTTGTAAGATTGCAAACGTCGAAACCGTGGTCATTTGGACAATATAATTTTTAAAAAATAAATTCTAACTAATTAGCTTTGTTGTAAATAGGTAATTTTTGAAGTGAAACTTCTTTATCGGGGTTGGAAAAAAATTTAGTGTAACATTTTTTCGTTACGCGTCACATTTTTTCGTTACGCGTCACATTTTCCCGTTACGCGCCATCTTTTGAAGTGAAACTTCTTTATCGCGGTTGGAAAAAAATTTAGTGTAACATTTTTTCGTTACGCGCCATCTTTTTCTTATCCCTACCACGCGTGATTCGAAGTATACTTTCTCCAGCGGAGTAGGGATTGGTAAATGTCTCCAATGTATTTTGCGGCCCGTTTTGAGTAGTTACATTTTTGAAATCCAGGTGGCGATTGCATCGACTTCGGACGGGTTTAAATTATTTTTTTGAAAAATAACGTCATAAAGAAGTTTCACTTCTTATTATAATATGACAAATGGTTGATGTGATTTCTTCAAATATTAACTAACTCGTAGCCCAACCTGTACATGCATGCAATTTAAATGAAAGTTTGTAAAAATTAAGAGCTTCTCAATTAGTTGTTAACACGCTTTTATTGGCTTTTCCGGTTATTTATTTGTTTGTTACATCAAAACTGCGCAATACATGAACCTTTTTGGATATTTTTCTTTTACTTGCGAATGTATATTTGTCGGTTGGTTTCAATTTTCAAAGGTTCAAAGATTGCACGGGTGGTGTACTGCTTTAAGCCGTCGCCACGTCGCTTTAAACCCCACACGGAACAACACTTCGTGTGATTCACAAATTCTTGTTGAGTCTCAGTGTTCTATTTTTTTTCTATATGAGGTGCCTGCTAAAGTGACTCTACTCTGCCTGATGGAAAGCATTAATAAAATCCAAAGAGTTGTGATCACCATACTCATTGCAAATGCAGACAATGTAGTGTGGTGACCCACACTATGGCGGCCTAGTGAGATGCTTTTTCACACCACGCTTTAGGACGTAAAAGGCATGACAGTCATCGTGGTAGTATAAGGCTTACACAGTTATCACGATAAATGTCACCCCTGCATCTATGTGTTCGTTTCTATGATACAGGATTCATTCCCAGTGTTAGAGTTGTCTTCTAGAAAGAAAACAATAAAACATATAACAATAGATAGATACTTACAAAATTGGGGAACAAGTGTCTTTTCTCATCAAATTTCCTTTCGTTGACACATCGCAAAAGGTACAGCCGTTCCACCCACGGCCAGATCATGTAATCCAACATTCCCGGCCGGTGGCCTCCAAAATAATTTGTACCTGAAGATAACAGAGTCATTTAATGAGCAATCTTCAATAGCTCTAGTGATTAGTAGCCCTAACTGCTTAGCAAGAGGTCGTGGGTTTGATTCCCACCCGGTCAAATATTTGTGTAATAAACACGATCATTTGTCTGTATCTTAGTATAATTTATCATAGGGAATATTTTTCCCTCATTTTTGCAACATTTTTCATTGTTAGTCTGCTCCTTTTGGTCGCAGCGTGATGATAGTAGTAACAGTCTGGTCCAATTAATTTTTTTTCTTGAGTTGGACTGCCCATTTATCGAGAAAGACTACTGTGGCGCCTTCCACATAAAGCACAAATTAAAATATATACTATTGCGCCATCTAGCGAAGACACATCGAACTACAGAGTAATGAACTATGGAGTCACTACAAATCCTGAGTCGCGTTATAGAGATTTTCACGGTGATTAGCATATATACAACATCCTAACATCAATGGTTCGGCCGCGACCCGCCAGGCATGATCACCTCGCCTGGTCGGAGGATCCTTCCTTTGTATTGGAAGGACAGGACACTCATTTCCTCCACACTAAGTATAACACCAAACGATGACCAGTAGAAGTCGAGTAATTTATCTATTTCAAAATATATGTATAAGTTTATCAGCAGTCTGGTTACCATAGTATCCTCATCTGGATGTCGTAATAACAGCTGTTCCCGGATCCCTCCTATGTCAGGCGCAGAATGGCACACCGTGTGGTTTTAGTCGGTCTGATTCCGACACACCACCCCGCCGTAAACCTCGGTGGGGTGACGGCCCGAGGGGGTTTACACACGTTAAAAAAAAAATCAAAGTACAGGCTCTGTCTAGTTTGAGATCAGACGGCCGTGTGTGAGTTGTGTGAGGTTATTATTAATTTTCTCACCTCTAGAAGCCAATTCCTTTTCAAATATATCAAGTGTTTGTAAAATTTGTTCGCTGCCGAACGCAAAGTTGGTGTCGAAGCATTCCAAGCTGCCTTTTATTAGCTGTAAAAAAAAAAAATTCAGTGAAAACAATGAAAAAAACAAATAAGTTGAATTATTTAACATTGAAACTTGAGAAAAGCTTAGGTTATTACTTAAATTTAATGGATATTAATATGATAATGTAAGGAAAAGTTATTTGGCGAGAGAAGCGTCCGTCCGATATACGGCTAGCGCTGTGGGTTAGAGTGAGAGAGGAGAAGCCAGCCTACCGCTGCTGTATGCGTGACAGAAAGAGCCGCCAGACAGACTGGTGCCGTAACCCGTTACGTAACGAAGCGTTACGTAACGCGTTAACTTACCCTTCCATAAGAAAGTGTAGTTGTACCATACGTGTCCCTGAATAGGAAATAAACGACTTGTACGACTTAAAAATATATGATGTAGATGTCAATTCGGTTGTAAATCGATGAGTCAGACTGGCCGTTAGGGTGATGACACCACGCTATGTTATAATATATGTGTCTATGTTATACTGCCTCTTTGGTCTAGTGGTTAGTGGACGCAGCTGCCAATCAAGAGGTCTTGGGTTCGATTCCCAGGTTGGATCAAAAAGTGTTTTTTCTTTTTTATTAAAAAAAATGACTAATAACACAGCTCAGAGTGAGGGAATAACACTGATGCGCCTGTCCTCCTCGCTCGTGTCGGATAACTGTTCCATCGGGTTATGAGAGTGAGGGAACAGAGGGTGCACTTGTGTTTGTGCTCATACTTGTCCGTACAATAACCCCTGCGTAGTCAGCTGATCTCCGTTGATACCGACCGTCGTGGCCGAGATCAGCTAGAAGTACATCGCATCATCATCATATGTAATGCGATATGACGACGCGTCGCCACACAATGTTATATGTACATGACATGTGATGACTTTATTACCTATACAGTACACGTCATAAATCCACATATATACATAAATGTATATGTGGCGACTTCCATATTTAGCGATAACAAAAATACATTCTACAGCGCCATCTAGCGAATACACATCGAACTACGGAGCAACTACTAATCCTGACTCACGATATAGAAATTCTCACGGCGATAAGCATGTACACAACATTCTAAAATCAACCGTAGGGTCATGACTCGCCAGGCATGATCATCGCCTGGTCGGAGGATCCTCCCTTTGTGTTGGAGGGACATGACACCCGTTTCCTCATGACATATTAACTGCCTCGGTGGTACAGCGGTAGTGAATGCGACTGCTGTGCTTGAGGTCTCGTGTTCGATTCCCGGGTCGGACCAAATGTTTGTACGATCTACAAATATTTGTTTCGAAGTTTGGCTGTTTTCTATGTATAATATGTATGTGTTTACAAAAAAAAAGTATATAAGTATTCTATCAGTCAGTCTAGTTATCATAGCACAAGCTCTGCTTAGTTTGAAACTAGATGACTTTGAGTGTCAAATGTCTGAAATTTTTTTTTTTAGATTTAGATTACATTCGCACACTATGACAATTTGAATACTATCGAGTAGATAATTTAGCAATCTCGTTAAGAAGGAGGTCATGGACCACCTTTTTAAATGTAAAATGGTTTGTGGACATCCTGATTTCGAGCGGAACGGCATTCTAGTGTAGTACTTAATTACTAAGCAATCATCATCATCAGCCGGAAGACGTCCACTGCTGAACATAGACCTCCTCCCTAGAACGCCACGCCGTACGACTGGACACCAACTGCATCCATCGGATCCCCGTAACATTTCCTTGCGTGATAGGATCCAGCATATCTTGGATCTCTTCGAATAAGCAAGTTGAAATGGTAACGGGAGGCCACATCACTCGTAGAACCGACAACCGTTGGGGAAGAAAGGTTCTCGAGTTTCGACCACGTACCGGAAGACGAAGCGTAGGTAGGCCCCCCACTAGATTTCTAAGCTAACTGCATATTATTCTTAACAAGAATGAAACAGCAACTAATAACATTATTAAGTAGTATAATTGCCGAAGTAGTAACCTTGAAAGTAAAAAAAACTGATTGAAATTCACGTATACATTACTTCAGCGGCAATTGTTATTATATAAGAATTATGCAGTCGTGATTATGGGGTGAAAAAGGACAGTATGTGAACGTATGTGTATATCTACTAATATTTGAAGTGTTTGTAAAGCTTTCACGAATGGTGGCGGATTAAGAATAGTGTCAACATCCTCATTATTTTTTTTAACGTGTGGAAACCCCACCGTCGCCCCACCGGGGTTTACGGCAGGGTGGTGTGTCGGAATCGGACCGACTAAAACCACACGGTGTACCACTCTGCGTCTGACATAGGAGGGATCCGGGAACAGCTGCTATTACGACATCCAGTGTGTCAACATCCCTATTCATCCCGTGGTTGTAAGGGAGTAAACTACGAAAGACAATCCCTGCAAAAAGAATGCTGAACCTAATAGTGATAAAATTTAGCATGGCTGTATTTTGATTCTTGAGCAAGGATACAGGCTAATTTTTGTCACACATACACAAAATCAGACCTGTTTCCCCGGTAGGGTAGTCAGTGGTATATTAGACGCTCATTTTCGCCAATCTTTTGGTCTCATGTGATGGTGAGCATATTACCACTAATCGGGATGTTTTATCTGCTATTTGTGGTGATAACTGTGTGGTGATGGGTTAAGAACACAGAGTGACACCACCCTATTCTATTCATGGGTGTTGTAAGAGACGACTAAGGGAAGGAAAGGCAAAAGCAAGACAATGAAAACTTGAAACAAATCCTATACCAACTTGTCTGTATAGCATGGTATAGTAGGCCAAAACCTCCTTGCTAAGGAGACGCCATGTTGATTGATGATGAATCGATACCGATTGTCTACTAACCTCGTTAAACCTTTCAATAAGAAGCCTATCCTGAGCTTTAACGTAAGGATCTCTGGAGTGCAGCTGGTTCCTGGTGTACTTCTCATCCAGATAATCACAGATGACCACGCTCTCAAATAAATATCTGTCTCCCTGTTCCGTTGGGATCTCCAGAACTGGTATTTTTACTGAAACATAAAGAATACGTTACGGATCCATTGGGTGACTTAAAATAATCTCTTTTGTAAGGAGGAACCACCATCCAGCAATGGACTGTTAAAGACTCTTGATAATAGCGCACGAAGGCAAATATTTTTTTCTATGTTAAGAACCTGCCAAAGTAACTCTACTCTGCCTGATGGAAAACATGAATATAATCTAAAAGTTGTGGTCACCATACTCATTGCAAGTGCAGACAATGCAGTATAGTGACCCACACTATGGCGGCCTAATGAGATGCTTTTTCACGCCCCGCTTGGGGACGTAAAAGGCATGACAGTCATCGTGGCAGTGTTTTACTCACACAGTTACACCAATAACTGTGATCCCTGCATCAATGGGCGTCCGGTCTCGCACTCACCAACGAAACACGACAGCACGGATGCTGTCGTTTTAGGTTGGTCTTCTGTGAGAGGGTAATACTGTCCGGTCGAGCCGGTCCGTTCGTGCTGAAATCAGCGTAGCTCTACTACCCACAGAATACTTAGTGTTTTTATTTTAAAAGGCATATCGGTCCAGTGGTTAATAATCCTGACCACTATGTAAGAGGTCGTGGGTTTGATGTGAACCCAGGACAAATGTACTGTGACCAGCATGAATATTTGTCCAATATCCGGATACAATATGCATATTTAGAATTATGTAAGCATGTTTTGCAGCAGTCTTCATGAGGATCAGGTATACATTTATTTTAAATATATTACATCCAGACAGTGAGCAAATCACACAACTTTTGTCCTGGACGGGAATCAAACCTACGACCAGGCAATTAGGATCGGGAGTACGAGAAAACCTGAAATATCTCTTACATCTGGGATTTTTACTTCTAAACCACTCTGGCAATCTCAGTGGATCCAGCTTGTAGACTTCATATTTGGCTTTCTTAGCTTCCAGGATCAGCAGGACGCGGTGACCGTAAGGGTTCATATCCACGTGGTATAAGCGAAGCTTGTCTCCCAACGCTGGTGGAGGAAGAGGACCTGGAAGAAAGAGAACAGTCTTTTATCAACTTGCACCAAAAACATCTTGTACTATAAATAAATAAATATTTCAGACATTTGATACACGCCATCTAGTTTTAAACTAAGCAGAGCTTTTGCTATGATAACTAGACTGACTGATAGAATATTTATATCTTTCATCTACTACTAAAGGGTGACGTCAAACCCTTTACCCGACTACAGTGAAAATAAGGGTAACAGTTTTGGCAGTCTATGTGTGTTTGTATGTTCCACCGTAGCGCCTAAACTACTGAATCGATTTCAATGAATGAGGTGTCAGTTTGCTTTTTAAACTTGAACACAAACAAGCAGACGCGTTACTTGATGGTAAATGTCTGCCTTCACCCATGGACGCCTGTAATTGAAGAGTGATGCATCCTTTCTGAGTCTTCCTTCCAGGAATCAGGGTAACGGAGGTTTAGACTCGAGTTGTAAGCGTCCGTCAAGGGACTGATCTGTTCGTTTGCCATCTATACAATAAAAAATAACTGAAGTATAGGACGTGACTAGCTCAACATCGATACAACACACCGCGACCTCGTTATAAATGGGTTAATAGAATGGGTAAACTGTCGATAAAGAGCGACAAGGACGCAACAAACTAATGCCAATGTTAGATAAAGAAAGATATACTAGCTCGATTTTTACAGTATTTCTAGCATAAACAGAATGTTTCTTTGAAGTGAAAACTTCCTTAGGCGCGTTGAGCGTTTTGGTAGAGGGTAAAATCCTCGGTTCGCGTCACCGATATGCTAATGATAATAGTATATCTATAGCTATGGAGAATATGATATTATATATTATATATGAAATTTATTATTATTATATATTATATATGATACTATATATTATATATAGCTATATATGAAACATAAAAAATTTCATATAATTTTTGCATATAGTTTTAATTACTCTCAACTTAATAGTTCCGTTTTCACTTCTATCGCCAGTCCCACGACTGCTATTTTTAAACACATGCTGTGGTAACTCGCCTTGCTTCATCATTCATCATCAACAGCTCTTTACAGTCCACTGCTGGACATAGACCACTCCTTAGAAAGGAGTCTTTGGCCTACTATACCATGCTGGGCAGACGGGTCGTATGCACTGATTTTGTCTTGCGCAGTTTGCCCATTAAGTCGGATTTACGACACTCTTTGATATTAATTTATCGCGACACAGATAACGTATGCAATATATGCATATAGGAATGCAATTCAAGACATAAATACCATTCTTTTAATTAGGGCGAATTAGGGAGAATTAGGGAGAATTAGGGAGGGGTTATTTATTTGGGTTTTCGGGTCTGTGCTGCGCTAACTAGACTGCTGATAATCATGTAAACAAATGAACGTGAAATCGAAGACTTCAGCTTGACAGTGGGAGTCCCTACGTGATCAAGATGTCCACCAAAGTAGGTTCATCATCTCATCTCGGCCAACAGGCGTCCACAACTGGACATAGGCCTGCCCCGTATGTGCGTATTATATGTTGGCAGTTCAAGTTGTCGTTTGTGGTAGCCCGATCTTACCCGGAGATTCTTCGCACCTCCTGCTCTGCCATTTCCTAGACTGCTACCGTAGCCAGAAATAACAGACGCGCCAGGGAATATGGGATGTTTTTTCTTGCCTTATCATAATGGAGGGAGCTCCCCCCGGTTTGCCATAAACGCCACGCTTGGCATGCGGGTTGGCTCAGTGAGATTGTGTACTCAGTAGGACGCTGTTGCCCATCCTCTAGAGTACTATCAATTAGTCGACTGTTACGACACCCACGGGAGGAGATGGCGTGATGCTATTTTTAGCCGGCAACATTTTTTTTTCTTTTTTATTTTACAAGTCTGCCAAAGTGACTCTACTCTGCCTGATGGAAAGCATGAATATAATCCAAGAGTTGTGGTCACCGTACTCATTGCTAATGCAGCCAATACAGTATGGTAATCCATACTATGGCGGCCTAGTAAGATGCTTTTTCGCGCCCCGTTTGGCGATGTAAAAGGCATGACAGTCATCGTGGTGACGACAGCACGGATGCTGTCGCTTTAGGTTGATCCTCTGTGGGAGGGTAGTAGGGCCCATTCGTATGGAAATCAGCGTGGCTCTACTACCTAACACACCACACGGTGAAAAGGTAAAAGTAGGAAAACTTATCTTTTAAAAAAGATAATATTTACACGGAAATGTAGTTAGCATTTTATTGTCATGATGTATTTGATTAAAAACGTAGATAACATTACTATCTTATTACATGTTTCACGTAATGAGAACGCATTGATAAGGTAAAGTAATTAACTCGAGAATGTCTATTTATCATTGGCAAAAGCCTTTAACACTTGACTACTTAAAAAGAGGTTTTAGCCTACTTTACCACGCTGCCGCGCTGGCCCAAATAATTGGCATAGCTTTCTAGCCGTGAGGTGGCGACGTCAATGTGTGCCGTACGTCGCCTTAACAGAGAGTCCGCCCGTCGGTCTGGATTTTTTTTCGTTTCTATATTAAGAACCTATCAAAGTGACTCTACTTTGCCTGATGGAAAGCATGAATAAAGTCCAGGAGCTGTGGTCACCATACTCCTTGCAAATGCAGACAATGCAGAATGGTGGCATGAATGACTATCATTGTGTCAGTGTAAGGCTCACACAGTTACCACGATAACTGTCACCCCTGCATCAATGGGCCTCCGGTCTCGGACTCACCAACGTAACGCCACAGCATCGCTTTTGGTTGATCACCAAAGTATCTCTACTCTACTGTGAGAGGGTAGTATAGCCTCGGTCGAGCCGGCCTGTTCGTGCTGCAATCAGTGTGGCTCTACTACCTACAATAACCGAATGGCTTAATAACAGCAGTTATCAGATGCCTTTCCAGTGCGGTAATCCTGTATAGCTCGCTATGATGGAATGAACATGGCTGGTGACAATCCATGACTAAATCTATCACTACATGGACGACATGTTCGCTTACCATTTAATGTTTGATTCGATGGTTGAACAACTGTGCTTTAGCATACATTTGTGTCGAATACGGGATTCGTACACACTATCTCTAGCTATGCAGTCAAGGTAACCAAAACATTAGGCCAACAAGGTTTCAAAAAATATTACAACGTCATATTACACATTCCAAACAATATGTATGTATAATTTCAAGATTATCCATTCAGTAATGAAGTCATAAAAGCGTGACAAGTAGATTCACTTTCTTATTTTCATAACTGTTGTTATTTGAAAACAAAGTCACTGAGATTTAGATTTTAAAATAACTCTAACAGTGGTTTTAGCGGTCACCATGCCTCTCTCTACTGCGCTGAGTGTTGTGAGTTCAACCCCCACATGGAACTACACTTTGTGTGACCCACAAATTGTTGTTCCGACTCTGAGTGTTCATTGTGTCCGTTTCTCTGTATGTTTGTAAAGTTCCCCGCGACACAGGATTTATTCCTAGTGCGAGCGTTGTCCGTTTAAAAAAAAAATGCTAGTTAAGTATACGAATATTATAAAGGAGACAGCTTAAGCATACGGAGTATTACCACCACTACTCATCCCATGGGTGTTGTAAGAAGCAACAACATCACTGCAAAGAGAAGGAAACCCGTCAGCGTGGTATAGTAGGCCAAAACCTCCTTCCTAAAGAGAGGCCCATGTCAAGCAGTGAACTGTTAAAAGGTACTTGATGTGACGTGATACAGGTTAAGAGTTTTATTATTTGCTTCAACGCGCTAATCTCGAGAACTACTTGTTTCGATTGAAAATTTAAGCCTTGGATAGCCCATTTATTGTGGAAGGTTATTAGCACAAAGGCTATTTAGATAGACAAAATGTGGGCATTTTTTAGGTTTCTGTATATCTCTTCAGGTATGAAAGACGTCATATTATATACGTATGTAAGTAAATTAATAATTATGTCATGAAATTACTGCAAACTTTCCGTGTGGTGACAGATTCAGAAGATACGAGTGTCTACACTCCTACTCATCCCATGTCGTAAAGAGCGAATAAAGAAACAAACTAGAAAGGTCAATATTCCTGTAAAAAGGCGGAAAACCTGACACAAACTATACCAACCCATCTGGTCAATGTGGTATAGTACAGTGAACCCCCGGTAATTCGGCAAACGTTTTGCAGGGCAGTGTCGGACTATCGAATTTGTCGGATTATAGAGTACTGCCTAAGACCCCCTACAACCCGGATTTTTTTACAAAAGAGTACCTTGTAATCTGACAAATTACAGACAAATGATAAGATTGTTTATGTTGTTGTCTTCTGGACTTGTGACGACATTCCTAGGTACGTATACGTAATACACAATGAATAAACAGCAAACAATGAACACACGTTAAGCTGCACCGCTATCACACGTAGTCAAATTCAAACTAAGCAGTCGGTATTGCAACAATACCTACGCGTCGAGCACAAGTTGTAACCTGTTCAATCATGCACGATCTACATTAGCGAAAATTGTTTGATTGATGTCGGATTACAGGGGGGTCCGGATTAGACAGGGGCCGGATTACCGAGCATCCACTGTAGGCCGAAACTTCTTTTTGAAGGTTTTGGCTATTGATGACTGAATAATTTAATAATCACTATTAAATGAGAAATATATTGACTGGGTCTACCGAAGTGATAAAATGGCCTCTCAGAAAACAGGTTTAGAACATTTATACCGTTGCTTTTACGTTACACGAGCCCTCGAAAGGTGACATCACTTAAGTCTCTTGTGTTTCACGTGAGAAATCTGTTTGTTTATCTCCTTTACCATAAAAAAAGACATACAGATAAGAGAACCCTCCTCAGATACCCTAAAATCACTTTTTGACATTGTTTATCAAATAAGTCTTTGATTGTTTAGATTTTCTTAAAATATTTCGCAGTGTAACCTTTATTCTCATAACATAAGGCAATAGACAAATTAAAAATACATAATGTAAAGAGATGCACTTTTTATACAAACAGGTTGCAGACTTAAGGCCAAACTAATTTACATAGCAGTTACGAAACGTTGCACATGACAATACAATGACATCATGCGCAAACAGCTGTTTTCTTGTAAGTTGAGCATCCAAATAAAATTACATGGATAATTACACCAAGATAAATTACATTTAAGCACAATTTCTTTTGATATTTGTTTTACAATTTACATTTCGTTTTCACTACACTGTTCACGACAATATCAAAAAAATAAATCCCGACTTTAATCGAATTTAATTTTAGGTATATTTTCCGATTTTCCACTAATGAAAGTTGATATTATGACTAACTATGAAAAATATATTGATTTTAAACGGCAAACACATCTTTATTTTACACTCACTGTGGAAATAAATAAATAATACTTACCAACGTCCCTTTGTTGGTAGTAAGACATTTTAAAACAGTTTTTCACGTTTAATTATAGAGAAAATTGTATAATCGGTGTAATCGCGTACGCCAATGGCGAGAACCGGTGTTGAAATAACGTCATTCGTAAAATTATAGCTGGAGGGGTGACATATTTAGCTCACATCACGGTAAGCTGACGTAATCAATAATTATGCAGACCTACTACGCTGTCATTGTGTGACATTACTATTCTTTATACTCTGTAAGACGTACTGTAACTCATTCTAAAATGTTGATAATATTTTAGTGTCTTCATTAGAAATCACTTAGCTTTTTTACTACTAGTACTATCATAGTATAATTAAGCATGACGGTATATTTATCGTGTGATTTATTTCATTGGCAAACACCCTGAAAAGTTTATTTATTCAAAGATAACATTATTTTTCAACTGTAAATTATTTGCATTATTGGAGGCAAGCCTAATGTCGTCAACAGAGCATATATATTTCGAAGTAAATATCCTCATGTATTTCTTAATTTATCAACATGTCACAGATAAATTACGTTCAAAAACTTCTCGAAGATTATCCTACAATTTTGGTCCTTCATAGACATTTCTGACTAAGCATAAGGTTCTCTAGCTGCTAGACGAACAGGCCCGCCACATATTAATATCACATCAATAGCGTTTAATAATCTATTGCTGGACATATTTTTCTCCTTAAAAAGATCTTGCCCTCCTATAATATACTGATCAGACTGGCGGGTATACGACTATAGGTATTGTTTCAAGTTTTGCTTCTCTTTGCAGTGTTGTTATCTTGCGTAATTTGATCCCTTAGACGTCTCTTACTACATCCACGGGATACACGGGAGTACCATTATACTTTAGATATTAACAGTTTATCGTAAATATTCATGTAATGTTTCTACAGAAGTAGATCATGGGGCAAATCGTAGTAGTCACGTTTAATACTAATTTACATAACATATTTACTGATATTGTTTTAATTATAAGTTACTAATATTCTTACGCTGCACCACAGTTTTTAAATATCTTTAATCTGTATGTGAAGGTACGTATTTAATGTGCCTCCAACTGGAAGGGAGGATCCTTTGACCGGGCGAGGTGATCAAGTCTGGCTTGCCGCGGCCCAACAGTTGATGTTGAGAAGTTGTACATATGCTAATTGGTGTGGGAGCCATCCATATTAAGATACAGGACTAGCAGTTACTCCATATTTAGACTTGTCTTCTTTAGATGGTGCTATAGTATGTTTCTCTTATAATTTATGTGAAAATCACGGCACTACACATTTAAAATTGCTTGCTCTTATTGACTCACTAAAGTATCAACGTAGAACCGACACTGCTAGTAAAAATTGGATACGTTTTTTTCATAGAAAGTAGGAAATGTGTTTAACCTGTAAACTTTCGCATTATTTACGTTTAAGATTAGTTTTGATATCCACAAAAGCCAGGAAGCGAGTCTACTTTGTTTATAAAAATCGTAATAAAACCTTACAATACCTGTAATGGGTGACAAATTCTGGAAAAACTAAAAATTAATGAAAATGTGGCGGACGGGCTATCTGCCTTTGTATGTATCTGAAGAAATGGGAATGATACACATCACACATGAAACTATAAGAACTGGCTATCAAACAACAACGTCAACAATCTGTTTAGTTTCTTTATACTTTTTAAATAAATAAATTTATTGTTTTTAAAAATGTATTTATTTATTTATATTAATAATATGTATTCTATTCAATAATCCTTTTGTTATTTATTTTTATTTGAATCAGAATCTTATAATATTATATAAATTATATAAATCTTATAATATTATATAAATTATATAAGAGTACTTAATACTCTTTTAGAATACTTCAAATCGAAATAAGTACGTCACGCTTTGCTATCTTGTAACATAAGCTGAATGTGTCCATGGCCCCTATTATGACATCATGTGTGACCCGATTATCTAAAACCCGACAAAGTTCGAATGACCAAAACATATAACCTAAATACCGTATTTCTGATGTATTTTTAATTCAGTAGACTATAAAAAGCAGAAGGCCAATACAAAGGTGAAGTAATTTTACATAAGTACCTACATTTATTTAAATAAAAATGATTTGTCATATTAATACTAGGTCCGCATTTTAAATATAGAAAATGAGTCATTCTGGAATTTTTAACTAACGCGGCGAAATATAATTGCAAGTAGGTTTTATAACTAGCTAATGTATGACTACCATAGATTGGATTATCTTCATCGGTTCATTGCCAATCTACTATTTTACTTAGGCTTCTCTCAGAAACACTCATGAATTTATTACAGGATGTATTTTGATAAATTCTTCGTACTTTTTGAAACTGACCATGACCTACATTTAAATGTCGTATTAATCCGCTACGTGTAGTAATAATGTAAGTAATATTATGAATAGCTTAGTAACAGATAAAAAATAATATGTTTTAGTAATATAGAAGACTAATTTCTACGTTAATTTTATAAACTAGAAATAGTAAGCTATTTTATTTGTTATTACTTAACGTATTAATGTTATTACTGATATAAATACTACTATTTAATAGCATTTGTTTCTTACACTGAATAATTAATAGTTAAGATCTTTGATTTTTGTTAAAATTATTGTATAATAATTGATTAATAAGTATATAGGAGCATCAAACTTGCGAAAAAGTTTTTGTAAATCTAAGAAACTTAGTAGAGAGCGAATCAAAGACTATTGCCAATATATTATCTCAAATGTTATCTTACATAAAATCTAAAATGTAACAGTTACAAAATATTCAAGTATCAAAGTCTGAAATAAAAAATAATAATAGCGACCATGGTTGTACTTGGCCGAGATAACTACACTTTCACCAAGTGCCGTACTCACCTAGTACATTTGCGTGTGAGATATGATGTATTTACTGTAAGTACAATAGTGCAAAGCACGTATACTGACACTGTGACGTTTGCGTTTTTCTTAAGTCAGGATTGCTTTTGGCATCATACCCTTCGTAGGGGAGACGAAGGGAGTTAACCTACAGAAACGATGTGTTCTTAGATTTTTAAGTTTATTAGTTAAGAAATCAGTAGGTTTCAAAAGTTGAGACGTAGCAACACAAAACGTTGTGTCAATGTCAATCATAAAACTGTCAACCAATTTTTTTTGTAGACGTTCCAATACTTTTTAATTTTGAGCACTTTTCTACATCATGGCTTCTTGTTCACTCCCGTATAATTTGGTTTTATTCGTCTCTTTCTACACCAAACAACTTTTTTTCTATAAACATAAAAAATCGAAGTGTTTTAAGTAATTAATGAAGTCT
Source organism: Hypercompe scribonia (assembly GCA_949316085.1). Taxonomy (NCBI): domain Eukaryota; kingdom Metazoa; phylum Arthropoda; class Insecta; order Lepidoptera; family Erebidae; genus Hypercompe; species Hypercompe scribonia. The sequence goes on from OX438994.1 coordinate 2,059,530, forward strand.
TAAATACTAGGTACAAAGAAATGGTTTATAATTGAATAATGTTTAATAACTTTGTTTTAAAGTCTGCAATATAGGGGCAGTGTGAAATGAACATTTGTTTGAATTCTGTGTATATCTAGTTCTCGAGTGTCTGTTGCCTAAGAAGCCTTGTTTGTTTAAAGTTTTGAAACATTAAGACATTATAACAGGTGATTTATAGATTTTTCATCACAAATACTTAATTAAATAGCAAGTTTTGCGCTAATTTACACTATTCTACTTGATCTACATTAGCTGTGATACCAGTTTATGAAGTTTACCTAATTTTTTATGCTTATGGTTCAATTAAATAGTGCCAAATATTTAATCTTGCGTGCGTATGGCGACTGTGTACTCAAAGCCTCAAGTCTTAGTACTCATATAGAGGATATATGTATTAAATTATTCAAATTATATTAATGACAAGCTTATTTATTTTATTAATGTACACTTTTAATTCTATAACATTGTAATTGACCATCTATGAGAATCATATCGCTTGCAAAAGTGATAAATCCCTTTTAGTTTTAAAAATATTAAAAATAATAATAGCAATAAAGTTGTGGTAGTAAAACTGAAAAATAGTTGACAAGAACCTCCTTTAAGTAAAGACCTATGTCCAACAGTGGGCTACTAAAAGCTGATAATGATGTTGATAATGAAATATAAATGTTTACTTGACAACCACAATTATAACCATAATATCACATATCTCGCACATGGGTGTCTATTATCATATTTTAACACATTCACACAATGCCAACGCTTGAACCATGATTACTAGACTACCAATATATATACATATTACACATAGAAAACACCAAAACTCGGATACAAATATTTGCAGGTCATACAAACATTTGATCTGACCTGGGAATCGAACCTGAAACCTCAAGCATAACAGTCTCATATGCTATACACCACTGAACTAGTTATTGCTATCTGTTTCTAAACTAGGCTGAACTTGAACTATAATAATGAGACTTAATAAAAAGACTTCTACTTTTGACTGCAATGTTGGCCTAGTGGTTTAAGCGGTGGTTTCCACACATTAAAAAAAAAAGAAAAAAAAGTGGTTTAAGCGGTCGCCAGTTGCTCTACTACGCTGAGTGTTGTGGGTTCGCACCACACACACTCGACATGGAAAAACACTGTGTGATCCACAAATTGTTGTTCTGAGTCCGATTCCGATTGTTCTTTGTGTCCGTTTCTTGTATGTTTGTAAAGTCCTCCATGACACAGGATTTATTTCTAGCGCGGGTGTTGTCTTTTAAAAAAGAAAAGAAAAAGAAAAACTTTATATTTTAAAAACAAACATGTTGATGGGTCTGTAGGTGCAGTGGTTAGTGGTCGTGACTACTAAACCAGAGACTGTAGGTTCAATTCCCATCCATAATAAATATTTATGTGGTCAATACAATCATTTATTCTTTGTCTGCGTGTAATTTTCTGTAACACATATGTTTTTAAAAATATCTAAGTATGTTTATCAGCAGTCTCAGTTTACCATAGTGGAAGCCATAGTCTGGAATCTGACAGCCGGTATATGTGACATATGGGGTCATATGTCAACAATACCCACGGTGAATGGACCACTGCTTTCATAGTATCCCGATATATTAACACATAGTCAAACTGACTTATACTTTAACAGTAAACAATATAGGTTTTCTCTTAATAAATAAATAAGTATTTTGGTCATTTAACACACAAAACCATCTAGTTTCAAATTAAGCAGACCTTGTGCTATGATAACTAGACTGACTGATAGAATAATTAAATACTTTTTTTTGTAAATACATACATATTATACATAGAAAACACCCAAACTTCGAAACAAATATTTGCAGATCATACAAACGTTTGGTCCGACCCGGGAATTGAACCCGAGACCTCAAGCACAGTGATCGCATTTACTACCGCTGCGCCACCGAGGCAGTTTAAATGTTTATGAACTTTATTTTGTAGCATTTTGTATATAAATTAATACAAAAAAAAACAGTATTTATAATACACTTATGTGTACATAAATTGAACTCAGACAGAACAAAAGTAAGTGAACATACTCAACATTTAACTGTAAGTGGTAGCGAATGCGACTTCTGTGCATTATGGTCACAGGTTCGATTACCGGGTCGGGCAAAATGACCTACAAATATTTGTTTCGGAATTAGCGTGTTTACTATAACTATTAATTATTAATAATATATATGTATTAACAAAAAAAAAAGTATAAAAGTATTCCATCAGTCAATCTAGTTGCACAAGTTTCACTTAATTGTAACTAGATGGCGTTGTGTTAGGTGTCCGCTTATTTACTTATTAATATTTAGGCTAACGTTTTTAGCAGAAAATTTGATGCTATGAATATTGTAAGAACCCACTAAGAAAGAATTTTTTTAATATCAACCTTGAGATATTAAAATAGAGTACACAATAGAACCACGCTGATATTAGCACGAACGCGCCTACTCGACCGGGGCAGTACTACCGTCTTACAGAGGACCAACCTAAAGCGACAGCATCCGTGCTGTCGTGTTTCGTTGGTGAGTGCGACACCGGAGGCCCATTGATGCAGGGCTGACAGTTATCGTGGTAACTGTGTAAGCCTTACACTGTTACGATGACTGTCATGCCTTTTACGTCTCCAAGCGGGGTGTGAAAAAGCATCTCACAAGGCCGCCATAGCGTGGGTCACCATACTGCATTGTCTGTATTTGCAATGAGTATGGTGACCACAACTCTTGGATTTTATTCATGCTTTCCTTATATAACAAAAAGTAAATAAATAAAGTATTAACAAATTGTATGGAAGTTTATCATATCCAAAGTCAGAAACTCTAAATTAGAAATAATCATGTAAGCTGAGCTTTTCTTTTTCTTTCTTTAAATCAAAAACAAAGCCCGCACTAGGAATAAAACCTGTCTCGCGGGGGACTTTACAAACATACAAGAAACGGACACAAAGAACACCCAGACTCAGAACAACAATTTGTGGATCACACAAAGTGTTGTTCCATGGGGTTTGAACCCCAACATTCAGCGAAGTAGAGAGCGGCGTGACGTCCGCTTAACCTACTAGGGCAATCGTGTGAGCAAGAGCTAGTTAATTATCTTTACCTCAATACAAACCGTGAGAAATCAACCTCTGTACTCTCATTAAAAATCATTTACTATTTGAATGAACTTCCAGTGATGAGCACAGAACCACAGGAAGTTGAAGAAGTGGTGATCAAATGCGAAGTAATAGAGATCTCAGATGAGGATGTAGAAGATACTCCAAAAAAGAAAAAGAAAAGGTATGAAAAACTGTCTCTTTAACACATACACTGCCTATAATATACAAAAAATACCCTAACGCTGCTAACTAATGTACGTAGACTGTGTTGTCAGCACTGGCGTATCGTAAATCGCCAGTGCGTATTAAACGCAACTGTTGTGTTCTGGACGCCAGTGCTGACAACACGTATATACGTTCCGTACGTGAGTGCTGAAAACACAACTATTGTGTATTCACTATCTTAAAAGAAATACCGCTACACTTGTGTATTTTAAAGAAATACTACTGGGGTGTTAAGCAAATGTTTAGTTTACTAATACCTATATCCTACTAATATTATAAAAAACGAAAGTTTGTGAGTATGGATGTTTGTTACTCTTTCACGAAAAACTACTGGACGGATTTGGATGAAACTTTACAGTAATATAGGTTATCGGAATAACATATAGGCTACAATGTGTAATGATTTTATCTAATTTTGGTCGTAATATAACGATACATGTCAATTAAGTCGGAAAAAAATCTGGCCTCTGAGAGTTATCTTTGCGTATGCTGCTTAAACCATTTAAGTATGTTAAAAAAAATATTTGAAATGATCTGTTACGAAACTTAATGTGGTAGACCAAGTTCAAGCGAAGCAGCGGGCAAAGTTCTAGTATATTATATATAGAAATTGCCTCGTTGGTCTAATGGTTAGCGTATGCGACGGGTTCGATTCCCGTACGGGTCAAAAAGTGACGTTGTGTTTTTCTAGCTTCTGATACGAACCCTTTAAAGTTTTTGGTTTTTGTCTATTTTGCGTCAGTTTTATTTCTTATTTCTTATCAATGCAGCCACGATGAGCCACAGACAGCTTAGCGGCCACACCTGACTAATGAAAAAATGTTTTTTATAGAATAAGAAAGCGTTCAATTCCAAAGGAGAGATCTAAATGCGACCTCTGTCCGAAGACATTCACCACCAGGTATGAATTGAAAAAACATACAAGGACCCACACTGGGGAACGGCCTTATATGTGTACTGTATGTGGCAAGACGTACACACAGCTCGGACACCTCAGCATACACAAGTTGTCTCATGAAGGTATGTTCACACATGTCATATCCGGCACTTTGATCTCAAATTATAACACAAACCTTGCTTGCAATAGTGATAGAGTATCATCACGCTTATCATCATTGAAGGTGGACATCAGTCGTTTTAAAAGACTATTTTCTTTAAACATTTCCACATGAACAAACTGTAATGGAAAGTTTAAAAATTGAAACCAGCGCCACATATTGACACGATTGGGTACTAGTGAGTATTGAGTCTACCTCGCGCAATGAAATTTTGACAAACTAGACAGAGCCTGTACTATGGTAATCAGACTGCTAATAAACATGCTTATATATTTCTAAACACGTACATATCTGTATTATTCATGACTACACGGATGTCGCAGTGGTTTAAATGGTAATCTCGCCACCTTATATTGCACTGAATGTTGTGGGTTCAAACCCTACAAGTGACAACACTTTGTGCGATCCACAAATTGTTCCGAGTCTGCGTTTTCTTTGTGTCCCTTTTACGTATGTTTGTAAAGTCCCAATACACACATACATACACACACACACAAACGCACGCACACAGGCACGCATGCACGCACGCACGCATACGCGCACGCACACGCGCACGCACACATTAAATATCTATCTATTTAATACTTTTAAACGAGCAATTCTTGTATATAATATATATATAAATATGTATATAATCTGAATCTCCCAAACGCCTCCAACTATTTTCATGAAATTTAGTTTACATGGGGTTTCGGGAACGATAAATGGATCCAGCTCCAGAAAAAGCTATTTATTTTTCCATGTATGGTAACCCACACTATGGCGACCTAGTTAAATGCTTTTTCACACCTCGATTGGGGACATAAAAGGCATGACAGTAATCGTGGCAGTGGCAACTGTCACTCCTACATCAATTGAAAACTGTAAAATCATATTATGATTCTAATTTTGGGCTTTCGCGTGTTTTATTCCCGCTGTAACCGAGGCACAGAAAATTCTTAGGTACGAGGTACTGAAACTTCCATTTTGTCTGTTTTCAGGTATAAAAAATTTCAACTGCTCAGAATGTGGGTCAGCATTTTATAGGAAAGCGGATCTGGATCGCCACGAGAGGATTCATCTCGGCATAAAACCTCACGTTTGTGAGATCTGTTCAAAAAGTTTCACGCAGAAAAACAATTTAGTGATGCATGTAAAAATGCATGTAGGCGACAGGGCCCATCAGTGTAACGTGTGCAGCAAACGATTCATGACGCGCAGTAAACTCACGTTGCATGCGAAAAGGCATGAAAAATCAAAAAAAGTAAAAAATGAAATAGACGTTATCGAAAATGTATTAGATTGTTGTTAAATTTAAAAAAAAACGCCACAGTAATTTCAGGTTTTCTATTTCTGCGTAAAAAGAAACGTACTGAAACCATAGATTAAAACAAAACAGATTAAAAAACGGTTTTGTTTTTGTGTAAAATGGAACGTATTTGAGCCATAGATTATGAAAAAGTCTATAGATGTAAATAAAAAGTTTAAAACTTAACAAGAAAAACACATTAATTTTAAAATCTTTTCTACGACTCCACTTATTTTCTTTTTTATGGATATGAAGTGCCTTTTGGGCTATTTTTGTGTTTCCAAATACGTGTATGCAAGTATTATGATGATGAGTTTATCTTGTTGAGTTTATTTCACAATGGATCAATACGACATTCAAACCTTCAAACGTACCTTTTTCTCGAAGGCCAGCAACGCGCTTGTGACTCCTAAGTTGGCACTCATGGGCGTTGGCAGTCACTTCCATCAAGTGACCTATTAGATCACAGTCATAAAAATAAAAAACAGAACAGCTTCGTCACAAATAGCAATTCTTTCGTTGCTATGCGCTAAATGAGTGAAGTTAGTGAAACTTGAACTAGTGTTGTAAAAACACTCGAGTGCGTCTAAGCGTTTAGATAAAAAATATCTGTGATAGCGCTGAACTCAACACTCGACTCGAGCTTTGAGCGCAAGTGTCTACAAAGTATGTAAAGAAAAATCTATTTATTAATGAAAACATCTTATTGTGTATGCTATGTCCACGACTTTTCTGAGGTACATCATTTTACATAGAATTTTTCATCGCTTTCCTCATTCAAATGGTAACGCTTGAGTATGCAACTTGAGCTTAAACCTCGGAGTCTTGAGCCTTCAACGCGTTGACTCACTCAACGCTCGACGTTCAGTGCTTATTTTTACTACACTAATCTGAACCCTGTAGGAAGATGCCACAAAGAGCCGCAACGTACTTGTGAGTCTTGAGTTACAGGTGTCCATCGGCGGCGGTACTCGCTTGCCATCAATTGATGACATAAAAAATCTAATTAAAAGGTTATAATTTTAGTTTATTGATTTTGGGAGATGAATTTGGGATGAAAAATATATTAAATATGAAACTCAAATACGTCCCTATTGAGTGACAGAGATTGTAAAAAAAAATTTGGTCCTAAGCAATAATATCCTGTGATTTTATCATTCGTGACCAAGTTTTGACGTTCGGGAACATTATGCGTCTGGTGACGTCCGCTCGTGACGTCACGACTTGGTTGGAAGTCAGTGTCACGCAATTTGACTTTCACTATTACGTGAATTAAATTAAAATAGTTATATTTTATTATTAGGTTTGTGTTTTAATAAACTAAAGCATTCCATTGTTGTGTTGTTTTATTTTTTCTTTAATAATATGTGTGTGTTTACAAAAAGTATAAAAGTGTGGAGAGAACATGTCACGTCCCTCCGACACAACGACACAAAGGGAGGATCCTCCGACCAGACTGTTATATTGAAGGTATGCAGCTTAATCAAAGACACGTCTGTTGAACACACAGTATATTTCTCAACAGAGATACAATGCTACCTACTAACAATATATGAACAATTATAAGTTAATATGTACCTACATCACACCTCCCCACCTAAACCCCCCTACGTACATGATTTACATAACCAAATCACAGTAAGGTGTAGTACAATATTTCATCACTTAATGCTATCGAAATGTGGCCGTTTAACTTATATAATGCTAATTAATTATTCTAGTAGTATTTTATTTATTCTAAATAGTAATCTTACTTAATTTTCATACCCAAATCTGATTGGGGGTCTGCGTGTTCGCATCAGACGCCTCACCGGCGACCGCACAGGTGACTGCTGTGTCAGTTGCTTAGGGGAGCCTGGAGAGTGAGAGGTCGGTGATTGCAGACACTGAGATTGATCTCCAGCCAACGTATTAGTATCCTTTTCCTCCCTCTCAATCTCCGCCCTCTCCTCCACCAGGCCCGACTCTGGTTGTTGCTCCACGACATCCTCGAGTTCCTCCACACCTTCTTTTTCCATGTGGGGAAAAATATTAGTGGATCTGCGTCTGATTTGGTCAATATGCCTCTTTACCAATTGACCGTCATCCCTTTCTAGTATATATCTACGTGAACCCTCTCTGTCCACAACCGCGCCTTTTACCCACTTGTCCCGGTTGTTGTACTCCCGAGCCCAGACTGCGTCCCCTTCGGAAAATATACGTTCCTGTCCCCCGCTATTGGCTACCTGGCACTGTTGCGCGCGCCGCACGCGGTCCTCGAGAGCCCCGTCGTTCCGCAGCAAGTCCAATCGTGACCGTAGCGGCCGGCGCTGGAGTAACATGGACGGACTTTCACCGGTCGTACTATGAATGCTATTTCTATAGGTTATTAAAAATGTCTGTAGTGCTGTTTCGATATCAATAGAGTCTCTGTAAGCTTTTTTTATTACCCGTTTACACAAATTCACCGCGTTTTCCGCTGCACCGTTCGATGAGGGGTGATATATCGGCGAATGTGACTGACGTATGCCATTGCTCTTTAGGAAATCTCTGAATTCGGAGCTTGTAAATGGTGGGCCCTGATCCGAAACCACTTCTAAAGGCAACCCAAAACGAGCGAAGGTCGATCTTAACACCTTAATTACACTGGAAGCAGTTGTTCGCGGCATTTCAAATACTTCTAACCATTTCGTTGTCGCATCAATTACAATAAGAAAAGTCTTCCCATAAATTGGACCTAAAAAATCCACGTGTAACCTACTCCATGGCTGATCTAAATACGGCCAAGGCTTAGGCGTCGCTCGCGGCGGTGCTTGCGCCTCTATCGCACACGTCTCGCATCGCCGACAGGTGTCTTCCACGTCGGCGTCTATCCCCGGCCACCACACATAGCTACGAGCCAAACTTTTTGTCTTTACAATACCCATGTGGCTAATGTGGAGCTGTTCTAAGACTGAACCCCGTAACGTGGATGGTATTATTATTCTGTACCCCCACATAAGACAACCCTTTTCTATGTATAATTCCCGTCGTCTAAGAAAATAGGGTTGAAGGTCATCGTCATTGCACGAACTAGGCCAGCCGGACTGGACGTAAGCCTTCACTCTGCTCACTAAAACATCTTTCGACGTAGCTACTTTAATATCACTGTTTGTTATTGGTAAAAATTTCTCTACAAAATTAAAATATGTTACTTCGTTTTCGTCACTCGACGGGCGCGAATTGATTGCCGACTGAGGTAGTCTAGATAATGCATCTGCACAATTTTTCGTGGAGGTTACATATTCTATTTTATAATCATAACCCGATAATAGAATAGCCCATCTTTGTAATCGTGATGCCGCCATCACCGGTATACCTACTCTATCTCCGAATATGTACGTTAATGGCTTATGATCCGTTCGCAGAATAAATTTACGACCATATAAATACTGGTGGAACTTTTTGATTCCAAAAACAATAGCTAGCGCCTCCCTATCTATTTGGGCATAAGCCCGTTCGGCCGCCGTAAGTGTACGAGAGGCGTACGCGATCGGACGCTCCCCCTCCGGTGTGAGGTGAGAAATGACGGCCCCCACCCCGGCTGTGCTGGCGTCCGCTGTTAACACTAACGGTAAGTTGGTGGAGTAATGACACAACACTTCACTACTCTTCAGTACACACTTCACGGCCTCGAATGCACGCTGACATTCTATACTCCATACGTATTTATTACCTATTTTCAGTAACTTATATAGTGGCGATAATATAGTACTGACGTTTTTTATAAACTTAGCATAATACATAACTAAGCCTATAAAGGCTCTCAACTCTGACATATTTAACGGCGCCGGGGCATTCACTATCGCGTCCACCTTGTCCGGGCAAGTGTGAACTCCATCCTTACTAATTACATGACCTAAGTAGCTAACCGACTCCGCGAAGAAGGTGCATTTTTCTTTCTTTACCTTCAACCCACGTGCTCGCAATCGTTGAAATACCTTATCTAAATTGTCTATATGTTGGACTGTATCTTTTCCCGTTATAATTATATCATCTAAGAATACCCCAACATGTGGCATATCTGCGAATAATTGTTCTAGCAGTCTCTGAAAAATCCCAGGACTCGATGCCAAGCCATAGACTAATCGTTTGTACATAAATAGCCCCTTATGCGTATTGATTACGGTGTATTTCCTCGACTCGTCCAATTCGAGTTGGGCATACGCCTGTGATAAATCTATTTTACTAAAGCGCTGCCCTCCGTGTAGTCTAACTAGTAAGTCTTCCACTTTTGGCAAGGGATAACGGTCAATATCGAGTACCTTGTTTAGCGTTAGTTTGTAATCAGCGCAGATTCTGATCGTGCCGTCCTTTTTTACGACCGGCACGATCGGCGTGGCCCAGTCTGAGCGTTCCACCGGCTCGAGGATGTCGTCGCGCACCAACTGCTCCAGCGCCCGCTCGACCGGCTCGCGCAGCGCGTACGCCAGCGGTCGCGCTTTCATATACACGGGCTGCGCGCCCTCTCGTACCCGCACCGTCACCTGGCCGCCGGTGAAGCGCCCGAGGCCGTCCGCGAACACCTCACTATACCTGGAACTGAATTCACTTAAATTAAATAACTCATTTTTCACATTATTAACATTTTCCTGATGAATTGAAATCGGTATTTTTAATTCTAACAACCACTGTCGTCCTAACAATAATGTTTTGCCATTTTTTAATACATACATATCCAATGCTTTAATCGTGTCTTTATAAATAACTCTCGGCCTTATTACTCCTAATGGGCGTACTAGTTCCCCTGTATAGTATCGTAATATTACATTACATGGATAGACTCTTAAATTTTTAAACAATTTCTGATAAAGATCCTCACTTATACATGTTATTGCACTACCTGTATCACATTCCATCGAAATATTGTGACCATTTACATTTAGCGTAATCAAGATTGGTTTGCATTGATTTAAAGACAATTTATTTATATTGATAATTACCTTGTCACCAACCTCTCCTCGTAACTCCTTGTGAGATTGAACGGGCTCGCTCACTGCACTTAAGTTATGATGCCCGGACACATATGGACACATTCGCTTGAGGTGTCCTTGCCGGTTACAAACCCGACACACGTAGGCCGCAAACCGACACGACGCTTCCTCGTGTGTAGCACCGCATACTCCGCACTGCTGTTGGTGCCGACGCTCCCGCCAACCGGCCGCGACCTGTGACCGCCCGTCGCGTCGCGCGCCGCTCGCCGACAGCCTCCCGCGGTACCCCGCCGCCGTCGCCACCGCTACCGGTGGCCGTGATGGTGTTTGCGGCGACCGCGCCGCGAATTTTTCACGGCTGTACATCGCTGGACACTCAATATGGTCAGCGGCTACGCCCGCTCGACCTTGGCATACCGTTGCTGCATCTTTTTCTGCCGCCTCTAAATTAACCGCCAACGTATAGGCCTTGTTGAAAGTCAGGTCATCCTCTGCGAACAACCGCTGTCGTATTGTGTCGCTTATGATGTTACATGCGAACTGATCCCGTAGATTTTCCTCTAAGGTAGTTTTAAAATCGCACATCGCAGATATCTTCTTTAGTGCAGCCACATAGTCAGCTATACCTTCGTTGATATATTGTTTCCTGTTACGAAATTTATATCTTTCTGCCAGTATACTGGGTTTTGGTTGTAAATGTTTTTCCAAAATTTCTTTCAATTCTTGAAAATTTTTCTCACTGGGCTTTTGTGGTGTGCATAAATTGACTAATAATTCATAGCACTCAGCTCCTATAACCGTTATCAATGTCGGTACCTGCATGTCGGCCTCGATTTTATTAACTTTAAAATATTGTTCCAGTCTTTCTGTATACAACCGCCAATTGTCGGTTCTTACGTTAAATTCACTTATTTTACCTATCGACATGATTCTAAAATAAATACTTTTTCACGCACGGTTCTAATAAACTTCGTCGCCAAATTGTTATATTGAAGGTATGCAGCTTAATCAAAGACACGTCTGTTGAACACACAGTATATTTCTCAACAGAGATACAATGCTACCTACTAACAGTATATGAACAATTATAAATTAATATGTACCTACATCACAAACATGTGTTTGACAAACTAGACAGAGCCTGTACTATGGTAATCAGACTGCTAATAAACATGCTTATATATTTCTAAACACGTACATATCTGTATTATTCATGACTACACGGATGTCGCAGTGGTTTAAATGGTAATCTCGCCACCTTATATTGCACTGAATGTTGTGGGTTCAAACCCTACAAGTGACAACACTTTGTGCGATCCACAAATTGTTCCGAGTCTGCGTTTTCTTTGTGTCCCTTTTACGTATGTTTGTAAAGTCCCAATACACACATACATACACACACACACAAACGCACGCACACAGGCACGCATGCACGCACGCACGCATACGCGCACGCACACGCGCACGCACACATTAAATATCTATCTATTTAATACTTTTAAACGAGCAATTCTTGTATATAATATATATATAAATATGTATATAATCTGAATCTCCCAAACGCCTCCAACTATTTTCATGAAATTTAGTTTACATGGGGTTTCGGGAACGATAAATGGATCCAGCTCCAGAAAAAGCTATTTATTTTTCCATGTATGGTGACCCACACTATGGCGACCTAGTTAAATGCTTTTTCACACCTCGATTGGGGACATAAAAGGCATGACAGTAATCGTGGCAGTGGCAACTGTCACTCCTACATCAATTGAAAACTGTAAAATCATATTATGATTCTAATTTTGGGCTTTCGCGTGTTTTATTCCCGCTGTAACCGAGGCACAGAAAATTCTTAGGTACGAGGTACTGAAACTTCCATTTTGTCTGTTTTCAGGTATAAAAAATTTCAACTGCTCAGAATGTGGGTCAGCATTTTATAGGAAAGCGGATCTGGATCGCCACGAGAGGATTCATCTCGGCATAAAACCTCACGTTTGTGAGATCTGTTCAAAAAGTTTCACGCAGAAAAACAATTTAGTGATGCATGTAAAAATGCATGTAGGCGACAGGGCCCATCAGTGTAACGTGTGCAGCAAACGATTCATGACGCGCAGTAAACTCACGTTGCATGCGAAAAGGCATGAAAAATCAAAAAAAGTAAAAAATGAAATAGACGTTATCGAAAATGTATTAGATTGTTGTTAAATTTAAAAAAAAACGCCACAGTAATTTCAGGTTTTCTATTTCTGCGTAAAAAGAAACGTACTGAAACCATAGATTAAAACAAAACAGATTAAAAAACGGTTTTGTTTTTGTGTAAAATGGAACGTATTTGAGCCATAGATTATGAAAAAGTCTATAGATGTAAATAAAAAGTTTAAAACTTAACAAGAAAAACACATTAATTTTAAAATCTTTTCTACGACTCCACTTATTTTCTTTTTTATGGATATGAAGTGCCTTTTGGGCTATTTTTGTGTTTCCAAATACGTGTATGCAAGTATTATGATGATGAGTTTATCTTGTTGAGTTTATTTCACAATGGATCAATACGACATTCAAACCTTCAAACGTACCTTTTTCTCGAAGGCCAGCAACGCGCTTGTGACTCCTAAGTTGGCACTCATGGGCGTTGGCAGTCACTTCCATCAAGTGACCTATTAGATCACAGTCATAAAAATAAAAAACAGAACAGCTTCGTCACAAATAGCAATTCTTTCGTTGCTATGCGCTAAATGAGTGAAGTTAGTGAAACTTGAACTAGTGTTGTAAAAACACTCGAGTGCGTCTAAGCGTTTAGATAAAAAATATCTGTGATAGCGCTGAACTCAACACTCGACTCGAGCTTTGAGCGCAAGTGTCTACAAAGTATGTAAAGAAAAATCTATTTATTAATGAAAACATCTTATTGTGTATGCTATGTCCACGACTTTTCTGAGGTACATCATTTTACATAGAATTTTTCATCGCTTTCCTCATTCAAATGGTAACGCTTGAGTATGCAACTTGAGCTTAAACCTCGAGTCTTGAGCCTTCAACGCGTTGACTCACTCAACGCTCGACGTTCAGTGCTTATTTTTACTACACTAATCTGAACCCTGTAGGAAGATGCCACAAAGAGCCGCAACGTACTTGTGAGTCTTGAGTTACAGGTGTCCATCGGCGGCGGTACTCGCTTGCCATCAATTGATGACATAAAAAATCTAATTAAAAGGTTATAATTTTAGTTTATTGATTTTGGGAGATGAATTTGGGATGAAAAATATATTAAATATGAAACTCAAATACGTCCCTATTGAGTGACAGAGATTGTAAAAAAAAATTTGGTCCTAAGCAATAATATCCTGTGATTTTATCATTCGTGACCAAGTTTTGACGTTCGGGAACATTATGCGTCTGGTGACGTCCGCTCGTGACGTCACGACTTGGTTGGAAGTCAGTGTCACGCAATTTGACTTTCACTATTACGTGAATTAAATTAAAATAGTTATATTTTATTATTAGGTTTGTGTTTTAATAAACTAAAGCATTCCATTGTTGTGTTGTTTTATTTTTTCTTTAATAATATGTGTGTGTTTACAAAAAGTATAAAAGTGTGGAGAGAACATGTCACGTCCCTCCGACACAACGACACAAAGGGAGGATCCTCCGACCAGGCGAGGTGATTTATGTTGGGATGTTGTATATATGCTAATTCGCCACGCGAATCTTTATTTCACGATACAGGATTAGTAGTCGCGTCATAGTTCATTACAGTCATATGTTTCGTTGATACTTCGTAGTTCAATGTATCTTCGCTAGATGGCGCTGTTGTATATTTTTCTTTGTGCTGTAACGTGGAAGTCGCCACACAAGTGTCCAATTACTGTACTATAAAAGCTACGTATAGTACGTAGCTTTTATAGTACATAGTACGTACGTAAAAGCTTTTCTTAGTTTGTAAAATAGATGGCGTTGTGTGTCAATGTCCAAATTATTAAAGAAATATTTTTTTATTACGTTTTATACTATACGTATTACGTTCGTGTGGTGACAGATTAAGAAAACATAGTGTTACCACCCCTATTCATCTCGTGGGTGTCGTAAGAGGCGACTAAGGAACAAACTATTTAGGAAAATATCAAAAAAATCATTACAAAGAGAAGGAACACTTGAAACAAACCCTATACCAGCAGTGGACTGTAAAAGGTTGTTAATAATAATAATACGTTTTTAATAATAAATTATATTTTATAAAAACTTCAGAATTTTCACACACGTCAGTATGATCCCAAACTAGGCAGAGCCTGTACTATGGTAACCAGACTGTTGATAAACATACTTATATGTTTTGAAATACATACATGTTATAGAAAGCTGGGTGAGACTCGACTTATGAGTCACTTAACGCTAGACCAACAGACCAGAGACCGATTTGAGACCGGAGGCCTATTGATGCAGAGGTGACAGCTATCGTGGTGACTGTGTGAACCTTACACTGCGACCATGACTTGACTTTTACGTCCCCAAACGGGGCGTGAAAAAGCATCTCACTAAGCCGTCATAGTGCATTGTCTGCATTTGCAATGAGTATGGTGACCACAACTTTTGGATTCTATTCATGCTTTTCATCAGGCACAGTGGAGTCACTTTGGCAGGCTCTTAATATAAAGACCAACAGGTCTGTCGAATGTCCGTTTCCAAATATGGTGTACTTCGCCTTTGTCTATGCAAAGTCGTGCCCTAGTCGTATACTTACTTTACCCTAGGGATGATCTGTCACTGGTAGGTATCACATTGATCGCTACTGACACTATGTGGAAGTTATACCGCCACTGAAATGTGTATTCCGCATTCTGTAAGCAGCCGGCGATGTTGCCACTTACTGTATTTGTGAATTCTTAACGGTAGATTCAGCGACATTCTTCATCATTCTTCTGCTCTTAAGGGTCATCAAATCAAGAAACAACTGCCTCTGACAGTCCACTACTGGATTTTTTGAGGTTTTAGCCTAAAATAATAGGTCATAGTGTGATGTAAACATTTTTTAAACATGTCTTAGAGTTCCAGAGATGAACGACTTTCACCCATGGGTGTACGTAAGCCATATACTCATATTGGTCGATTTTTTACATTTCGATTCATCTACGACCACTTGCGCCGGGAAAGGGTGCAACGGAGCTTGCACCACCCGTCAAAAATAAATACATAGAAAGAATACATATTTTTAACCTTTATATATATAAAAATTAATGTCGGGATGTCCTTTATAGAATCGTAAACTATACATTTGATAATGTGATTATCTTTAGCAAAGTTGTTGTGCATGAGCACACGAAGGTTTCTGAATTTGTATAAATAACTTTTTTTTTATGTCTCTCCTTCAAATTTATTTTAGTTGATAGCGAAGCAAGGCACTTTGGGTTTTTTTTTCTATCTTAAGAACCTGCCAAAGTGACTTTACTCTGGCTGATGGAAAGCATGAATAGTATCCAAGAGTTGTGGTCACCATACTCATTACAAATGCTGACAACGCAGTATGGTGACCCACACTATGGCGGCCTTATGAGATGCTTTCTCACACCCCGCTCGGGGACGTAAAAGGCATGACAGTCATTGTGACAGTGTAGGCTTACATAGTTACCACGATAACTGTCACCACTGCATCAATGGGCCTCCGGTCTCACACTCACCAACGAAACACGACTACACAGATGCCGGTGCTTTAGGTTGGTCTACTGTGGGAGGGTAGTACTGCCCCGGTCAAGCCGGCCCACTCGTGCTGAAATCAGCGTGGCTCTACTACCTAGAAAGGGTACAGCTAGTATTTCTTAAAAAACGCCGATTTCATAGGTAAGACCTAGTATGGTTATATATTTGATATTAGTTATTAGTATGTGTGGATGTAGATCCACCCCTCTGAAAATAGTTCTGGCGGCGCCCATGCCTACGACACAAATCAAATTGACAATGCGTTACTTACAGGTACATTGCCATAGTTTTTAAAATTAGCAATGACGAACGATCGAAGGATTACTACACTGAACTAGAAAACAAGTGATTACATAGTCTAAATAAGAAATAGCTGAATCAAATTTGATTACAAACGAGCGAGCGTCACTAGTATGTTGTTCAAAATTAGATATGATTGTGCTCCTACTGGTGAGTGGCAAGTAGAAGTTGCTTACTCCTGGTGGTCTAGCGGTTAGTGGCTCTGTCTGTAAACCGGAGGTCGTGGGTTTGAATCCCACCCTGGACGAATATTGAGTGATCGCACAATCATTTTTCTGCGTCCGAGTATATACATATATTCTTTTTTATATTTAACCTACCAAAGTGACTCTATTCTGCCAGATGGAAAGCATGAATATATTCCAAGAGCGGTGGCCGCCATACTCACTGCGAATGACGAAAGTGTAATATGGCGACCCACGCTATGGCGGCCTAATGAGATGCTTTTTCACGCCCCGCTTAAAGGACCCGGGATCGTAGTAGGAGGGAAACACGTGCGCTGGTAATGAATTCCAGGCTTTAACCGATCTGCACAGGAAGAAAGAGCCGAACCGTTGAGTTCGGGAGCGCATGTCTACCATTCTGAAACGGTGACTGATATATAAGTATTTATAAATATACATATATATATATATGTTAATCAGTAATATGGTTACTACAGTACAAGCTTTGTCCAGTTTGGGATCAGACAGCCGCGGGTAAAATGTATGTTTAGAGTTGGAGTCGAATCGACCAAAAATCGCACACCGTTTCGGATGCAACGAGTAGAACTAGGTACACTTTAGAAAGGAAATCCCTGGAACCCCGACGTACCTTGGGCCAATTACGGCTTGTAGAGTGGCCCACTCCAGTGTGGGAGGTGCTCGTGCACCGTGGAGCGCGAGCCACCATCCAGGCCTGCTTTTCCTAGGGTGATACGTGAGACCTTTCATCCTCAGGCTTGCATTTATGGTGGACGAAGCCCTTTATGCGATCGCGAGTGTACATTTATTTGCCCTAGGAACTTTACCAAGCCGTATCAAATCAATCAATTCGTTGAAGTTTGAGATAAATATTTTCACATGTACATAGGAGCGGCAATTTTTTGCATCGGCATTCTGTTAATACATGTTAATTACATCTTTGAATATATGAACATAAAAGAAGAATATATAATTAAAAATAGAAAAAATGATAGAATCCAGCTCGAGTAGGTACAGAAACCAAGGCACTCGATGGATTTGGCCCATAGACAGGAACCTCTTCATTGTACGTGCCGTGTGGAGGACTGCCCCCTGTATCAGACCTTTGGCACAGCCTTCTAACTCACGCGAGTCTCTTAAGTTGTTGGCTGTGGTTCTTGGCCGTCAATCTGTGGGCAGATATGATTATCGAAACTATGATCACTGACACACATTTCGACAATCTCGTGAGATAAATTCTAATATTTTTTTTATTTTTCTTTTTAATTTTACAAGATTCTCGTCACAATAAACGAAGAAATTGACAATTAATTTATTTATGTGATTGTTTGGCAAGACACTCCAGTAATTAGCTGGCAGAATTGTCTTATACATAGCATATTTTATCTTCCGGTATTCATAGCGTGTATATATGTGTATATGTGTAGGTATGTCTATCTTTATATCTTCTGTATATATAAAAGAAAGTGATATTAGTTACACCACTTATAACTCAAGAACGGCTGAACGGATTTAGTTGGAAATTGGTTGGGAGGTAGCTTAGAACCAGGAGACGGACATAGGATACTTTTTATCCCGTTCGACAGCGTTTCAGTCCAAAATAAAAATCGGTTTATTTATTGCCTACAAGGCGGAACAGAGTTCGCGGGGTAAGCTAGTTACATATATAACTTTATGTACGTTAATATTTGTATATATGATGTGTTCTATTGTGAGTACTTAAATGTGTATTTATAAGTATACATAACATGTGGGCTCATTCTACTTTATTAAACTTCTACACCACCCGAAGGTTGATGGGAAGAGAATGCCCAGGGCATTAAGTCCACCAATTTGACGTGCGTTTTAAATAGCTTGGCGATTTTGTCAAGCCCTCTTAGTCAAGACGCAGGTGTTTTGCGTCGATTCTCTTTCTATAATCGATAACCCCTCTATTCTCTTGTATTATTGGTTCTCTTTTTCACCGTGTGACTTAACTTTGTGAGACATCATTCGCACACATTTGTCAGTTTTCTAATAACGTTTACGTTTGTATAAAGACCTGTCTAGGGGTGGCTGTTTTCGCAATAACCCACAATTCGTCACAAATTAGGCAGGCAGGTAGGTTTTTTCTTAAATGAATTTCGCTATAGTCTTAAGAGATGTTTCGCAAGTGATTATTAGCATCTAATATAGATATAAAGTTCCTGTGATATTCTTTTTTTCGATATAAAGAGCCTATCAAAGTGACTCCACTCTGCCTGATAGAAAGCATGAATAGAATCCAAACAGTCGTAGTTACCACACTCATTGCAAATGCAGTCAATGCAGTGTAGTGACCCACACTATGGCGGTCTAGTGAGATGCTTTTTCACACCACGCTCGGGGACGTAAAAGGCATGACAGTCATCGTGGCAGTGTAAGGCTCACACAGTTATCACGATTAACACGACAGCGCGGATGATATATAATAATATTGTAAATATATAATACTGTACACTAGTTAAGCGTTTATCGTAGTGTTTAAACCATTCATGGATCTAGTCATACACAACGTCGTGGGTACAAAGGTTTCCAAATATATAAAACTAGCTTCCGCCCGCGACTTCGTCCGCGTGGAATAGTTACTTTGGGCTGACGCTTACTTTAACCCACGGCTTCGTTTAAATAGGTGAGTAAGGGAACAATTGTGTCATATATGATTTATGCGAAACGTTAACCGTTTACGCAGCGCAAACAGCGGAAGCTCTCAATAGCAACAAAGTCTCCCGATTTTGAAACATTCTTCATTGGTGCACCTTTCCTATTGATCTTAGCGTGATGATATGTAGCCTTATAGCCTTCCTCGATAAATAGGCTATCCAATACAAAAACAAATTCTCAAAACCGACCTGTAGTTCCTGAGATTAGTGCGTTCAAACAAACAAAACAAACAAACTCTTCAGCTTTATAATATTAGTATAGATATATTTGTAAGTTAAAGAAATATTTTCTATTGCCATTTACTATTGTATGAGATGGTTTCTTATCTCTATAATATGTATGTTTTAATAAAAGTGCATAAAGTATTAATTCTGTAATCCTTTCAAACGAATCCAATAGATTAGATAGAGAAATAAACATCTTTCACCTTCACTCTCATTTTCATTGTTTGTTCTGCGATACATATATGGGCGCCGGGAGGGGTTGCAAGGGGATGCACTTACACCCCTGTCAAAAAAGAAAATACACCGAAAAAAATACTTTTTTTTCTACTACTACAAAATGCCTTTAAAGAAATTGTTGCCTCTCGTCCAGCTAATTTCTTTGAAACCGATATCGAAAGATGCATCTAGTGTATGGGCGATTACTTTAATTAATATAATGTAATATATATAAATATATATATATATATATATATATAATTACTAAATTTCATAAAAATATCAGTTATACATAAAGAGTTTTTTTTTGTGCGGAAGTCCCCACGGATACAATCGAAAGGTGGTTATGTCGGACTCGAACCGACCAAGAACCGCACGCCGTCTCAGGTACTAGTAACCAAGGAATCAGGTGCACTCTAGTAGGAAATATCAGTAGTAAAGAAATCCCTTGATAAAAGACCAAGTATGATGAAATGATGGCCGATAGGGTCTTAAAGTTCTGGAGTGGCGAGCGCGTCCTGGGAAACGCCCCCCACAAGCTGGTCCGACGACCTGGTGAAGGTCGCTGGAAGCTGCTGAATGCGAGCGGTACGGGGCAGACTGTTGTGAAGAACCTTGGAGACGGCCTATGTCCAGCATTGGACGTATTTTGGCTGAGATGAATTCTATAGTTTATATTGGCTAATATTATTTGGCCGCCTGAAAAGAATTCTGGTGGCGCCTACGTTTTAACTCACTCCATAAACATAGAGCTGATATGTAAATAGACAAAGAGTTTTCCACTAGAAGCTTTTATCTTGCATCTTTTACACGAATTGCCTTTTATTTCCATAGGGTGTCATGTTACAAAAACTTGCACAACGCTCTTGGTTTTATTCGCATAGATTTTTTACTCCAAACCTTTTCCTACCGAAGTCTACTATACTTGTGTGTGGTTAAATTTGATTTTTACCTAAAGCAACTGCCGTCAGACCTTCATAACCCAAGTATCACCCTTCATTATCACCCAATTAGGTGATAACGAAGTTCTGTAGAACGATTATTGTCCGACTTTCTAACACTTCAACTATCCAACGATTGCTAAAATGTTCGTATGGCAACCGGATATAAAATACTTTGTATTTAGAAATTGCCTCGTTAGTCTAGCGGTTAGTGTATGTGACTGTCGCTTAAAAGGTCTTGGGTTCGATTCCTGGGTGTGGTTAAAGTGTTATTGTTTTTTTTCTGGTAACAGAAAGACGCAATAACAGCTCGGTGTTTGAATGTTGGGGCTTAACCCCTGTGCTTTGGAGAGTATGTAAAATCGTCGGTTCTACGCTTGATCTCTCCCTGGTCGCGTCGGATAGTTGTCCCATTGGATTGTGAGAGTGAGGGAACAGAGAGTGCACCTACGTTTACACATACTTGTGCACTGTTATGTCTACTGCGTTTGAATACTGGCTGTTGTGCCCGGAATCACCGAGACGTGCATTATTTAGGAATATACGAGTATGTGTCCGGTTGAAGGACATTACCAAATATTATTGAAGTAGCTAAAATCAGCAAAAATTGTGCGTTTAATACACTTCTGTTTATTCCTTCTAGAATAAAAGACATGAGTGTTGGCCTATTGGTTTAGTGGTAATATTCCTAGTGCAGGAGTTCCCTTTTAAAAACAGTTTTACAAAATTAAATCGCACTCATTTAAAAGCCGGCTACGTACTTGTAACTTATGAATTGCGAATGTTTACGAGCGGCGGTAGTCACCTATCTTAAGTTGACCTATGTGTTTGTTTGTCCCAGATATTATAGAAAACCACCCTTTTTTTTATAGAAACCTACCAAAGCGACTCTATTCTGCCTGATGGAAAGCATGAATAGAATCCAAGAGCGACGGTCGCCGTACCCACGGCGTATGAAGACAGTGCAGTATGACGACTCACGCTATGGCGGCCTAGTGAGATGCTTTTGGTTTAGAAAACGTTTCAGCGCACTTTACAGTTACTCTTTAAATCATCAAATGGTGTCATCTTTCTATGACGTTCACACAAAACCATCTGATTTCTAAACAAATAGACCTTGTACTACGTGTACCAGATATATATATATATCTACCTAGAAATATACATACTTCTATATATATTTCTAGGTAGTAGAGCCATGCTGATTTCAACACGAGCGAGCCGGCTCGACAGGGGCAGTACTACCCTCCCACAGAAGACCAACCTAAAGCGTCAGCATCCGTGTTGTCGTGTTTCGTTGGTGAATGTGAGACCGGAGGCCCATTGATGCAGGGGTTACAGTTATCGTGGTAACTGTGTAAGCCTGATACTGTCACGATAACTGTCATGCCTTTTACGACTCCAAGCAGGATGTGAAAAGCATCTCACAAGGCTGCCATAGTTGCCTTCATCAATTTGCATTGATTGCATTTGCAATGAATATGGTGACCACAACTCTTGGATTCTATTCATGCTTTCCATTAGGCAGAGTAGAGTCACTTTGGTAGGCTTTTAACATAGAAAAATATCTATATATATTCTTTTTTCTGTAAATATGTATATATTATACCACCTAAACTTAAAAAAAACACCTAGGAACTGAATCTGAGGCAACACAGTAGCCGCATATGCTACTACTGGGCTACTTATTCAGTGAAATGAAATAATATTTACTAAAATTTCTAGAACAAGTCGATAGTGTAAGCTTGTCTATTAAATTCAAAACCCGTAGACAAGTGCCATGTTAAAATTAAAAATAACATTCGATCAAAGTTAAAGGAGAAAATTAATCAAAGGTCACAAACTTTGTCGATAAAAATGCTAAGGGAATGCGCTCATAGAATAGACAATTTTGTTGTTTTTTTCATAGAGCAACACAATTTTGTTTTATGTTACGCTTTAGTAAATTGATAAATTAACATATAACGTTATCTACCCCAATTAATATCAATATAATAAATAAATATTTCGGACATAAGACACACAACGTCATCTAGTTTCAAACTAAGCAGAGCTTGTGCTATGATAACTAGACTCACTGATAGAATACCTATATACTTTTTTCTGTAAATACATACATATCGTACATAGAAAACACCCAAACTTCGGAATAAATACTTACAGATCATACCAACATTGTATCCGACCCGGGAAACGAACTCGAGGCCTGAAGCACAGCAGTCGCATTCACTACCGCTGCACCACCGAGGCAGTTAATTCACTGGGACCAAACCGTTGGGACTAAAAAGTTGACATTTGAGAACGTAATGCTTAAACGTTGTAACCCCTAAGAAATTAATTTCGGAAACTTCCCCCTTAAGGAGATGAAGAGATGAACGTTGGTCACTTTCAAAGTTAGAAACATGAAATAAGAAATAACTACACGAGCGAAGTCGCAGGCAATTGCTAGTATATTATAGTCGTTTATCTTTAAAAGGGTAGACAGAGGAAGTTGAGTTTTTAACACCCTTACGCAACAGGGGGTAAGTCTTTTGCCATCAATTGGACACATATATTTGAAAACATACACAATATAGATAACACTCATCACAGAATATTTGTCATGAGTAGGAATCGAACCCATTACTTCTGGTTTTACAGTCAGTGACGCTCACCGCTAGATCAAGTAGCCAGCGTTATAATCACTGCTTTAAAAAATGTTATTATACCTTATAGTGAAAAAAAAAATTTAATAAAATTGTGACAATTACACAAAGATTCAAAAAAATTATTACTCTCTTTCTTCTGCAGTTGGGTAAGAAATTACTTGCGTATTTTTCTCACGAACAACCCACGCATCTCAGCTAAGCAAACTTTGCAATATATATAAAGGGATTCTCATCAGTTCCGAGTCATTCAGTCTTCGGCATTGGTGACAGCGCCATCTGTACTCTTAATCTAACAACCCATTTAAAATGTTGAAAATCACAGCTATAGTATCACTAATGCTTATTGGTAAGTTAATATTATTAGTATATGTAAATATTAATAACAATTAGAAATTCAAATAAAAAATCTATTTTTACAGTCGAGTTAAAATGCTACATAGATTTCTGAATCATGTTTATTACCGTGTTTGTTATGTTTGTCGTTCAAATTAATAATAACGATATATTTAACTGGGCAGAGCGTGTGCTGTGTTAACCAGACCGCTGGGAAATATACTTGTGTATCCTTTTGAATCTACGTATTACACTCACATGCAATTACATTAAGTGTACTTTAGTAGATTAATAAAATTAACAAATAATATGTAAAACAATAATAGTAATTATTTATCAGCGACATGGTCACAGGCTGTTTCAAAGCGTCATAAAAAAGAAGCTACAGCATCGAATAGCTTTCCTTCAGGTCAGTCGTGACTGGATTTGTGTTAGATTGTCAAAGACGTGTGACATTAATGACAGATTTATGACAGCTGTCAAATTTTCAGTAGAGTAGATCGTTTAGAAGTCTAGTAACTGAAAGATTGTAGACAGAGTAAGCTATAGACAGAGAAACATTGTTAAACAGAATGTGTGATAGTTTCTTTACTTTATTTTATGGCTAATTTCATAGCCAAGGATATAAGATAGTGCCATTGAACCTTTTTTCCGAGTTATGTAGTGTATATTGTCTATTGATTACTCCGTCTACGTGATTAATGGTAAAATGTAGTGAAATGTTTATTGTTGAAATAGATTAATGTTGTAGATACCATGAAATTTCTTCAGAGTCGTTATTTGTGGTATAATTTGTCTATGGATTCTAGAGAATGCCTAGTGAATGAGAATGACAATTGATGTCCTTTTACTGATGATGTATGCATGCTATTTGTCAAAATAGACTTAGGTGTTTATTTAAAATATTTTTTGTTTTCCAGTTTAAGTTTTTCACAACGTGTGTATATGTATTAGATAAATTTGGAATTCAATTTAAATTATGTTGTGGTGAGATCACTAGTGACAAACATGTTAAGACTAGTTTAAAACTTCTATGTCTTAATTGAGTTTTCTTGAAAAGTAAGACTGAATAACATTTTATTTACGATATAATACGAAACTTCTTATTCGCTATTTTCACATTCACATGACATGAGTCTAGCATTTGACAGCTGTCACGTAAGGCAGCATTTGCTATACGATTATTATAGAGTCATACCATACTAGTCATTAATCTAGTAGTACTTCTTCTTGTAATTGTTTCGATGACAACACTTCAAACGGTTTTGCCCTAGTGTTGGACGTTAGTAATGGCCTGATTTGATATGAGAGACTAGGGGCTAGTTTCGCCTCTTGCTGATGAAATCCCTGATAGACTATCCTAAACTTCTCTGCCAGATAACCTACAGCTTTTGACCTATTCTGTTAGATAAACAAATGCCATTAAAACAGTTTTATGTATTAAATAGTATTATATGGCAAATAACTATCTAAAACTTTATCAGGAACTGGCCAAACTAGCCCAAGTACTTATTACTAGTACTATTAAGTACTATTAAGATATAACTATTGATTAACCACATTCTTGAACACAGGCAGCACACTTTGGGCTGCGAGCCTATCGTGCGATTCCTGTGGTAGCGAGTGCGCTTCTGCATGCGGTACAAGACACTTTAGGTCCTGCTGCTTCAACTACTTGAGGAAGAAAAGAGGACCTGAATTAATCAAGGTAGGAATCAAACACTGGCAATGTAATTGCCTACAATCCTTTCAATGTGATAGAACACGGAGTCAAAACATTTGAAGTTTTCTTTTACGTCTAAGATTAGATAAAACAGTAACAATAGTTCTAGTGTTGTCTTTATTATACTATTATCACACTAAAGCTTTCGACACAATTAACAACCTCTCACTCTTGGTAAGTAGTTAATATGTACAGTAATGTTTGTTCACAGGGATATTAACATAAAATATTTTAATAATAATCATATTAAATATCATTAATTTTGTTCACTAATGAAGTAATTGTTAAAATTTCTAATGGAGTTCCACAGGGATTAAACCTAGGCCCTAAACTTTTATTAAGAGTCCGTCAGCGGATGCGATGATGAATTTCCTTAATGCTCTTTTCTATTTACAGTTCAACACTCCTACTCAAGACATGAAGGAAAGCCAGCCCAGGTCTAAGCTACCCATGTTCGTAGTCGAGAACATCCCTATCCCTGACCAGAGGCTGACCGACATGCTGACTAACGAAAATCATCCTTATTTTGCTGGAGATATGGCCGATCATTTTTATGACGCTTAATATGTTAACTTTATGGCAACACTTGGTTGGAAATGTTACCATACGTAATAATGAAGGTTTTACATACTTTTTGGTTTCTTTTTTTATTGGTGGATTCGAATGTATGTTTGCATATTCCAACCTAGTCAGTTTAGTACAATAGTATTTAAAATATGTGATTAAACTTACTAATTTTAAAACTGAGTTATGTAAGAAATGAAAAATTACGTAATTTTTAATATTAATGTATTTTCGTAAATATTATGTCTACAATGGCTGGATAAGTAGACATATTTTTAATTATTTTTTTGGATAAGTGTAGTAAAAATGAGAGATGTAAAATATTTGAAAAATAAGAATTATAAATGATTATTGAACACGATTAAATAGATTTCAAGATCTGGAAGTCAGTATTTTATTAATAATAATAATAGAGTTATTGTTTTGATTGATTGAATTGATACAGTTGTAGATATGTGATAGTATGACCAATCAGCCCATTATGGCATACATGACAGCACAGTTGGCCTAGTGAAGCGGTCGCCACGCCGCTCTCTATTGCGCCGAGTGTTGTGGGTTGAAATCCTACATGGGACAACACTTTCTGATCCAGAAATTATTGTTCTGAGTTTGGGTGTTCTTTGTGTCCGTTTCTTGTATGTTTGTAAAGTCCCCCGCGACACAGGATTTATTCCTAGTGTAGGCGTCGTCCTTAAAAAAAAAGAAATAGATGCATAGAAAGAAAAGGAATACGAAAGAAACATATAAACTTTAAAAATTCTTTAACAGTGTAGAAACATTTTTCATTCAGCCATTTCTTTAGACTTACATTAAATAATTTAGAAGACAAATCTCTTAGTAGGGGGTAGTTAGAGACCGGAGGCGGAGGCTCCTTGATGCAGAGGTGACAGTTATCGTGATAACTGTGTGAGCCTTACACTGCCACGATGACTGTCATGCCTTTTACGTCCCCGAGCGTGGTGTGAAAAAGCATCTCACTAGACCGCCATAGTATGGGTCACCATACTGCATTGTCTGCATTTGCAATGAGTATGGTGACTACAACTTTGGGATTCTATTCATGCTTTCCATCAGGCAGAGTAGAGTCACTTTGGCAGGCTATTAAAAAAAAAGAAGTTTGTTGTTAATCCCAACAGACACAAACATACATAATAGTAATTATTGTGATAAAGGGTAGTCCTACATAATATATATTTAATGTATATTTAAGATCAAATGGAGCAACTATCAAGGTGGTCAGACGACCTGGTGAAGGTTGCGGGAAGCTGTTGGATACGGAGCGGCATGGGACCGGCTGTTGTGGAGAACCTTGGAGGAGGCCTATAACCAGCAGTGGACGTCTTTTGGCTGAGATGATGAAGCAACTATTTGGTGCACTGGCCTATTGATCTAGCGCTTAAAAATACCAATAGCTGAGTCAGAGGTCGTGGCTTTACTTCCTTCTCAGGATAAATAATGTCTGCTGTCTGGATTTCATTTAACTATAGTATAAAATAAAATAAACGGAACGATTATTAAAATGGCCGAACGTACTTCGCAGAAAACATAAATTCAAAATTTTAAGCATTCAAAATCATGACCGTTGCAAGTTTCAAACATTATCAACTCGATTCTCATAAAAGTAGATGGAAGTAATGTTACATTGAAAAGGTATAATTTGTATATTTGCTTTTTTGTTTTAGAATTATTCAATCTACTATCGAGCAAATTCATGACAATTTACTTTAAAAATTCTACAATGTGTTTGACGATTTTCAAAATTTGAATTTCTATTTGTTTCTTTGTTTTCAAAGTTAACTCTTGCATTACGAATGTAGAATATACCGCAAAAGACTACAAATACTGTTAAAAATTTTGCCGGACATTTCGGGCATTTGACACACAACGCCATCTAGTTTCAAACTAAGCTGAGCTTGTGCTATGACAACTAGACTGACTGATAGAATACTTATATACCTTTTTTTTTGTAAATATATACAATTTATAGATAGAAAACAACCAAACTTCGAAACAAATATTTGTAGATCATACAAACATTTGGTCCGACCCGGGAATCGAGACCTCAAGCACAGCAGTCGCATCCACTACCGTTGCACCACCGAGGCCGTTGAAGTGGACATAAAGTACACCCAGACTACATACAGAGACTCAGAACAACAATTTCTAGACCAATCAGTGTTGTGGTGATCAAACCTACAACATTAAACACAGTAAGAAGCGGCGAGGTGATCGCTAAAATCACTACGCCATCTGGGCAGTCAATTATATTATTTTGCATTATTTTTTATTTTAAGAACCTGCCAAACTGGACGCGTAGCGATCATTTCTATATCTATACTCAGGATTAGTGGTTCCTCCGCACTCTATTATGATATATTTGACCCAATACTTAGAAATGAAATTAGTTGAGTGACACTTATAACACTCTGCCAATTTTAATATATTATCACATACTGTATACATCTAATATGGTATACAGAATTCATAATATTATAGCAGAAAACACAACGCTCTTAATATCGTAGGTGCCGTGTGGTGACTGATTAAGAATACAACATGTCACCACACTTATTTATTTCCTAAGTGTCGTAAGGGGTGACTAAGTGACCAACTGCGCAGGACAAGGACAGGAAAACTCGAGACAAACCCTGTACTACACCAATGTCCAGTTGTGGACAATTCATCATCATCATCATCAACGGCCTTTTTCAATCCACTGCTGGACATAGGCCTCTCCTTAGCAAGGAGGTTTTGGCCTACTATACCACGCTGGCCAGATCGGTTGGTATTCCAAACCACCAAATCCTATTGGGTTTGTTCCAAGTTTTCCTTGTCTTTGTAATGATGTTGTCTTGTATACTTTGTTCCCTTAGTCGCCTTCACCACAACGTCACCACACGGACAATTAAACACTGTTAATCACGACTAGTAAGTACATTACACATATGGAACTTTGCGTTTACTATTTTAATAAACTTCTCATTTAAACTACCAAATACAAATTAACCAAA
Organism: Hypercompe scribonia; assembly: GCA_949316085.1. Taxonomy (NCBI): domain Eukaryota; kingdom Metazoa; phylum Arthropoda; class Insecta; order Lepidoptera; family Erebidae; genus Hypercompe; species Hypercompe scribonia. Next base: position 2,088,701 of record OX438994.1, read on the forward strand.
TTTTTTATTATTTCATTATTATTTAGAAAACAAATTCGCAAAATGTGGAGACTCATTAGCATTAGCAAACATCTGAGTGCACGAATGGCGTACACACAGCTCGGCAACCTCAGCATACACAAATTGTCTCATGGAGGAATATTCACACATCTCATACTCAATCATCAATCAACCTATCGCCGTCCACTGCTGAACGAACGTCTCCCCAAGGAACGCCAACCATCCCGGTCTTGGGCAATTCGCATCCATCCGCTGCCAGCCACCTTCTTCAAGTCGCCCTACACTACGTTTGCAAAATCGTGGTATCCACTCTAGTACACTTCGGCTCCAGCGACCATCGGTTCGTTTGGAGACATGGCCGGCCCACTTCCACTTCAGCATACTGATTCTCGGTGTGATGTCAGTTACTTTAGTTCTCTGTCGAATAACCTCGTTACGAATTTGATCAGCCAGAGAAACGCCCAGCATCGCACGCTGAGCTACGTTAAACTTATGGACCAGTCCAATGGTGAGTGTTCACGTCTCGGCTCCGTATGTCATTACAGGTAGAACGCACTGGTCAAATACTTTGGTCTTTAATGATTGTGGGATCAGCGACTCGAAGATGTGACAAAAGGGGGCCCGCCATGTCTCCAGACGAACCGATGGTCGCTGTAGCTGAAGTGTGCTAGAGAGATACGATTGGGAAAACGTAGTGTAGAGCGCTGTGCGGTACAATGGACCAACGGCTTAAAGAAGGTGGCTGGCAACGGATGGACGCAAATTGCCCAAGACCAGGATGGTTGGCGCTCCTTGGGGGAGACCTTCGTTCACCAGTGGACGGCGATAGATTGATTGATTGTTGATAATGTAAAATAAACATGAGCACAGTGAACGCTGTTATCTTGTACAGAAACACAAACGGGCCAGTATTATATACAAAAACACCCTCACACACACAATATTAAAATTACACTCTAATAATATTTCATCAGCAATGTGGTTGCCCTTTTAGTTCATTTTTGTTATTTCATTTTTATAAATTGTAAAATATCGTAACAAAAATGAAAAACTGTCATACTGTCAAAGTTATTTTCTAATATATTAAGTCTTAAATAAAAGTCTTGTAATATCTTTCAATGAAAAGTTAGAAGTAACATATTTTATCCATCAAATAAATAATAAAAGAGTTCACTTACCCTTGTTGTTTGAATAAAAACAAAATTGAAGAAATAAAATTGGAATTGTAATCGCCGACAAAGACGTGTTTCAGTTTCTCTTCTCCAGAACAAAATGGCCGACTCATATTCGATTCTGGCATGTGATCGGCTCGTTACGGTCTGAGTTTTGACATTTTACAATTAATAATTACCACTTAATTCTGCTATTACAATAATGTATAATAAAATGACCAAAGTAATGGACTATATTTGCAACTTATTATTTTTAAATTTTTAATGTTTAACATAAAATATTTTTTACCGAAATCAATGGCAATTAAGAACAACTTGGCAAAAAATTTACATATTTCGGTCATTTGACACACAACGCCATCTACTTTCAAACTAAGCAGAGCTTGTGCTACGATAACTAGACTGACTGATAGAATACTTTTATACTTTTTTTTGTAAATACTATTATACATAGAAAACACCCAAACTTCGAAACAAATATTTGCAAATCATACAAACATTTGGTCCGACGCAGGAATCGAACCCGAGACCTCAAACAGCAGTCGCATTCACTACCGCTGCACCACCGAGGCAGCTTAATACAACAACTGATATACCTATTTTGATGATTCTTGTCACATAGTTTGCGGAGAGGATAAATTATTTTGTTTGGAAAATATTCGAGATGGATCAGGAAAAACATTCAACAAGTATAGGGTGGGCCGCAAATTAGTTAACATTTGAAAAATCGTATAAAAGAACCGTTTGATATATTATAAAAGATGCTTATTTAGAAAAAAGTTAATTTGTTGAACTTTACTTTTTAAAAATTACATCGTCTAAATGACCACCGTTTCGACGTTTACACTCTCCTAAGCGAGAACCGAAATTTTCGAATATTCGTCGGCAAAGAGACCAGAGACCGTCGACATCTCTTCGCTGATTTTTTCTTTAAGTTGACTTAGTGTATTTGGTTTATTGATGTAGACACGATTCTTTAAATAACTCCATAAAAAGAAGTCTGCTGGGGATAGATCTGGATTTCTGGGTGGTCATGGAATGTCGCCTCGTCTGGCAATCAGCTTTTCCAGAAACATATCTTTGATCACCGGCAGCGACTCGGCAGGTAACACGTGGCTTCATCTTGTTGAACCTATGTGTTACAATTGTAGCCAGCAAATTCCAGTAGCATCGGTCCCAAGAACTTTCGTTTTGTGATTATCAATTCTTTTTTTTTATAAGATAACGACCGAACTAGGAATATACCCTGTGTCCCGGGGGACTTTATAAACATACAAGAAACGGACACAAAGAACACCCAAACTCAGAACAACAGTTTGTGGATCACACAAAGTGTTGTCCCATGTGAGGTTTCAACCCACAACACTCAGCGTATTAGAGAGCGGCGTGGCGACCGCTTAAACCACTAGGCCAACTGCGCAGTCGTGCAACTTTATTTGAGGCTTCATTACCTGCTTCACAAGTCAAACAAGATCTTGAACTTCCTCTACTATAAATTTCTTTGTTGCTTATACATTGGGGCTTTCTTTCTCTATCGTTAAGATTTTTCAGGAATTCTTCTAAGTGTACAAACATTTTTGTAGTAATTAATGGTTCATTTCTCACTGGGTTTTCATGGTTCTCTGTATCAGGGGTCTGCCAAAGTGACTCTACTCTGCCTGATGGAAAGCATGAATAGAATCCAAGAGTTGTGGTCACCGTACTCATTGTAAATGCAGACAATACAGTATAGTGACCCACACTAGGCCTAGTGAGTTGCTTTTTTTTTTAGGTTGACGGTAGCATAGCGATGCTCCATGAGATATTGTCACAGCAACTGACATAAGTGTATTGTTTGTTTGGTTACACACGATAATCTGAGGAATTACTACTTCGAATTAAAAATATTTTAGCGTTGAATAGCGCAGTTATTGGGTAAGCTATGTAAAATATGTTTTCTACGCAAGGAAAAACTTAAAAAACTACAATTCGACTCCGTGAAAGCTTTTGATAAAACATTGTCACTCGGGCCGATCGACGGTCTGGTTAAGGTTATGACAATCGGTGAATGTAGGCAACACAGAATCATTTGTTGTAGAAAGCACTTGGGAGGCTATGTCCAGCAGTGGACGTTTTCGGCTAAGATGATGATGATGATTATGATGCCATGGTGCCTAAATTGTTTGAGCCAAGTTTTCCTTCTCTTTCCAGGGATGTTGTCCTGTACAGTTTATACCCTCGTTTGTAGTCAAAATCCACCACCACACTATCCCTTGGGTACTAAAATAGTACTTTTTTATTCCACTTTTCAGTGCCTCTTAGTATGTGACATGTTAAATAATAAATAATTATTTCGGCTATGTCAACGTCATCTAATTTCAAACTAAGCAGAGCTGTGTACTTTTCTCTTTGTAAATGCGCATATACTATACATAGGAAACACCCAAACTTCGAAACAAATATTTGCAAATCATACAAACATTTGGTCCGACGCAGGAATCGAACCTGAGACCTCAAGCAAGGCAGTCGCATTCACTACGGCTGCGCTACCGAGACAGTCTCAGTTCTACTTCATTATTCAGTTCCTACAATTTTATTAAACTGATTTTGATGATCACTTTCATGGGCGTTGGGAGGGAGGTGCAAGGGTGTACACTTGCACTCCCCTGGGAGAAAAGAAAAACACGTATTTTTAACTTATTTCCTACTTAAAAAAATCGATTTAATAGCCAAAAAACTAGTAGAAATAATGGTATGTGTGGATGTAGATACACGCCTCTGAAAACAATTCTGCCGACACCCATGATGACTTGCTTGAACATCTATGAAACCGAAAAATTTAGATAGATTTCACCATACCCGCACACTTCATTATTTTCATTAATATATTTTAGTAAAAAAAACGAATTTCTTCCTCTAGGCGGCTCCCACTTTAAAATATTCGTATAGAAATCTCGAGTTGCCAAAAGTACTACTTCAAGTAACAAAAAACTAGCAAAAATAGTATTTGTAAGACAAAACCTTACTTACAAATAACACACTTATAAATTAATGGATAGTAAATAAGCTTAGAATGTACTACCACCTACTGCCATCAAATATACAAACATTGATACATTTAAATAGAGGACTCCGTTCGTCTCAAGTCATTCTGCCTCTAGCATTGGTAACAGCACCATCTACATTACAAACATAGAACTATTTAACAATGTTGAAAATTGTAGCTTTGGTTTCTTTGATGTTTATTGGTAAGTTGATTTGTTATATTTATTAATAGTAATAATTATTTATATTTTGAAACCAGAGGAGAAGATTTCGCTACGGTCACCCCTCGGAGCTCGACCTCGCTAAACACAGGTCACCCCACTGGACACGACCCGAGTGTAATTAGCAGGTTGATTTCCCTGTGGGACTTACTTTCAAATGATCGACCTCGTTAGTACCGTCACCACACTGACTTTAGCGATTTAGTGGAATAATATAATTGAGTGCCTCGGTGGTGTAGTGGAAGCGTATGCGACTGCTGTGTTTGAGGTATCATCAACAGTCTTTTACAGTCCACTGCTGGACATAGGCCTCTCCTTAGCAAAGAGGTTTTGGCCTACTATACCACGCTGGCCAGACAGGTTGGAGTAGGGTTTGTTTCAAGTTGAGTGGGCGGCCTCGGTGGGCCTCTGTTTACTAAACAGGGGCTCCACCAACACGTGTGTGCGACAGCAGGGAGGGTCGATAGTGGACCTTTCGTTCGCTACCCCTGCCCTCGCCGCACGAGTAAGGAACTGGCGTGTCCTGGAAGAGGTTGAGACGCTCTCGGACCATCTCTATATCCGATTTGAGCTCTCCCGGTCCCAGGACGCCAGAAGGGGTCACGCGGCGCGGCGTTCTTCTCGCTTTCCGCGGTGGGCTGTAGCCAAATTAAATAGGGACCTACTAGAGGAGGCGGCCATAATTCACTCTTGGCTGTCTCCGCAGGCCCCGACCGAGGAGGTCGACATGGGGGCTGGTCGCTTCTGCGATGCCATTGCGCAGATATGTGATGCGGCCATGCCCCGCATCCGAGGTTGCCGGCCTCCAAGGAAGGAGGTTTACTGGTGGTCCCAAGAGTTGGCGGACCTCCGCGCGGCCTGTACTCGTGCCCGGAGGTCCTACACCCGTAGTCGGCGGCGACACCGCGTAGACGGCGAGGAGGACCAGCTTCATGAGGAGTACCGAGAGGCGCGGAAAACTCTGAAGCTGGCCATTAGCCGCGCCAAAGAAGTGAAGAGGAAGGAGATGCTGGAGGGTCTCGATCGTGACCCCTGGGGTCGCCCTTATCGTGCGGTGCGACAAAAGCTCCGCACGTCGGGCCCCCCCCTTACAGAGACACTCCAGCCCAGCTTCCTGCGGGAAGTGGTCGAGGGTCTTTTCCCGCAGCGGGTGGAGCACACACCCCCGTCGATGGCCTTCATGGTCGAAGACGACGGGGGACGGAACGAAGATAATGTTCCGCCCGTCAGGGAATCGGAGATAGGGGCGGTCGTTCTACGGATTCGCTCTAAGAACACCGCCCCTGGGCCAGATGGGATACCTGCCCGAGTGTTGGCGCGAACCCTCGACCACATGTCGGTTCACCTCGGGGAAGTCCTAAACGCCAGCTTGGCGTCCGGGCGCTTCCCTGTGGGCTGGAAGAGCGGGAAGCTGGTCCTACTACGGAAGGCGGGACGGCCGGCCGATTCGGTCGCGGCTTATAGGCCCATCGTGTTGCTGGACGAGGCGGGTAAATTGTTTGAGAGGATAATCTCTGCCCGCATCGTCCGGCACCTCTGCGAGGTGGGCCCCGATCTGTCGGACGCCCAATACGGATTTCGAGCCGGGCGTTCGACGGTCGATGCTGTGTTGCGCCTGAGGGCTGTGACCGAAGAGGCGGTGAGCTGTGGCGGCGTGCTGCTGGCGGTGTCGTTGGACATCGCCAACGCATTTAATAGTCTGCCATTTAGCTGCATCAGGGAAGCACTCCACTACCACGGGGTGCCAGAGTACCTGAGGCGGCTTGTGGCAGACTATCTTGAGGAGCGTACCGTCATGTACGAGGACCGAGATGGTATTTTGAGGCGGTGGCCCATGTCGTGCGGTGTTCCACAGGGGTCTGTCCTCGGACCACTCCTGTGGAATATGGGATACGACTGGGCCCTACGAGGTCGTCTTCCCCCCGGGCTGGGTGTAATTTGTTACGCCGATGACACATTGGTCACGGCCCGGGGGGCGAACTTTCAAGAGGCGGCGCGCCTGGCCACCGTGGGAGTCTCTTTGGTGGTCGGGCGCATTGAGGCGCTGGGTTTACGGGTGGCCCTAGATAAGACGGAGGCCCTTTTGTTTCATGGGCCCCGTCGTGGTCCACCCCCCGGCGCCTCTATCGTTGTCAATTCGGTCCTCGTACCGATTAAGCCCCAGATGAAATATCTGGGCCTGATCCTAGACGGCAGGTGGCTCTTCGACGAGCACTTCCGACAGCTTACTCCAAAGCTGGTCGGCGCTGCTTCTGCCCTTGGGCGACTTTTGCCCAATTTGGGTGGAGCCAGCGTCGCAACGAGACGGCTATACACGGGGGTTGTCCGGTCAATGGCGCTGTATGGTGCACCGGTGTGGGCGGCGGTTCTGACCGCCCAGAATAGGGCTCGCCTCTGGCGCCCTCAGAGGATATTGGCGGTTAGAGCCATACGCGGTTACCGCACCGTATCGACGGAGGCGGCGTGCGCCTTGGCCGGAACTCCCCCGTGGGATTTGGAGGCGGAAGTGCTCGCCGAAGTTTATCGGCGGACGGCTGACTTCCGGGCGAGTACCGGCATACGGCCCCCGCCCGAAGAGATACGCGAGTGGCGAGAGGCCGCTCGTCGAGCCACGATGGCTCGTTGGTCGTCCCGGCTGGAGGCTCCACGTGCTGGCTTTGCCGCCGTGGAGGCTCTCCAGCCGGTCATCGCCGAATGGGCAGGGCGGCAGCACGGGACCCTTTCCTTCCGACTGACGCAGGTCCTTTCCGGGCACGGTTGCTTCGGGAAGTATCTGCACTCGGTCGTCAGGAGGGAATTGAGTCCCGCCTGTCACCACTGCGACTGCAGTGAGGACTCGGCTCAGCACACGCTAGCAGTTTGTTCCGCTTGGGCGGCGCAGCGTGGGGTCCTCGCTGCAGTTATTGGAGGTGATCTCTCGCTACCGGCCGTCATACGCTCCATGGCCGGTAGCGACAGTTGTTTTACCGCGGTCGCAACCTTCTGCGAAGACATAATTTCGCGGAAGGAGGCGGCGGAGAGGGCCCGGGAGGACGATGTCCACTCGGACCCAATTCGCCGCCGGCGAGCCGGGCGGCGGAGGCGCGCATACCAGCGCCTCATGCCGCCTTGAGTGTGGCCGCGGGTGGACGGGACGGGTTTTCCCCTCCATCCGCTATAGTGGCCAGCCGCGAGGAGGTGATGTGCACGTGTGCCGTACGTCACCTAATTAGAGAGTTTATCCGCAGATGGTGCCCGCTTTAGCGGGCAGGCGCTAGGAGGGATCTGGATGTCGTAATAGCAGCGGTTCCCGAATCCCTCCTATATCAGGCGCAGAGTGGCACACCGTGTGGTTTTAGTCGGTCCGATTCCGACACACCACCCCGCCGTAAACCCCGGTGGGGTGACGGCTCGAGGGGGTTTCCACACGTTAAAAAAAAAAAAAAAAAAAAAAAAGGGTTTGTTTCAAGTTTTCCTTCTCTGTGTAATGATGTTGTCTTGCATACTTTGTACACTTAGTCGCCTTTTACGACACCCACGGGATGAATAGGGGTGGTAACATTATGTAGTCTTAATCCGTCACCACACGGAAAGTTTGATTTTCGGGTCAGACCAAATTTTTGAATGCTTTGCAAAAATTTGTTTCAGAGTTTGGGTGTTTTCTATGTATAATATGCATGTATTTAAGAAAAAAAGTAACTGAAATATGTATTTCTGTGGTCTAGTACCCGTAGCACAAGCTCTGCTTAGTTTGGGACTAGATGGAGTTGCGTGTCAGATGTCCGAAATATTTATGTGTGTTATTATGTGTTTAACTTCCCCATATTTTTATTACAGTTAACACCTTGTGGGCTGCCAGCCTGTCGTGTAATGCTTGTGGTAGAGAATGCGCTTCTGCATGTGGTACCAGGCGATTCAGATCCTGTTGCTTCAACTACTTGAGGAAGAAGAGAGGCCCTGAAGTAGTTAAGGTAGTAATCAAAATATCTAGAATAATAAATAGAAATGTGTGTCTACTGGGAGATGTAGATTTCATTTATAAGACAAATTTATTTTTTTATTTATTTACAACTTTATGCACAAATACATGCATTCACAGACTTAATGTCTAAGGTATTTTCTGCCAGTCAACCGATTGGGTGATGCAGAGAAAATATGAGGTAGGTGTACTTAAGGATAAGAAGTAATTGACAGAGGATTCAGTATATATAGGACTAGTTTGACCATACATAAGCAAATATACGTACATAAACACATACATATATAACACATACATATCCGTGCATACATATTACCCCAATAAGATATAATAATACCAGGTGATGAACTAAGACGTCGCCAATTCAGCCAGTAAAAGCTCCTTCACTTTAACACCAATGCTGTCAACTCATTAGTAAAAACCTTATACATGTTTTCGTGTTAAAATGAAGACAGAACCTCATAATAATAATGAAAGTAAAGACTTATTTACTAGTCATTTGTCATTAAAACGACACCAATAATCTTTTAAAATAACTTAATGTGATATAAGAAAGTGATATGACTTAAAATACTACTAAACACTTAAATTTTATGTCATTTTTTCAAAGTGATTTCCCCATACATCGAAACCAAAAAATACTACAGCGCCATCTACAGAAGATACACCGTATTACCGAGAGTTACACCCAATCCTGTATCTCGGTGTAGATAATTCTTGAGCCAATTAACATAGCATATACATAACTAAAGATCATCAATGGTTGAGCCGTGGCCCGCTGGGGATGATCACCTCGCCTGATCGATGGTCATGTTATTTTAACACCGAGGGAGAATCCTTTGCATCCGATCATCCATACGTCAAATAACGAAGGTGTTTCACGAGGATCAATCTTAGGTCCACATTTTTTCTTATGCAGTTTATTTTACATGCTTCAACTAATGTGAATTTTGCACTTTTTCTTTTCTAGTTCTACACACCAATTCAACAATTGGAGGAAAGCCGATCAATGTCAAAACTTCCACTACTCATTGAGGAAAATATCCTTGTACCAGAACAGTGGCCGACCAATATGCTGTCCAACGAAAGCCATCTTTACACAGCTGGAGATATTCCAGAAAATCATTACTATGATTCTTAATGCCGCTTAGTTAGAAATGGACTCACATAATCTACTGTATAGCTTTTCTTCCACAGATTGTAACACGAATTTACTTATTTAATTGTAGCGACTGTATTTATTTTTGACAGTTGACAATACACGTTAAAAATTAACGGAATTTGGATAAAATATTTCATTATAAACACCCACAGTAATGTAATGTAACTTCAAGATGTAAGCAATGAACATATTATAATAAAAAGTATTGTATTAATACGTTTATTTTGATTTATCAACTTTTTGTTTGTCTTTTCATAACATTTTTTAATCCGATTCTAATCAAAGCTTTGTCTTTCGATACAATAATTCTGATGCTTATAATTTACAACATTGCCACGAATAATTTATGTTACTATTTGTCGGTGCATAAATTTGAATATTATGTCTCACTGCCATCACGCAGAATTTCTAAGTAACAAAAAAATATTGTGTCTTATAATTTGTTTACAATAAGTTGTGTTCAGGATCTCTTTTTAAGCAAATAATGCTTAAAGTAGATAACTCCACGGTTCGCATTTAACATTAAGTGACAATTATTACTACAATTATTGTAAATTTAAAATGAACTCTAAGTGTAGGTGCTTGGAAGAGGGTTACGCTTAGAGTTCATTCAGATAGATGCTTATTTCCAGGTAGAAACGTAAATACAGAGAAAAAAAATTTTTTCTTACTTCACAAAAAGTTGATTTTATTTGCAAAGATTCAGTATAATTCCACACATATTATATTAGAAAGTAATTAATCTAATTAGTGTGGACGTAGATACACCTCTCTGAAAATAGTTATGATGACATCCATGATTCTAAGATACATCACTTTTAATACTTTTTTCAAAACTTTAGTTTAAAAAAATTACATGTTTTATATGTGTGTGTATGTATACATGTATGTATACATAGGCTGTCATAGCGTGTGTCACCATACTGAATAGTCTGCATTCGCCATACTGAATAGACGCGGTGTGGCAACCGCTTAAGTCACTACGTCATACGTGCAGTCAAATAAACGTCATACGTGTTTATCAGCAGTCTGCTTGACTGCTGATATAACCTTGGTCTGGTTGACTGCAGTCTGGTTGACTGCTAATACATACGTACCATAGCACAGATTCTGCCTAATTTGAGGTCGTTCGATGTGTGAGATGTGCACACAAGTGTGTAGTCAAAAAAAAACTCCAATACAATTTAAGATTACTCTTTTAATCTTATTTCTTTTGATTTGAAACTTAACAATTTTATAAATTAATATCACCCCCTAGTACTTATTTACATGAAACAATAAAAACAAAACAATTGTATTTCGAACATGTCTTAAACATGTTTCAAATGGCTTGTTTGAACATGTTGACAATTTGAACGTTCTCTTATTACCTAATAAATATAGATTTGAAACGCTACGGTATAATGTCGGAAGTAATTTACTCGAAGTTAGATGTTGTTCTGTTTTCTGCTTGCAGCTTCGGCGGTTACTTCTCGAATGGCGTCCCACGTTTGGGTTTCAGTCAGGACTTTGCGAAATAGATCCTCTAATGCGATTTCTGAGTCTATGGCTGCACCAAGGTTCTCATCGTTAAAGTACTGAAAAATAACATTACTGACGGTATAAACACGTTCTTTGAACGAAATGGTGGACCACCTGGAAACGAGTATGAACTAATAATAATCGTAAACAAATGATAAATACTTCAGACATTTGACACACAACGTCATCTAGTTTCAAACTAAGTAGAGCTTGTACTATGATAACTAGACTGATTGATAGAACACTTATATACTTGTTTTTGTAAATACATACATATTATACATAGAAAACACCCAAACTTCGAAACAAATATTTGCAGATCACACAACCATTTGGTCTGACCCGCTAATCAAATCCGAGACCTCAAGCACAGCAGTCGCATTCACTACCGCTGCACCACTGAGGCAGTTTCACCAATAATGTTTATTATCATTCGTTTGAATTGGTAAATCATTTACTTCGGTATTTTGGACCAAACTACGCCTGAAGAAGTGTGAAGTTTTTAGATTTAAATACGTACGTATGTATATGTAAATACGGATTTAGGTACGTACAGCGGTCCATAAATCCGTCTATAATGCCCATGATTTGAGATTAGTTTTCTTTTTAAATATTGCAAGAATTTAGCTCGTCAAATTACCTCTGATAAGTTAAATTATTCATAAGACAATAGAAGTGCTTGCACTGAAAATAAACTGTCGGTCAATTACGTGGTGGGCATTTTAAACTTCAGTAAAGTAAAGTAGTAAAATTGTGAAAACTTGAACATATGTACACGTATTATATGATTTAGAACAATGAAACTGTTTGCCTACCTGTTTCTGTCCAACGAGCTGTTCTGAAGTCATGTCAGGATCAGCTTGAGATCTTTTAGGAGAACCAGAACATCCTGGAAAAATAGGTTAAAATTAACACAATTTAAAGCAAATACGTAAATGGTGAAAACGATGGCCGGTGGGGTCATAAAGTTTCGGAGTGGCGACCGCGTGCGGAAAATGAAGCGTTGGTAAGCTCCCGCAAGGTGATCCAACGACCTCGTGAGGGTGTGAAGAGACTGGCTGTTGTGGAGACCCTCGGAGGACTGGGGAGGCTATGCCCAGCAATAGATGTCTTTTGGCTGAGATGATGATGATGACGAATTCAAAAGACAAAAAGGTTTTTCTTTATCTTATCTGTTAATATTAAATTTAAGTTAATATTAACTTTAAAATTAGAAAGTAAAAATCTCATGTTATATTAACACGATTCTCAGACAAATGCAAATGTTTGTAGAAAATGATTAAGAAAATGCCAGCCTCTACAATTGCCATCATTTTACATTCTGTTAAAAATTTTCCATGAAAGTATAGGTCTACCATTATGCACATGTTTAAATTAAATTATACCCACGATAAATGTTTTGATGGACACACATAAAAACATACTCAAACACACATAAACTTAAAACAATCAACTCTAAACATACCATTAAACACGTTGCAAAAAGGTCTTTTCTTGGGTGTCAAAACCATCTCATCTGATAAATCTGGGTTGATATCTCTCGAAATCTATAAAATATAAATATTGTTTATTAAATTACTCATTACTACACAAATATATTAATCATAAAAATAATAGTTTTGACTTTAATATACTTGGCAGCAGCAACGCTTGCTGCCAAGTCGCTTACCGTGGGCTGTTGACGGTTCGTCAAAACGCTTACACACAGATAAGCCTCGATGTTGAGATAAATTACTGCTAGGTGCTATCTCATTGAATCATTACACATTAATTAAATATAGGTGCTTAAAAATAAAACAACAGACTTCTTTTCCTAAATCGGGTATTTTGAATCCCGCAAATTTATTTGCATCAAATCTAACAACTTTATCATTACAACTAAGTCACCTTCTAGTAATAAACACTTATATATCTAGTATTGAAAAGTATTATGTTATAAATCTAATTATTTGCGACTAGAAGAAACTAATATTTGTATTTAACGATAATCATGTGCTGATATTCGCAAACCTTAGGTACTTAAGTTTTTAAATATAAATTACATCATAAGTCAAAACTCTAATTGATATTGAATGTATAAACGTAGTAAAAACTAAATTATAACATTTCGCTAAAATGTCTCTAAGATAGAAGAAAATAATGAGCCCTAATATGGAACCCTGAGGGACTCTGGACATTAATTATGGTAAACATAGTGCTTAGATATTTATATTAATGTTATAAAAAATATTTTAACTTGCATAAATAAACTAATTGTTTTTTGATATAAAGTTTGTGTTTAGGTTAGAGGTACATAAGATGCTTTTGTATACTGATCTATAACCTCAAAGGCTTTAGTTGAAACTTTAAATATATGGATTGTTGCAATTTAAACAAAAAACCGGAACTAATAATAAAAATCTTGAAATAATGATTAGTGTTGAACTTTTCAGTCCATAGACGCAGTGACAGCCAAATCCATAAAATTGCAAAAGATACAATAGTTATAATTAAACGTTTTCCTGATTTAGGTTTGCGAACATACACTGTTTTCTTTAAAATACACATCGTATGCAGTACAATATCATAGGTAAGTGGATTGGCATGTAGAAGAGTATTGAGCAGAATTATAAACTTGTTTTCAGTTAACGACAATTCTTCAGGTTTCAAATCTTCTTGGCACATATGACAGCTGAACTATAACTTGTCACAGTGAAAAATATTATATTGTTTATAGTGAAAGATGTACCAATATTTTTGATACCCTCACTCGAGTGTTTTTAGTTACTTTTAACATTATATTAGACAAATATTAAACACTACTTTGTCATGGTTTACTTGTTGATGGTGCGAGTGTTAATGGCTTAATAAGAGATATCTTTTTGTTTTCGCCTCGCTACTTCGGCACTAGCCTATTGAATGGCTTCCCAAAGCTTAGCTTTGGAAAGTATCTGACGGGAAAGTTCCTCGATTGCAGTTTCAGAGTCAAGAAGCGAGCGAAAGATTTCGTCGTCCACGTACTGAAAAATTAAAATTGGTTTTACCCTATCCATAAAATTAATTATTTTCATTCATGTACATTAGTTAAAAAATACGATTTTATTCCTCCAGGCGGTTGCTACTTTAAAATATTCGTATGGAAATCTCGAATTTGCAAAAGTACTATTTCAAGTAACAAAAAACTGGCAAAAATAGTATTTGTAAGACAAAACCTTACTTACAAATAACACACTTATAAATTAATGGATAGTAAATAAACTTAGAATGTACTACCACCTACTGCCATCAAATATACAAATACTGATACATTTAAATAGAGGACTCCGTTCGTCTTAAGTCATTCTACCTCCAGCATTGGTAACAGCACCATCTACATTGCAAACATAGAACTATTTAACAATGTTGAAAATTGTAGCTTTGGTTTCTTTGATGTTTATTGGTAAGTTGATTTGTTATATTTATTATTAATAATTATTATTAATTCGAAACCAGAGGAGAAAATTTCGCTTACGGTCACCCCTCGGAGCTCGACCTCGCTAAACAAAGGTCACCCCACTGGACACGACCCGAGCGTAATTAGCAGGTTGATCTCCCTGTGGGGCCTAATTACAAAGAATCGACTTCGTTTCCCCCAACTGGATTGACATCCCAGACATGCCAACTGATCCAAGGGCCCAACCCAGTGACCTGCCTGTAGTCGCAGGCGGCGCGGAGCACCACTTATACAGGCCGTAGACCTGGAAAAGTTACCCCGAGATCCTAGCTGGGGTCTACGAGAAGAACCACGAGAGAAAACTTATTATCACTAACTCTTACTACTTTTATTACCTGAGCTTCGTAGGCTTACACTTCAGTTTAGCAGCAGCTTCATGGCAGCAGACTTAAAATATTTGAAGCGCCGATTTTTGTCAATTTTATTAAAATTCAGTTCCTTGCATTTTAGAGGCACATCACATCATCACCCGGTCAACAACCGTTAACAGTCCACAAAGACATGGGCGTTGACAAAATTATTGTCAGTTAGGAGCATCTACGTCCATTTATTTACTAATATAAAATTTAGAATTATACTGTATCTTTGCCTACGAAACCATCTATTTTTTTTTAATTAGTTAAAAATATGTGCTTTTCTTTTATGTCAGAGGGATGCTAGAGATTGTGATAGAACTGTGTTTAAGGTGCGTGGACGTGTCCATGCATCTTTAACACAGGCCTATCTCTACAAAAAAGATTGAGGTCAATTATACCACTCTGACCAGAAGAATTGACATAGGGTTCTGTTCAAGCTTTCCTTCTCTTTTCAGTGCTGGTGTCCTGCGTAGTTCACTCTCGTAGGGTGGTGATGTTCTGTATACTTAATCCGTCACCACACTTTAGCAATTAAATAGCATAATATGATTGACTGCTTCAGTGGCGCAGTGGAAGCGTATGCGACTGCTGTGCTTGAGATCTCGGGATCGATTATCATCAACAACCTTTTACAGTCTACTGTTGGACATAGGTCTCTCCTTAACAAGGAGGTTTTGACCTACTTTACCACGCTGGCCAGACGGGTTGGAGTAGGGTTTGTTTCAAGTTTTCCTTCTCTGTGTAATGATGTTGTCTTGCATACTTTGTACCCTTAGTCGCCTTTTACGACACCCACGGGATGAATAGGGGTGGTAACACTATGTATTCTTAATATACGGGTAGTTTGATTGTCGGGTCAGACCAAATTTTTAAAGCTCTGTAAAAATTTGTTTTGGAGTTTGGGTATTTTCTATGTATAATATGCATGTATTTTTGAAGAAGAAGTATACGTGTATTTCAGTTGTCTAGTACCCATAGTACAAGCTCTGCTTAATTTGGAACTAGATGGGGTTGTGTCAGATGTCTGAAATATTTATTGTGTGTTTAACTACCCATATTCTTATTACAGTTAACACCTTGTGGGCTGCCAGTTTGTCGTGTAATGCTTGTGGTAGAGAATGTGCTTCTGCATGTGGTACCAGGCGATTCAGATCCTGTTGCTTCAACTACTTGAGGAAGAAGAGAGGCCCTGAAGTAGTTAAGGTAGTAATCAAAACATCTAGACTATGAAATAGAAATGTTTATCTACTGGGAGATGTAGGTTTCTTAATTTATAATACACATACACATAACACATACATATCCGTGCATACATATTGCCACTATAAGATATAATAATACCAGATGATGAACTAAGACGTCGCCAATTCAGCCAGTAAAAGCTCCTTCACTTTAACACAAGTGCTGTCAACTCATTAGTAAAAACCTTGTACATATTTTCGTGTTAGAATGAAGACAGAACCTCATAATAATAATGAAAGTAAAGACTTATTTACTAGTCATTTGTCATTTAAACGACATCAATAATCTTTTAAAATAACCTAATGTGGTAACGGAAAGTGATGTGACTCACATTTTATGTAATTTTTTATAGGCGATTTCTCAATAAATCGAAACCAAAAAATATTACAGCGCCATCTACAGAAGATACACCGTATTACCGAGAGTTACACCCAATCCTGTATCTCGGTGTAGATAATTCTTGAGCCAATTAACATAGCATATACATAACTAAAGATCATCAATGGTTGAGCCGTGGCCCGCTAGGGATGATCACCTCGCCTGATCGATGGTCATGTTATTTTAACACCGAGGGAGAATCCTTTGCATCCGATCATCCATACGTCAAATAACGAAGGTGTTTCACGAGGATCAATCTTAGGTCCACATTTTTTCTTATGCAGTTTATTTTACATGCTTCAACTAATGTGAATTTTGCACTTTTTCTTTTCTAGTTCTACACACCAATTCAACAATTGGAGGAAAGCCGATCAATGTCAAAACTTCCACTACTCATTGAGGAAAATATCCTTGTACCAGAACAGTGGCCGACCAATATGCTGTCCAACGAAAGCCATCTTTACACAGCTGGAGATATTCCAGAAAATCATTACTATGATTCTTAATGCCGCTTAGTTAGAAATGGACTCACATGATCTACTGTATAGCTTTTCTTCCACAGATTGTAACACGAATTTACTTATTTAATTGTAGCGACTGTATTTATTTTTGACAGTTGACAATACACGTTAAAAATTAACGGAATTTGGATAAAATATTTCATTATAAACACCCACAGTAATGTAATGTAACTTCAAGATGTAAGCAATGAACATATTATAATAAAAAGTATTGTATTAATACGTTTATTTTGATTTATCAACTTTTTGTTTGTCTTTTCATAACATTTTTTAATCCGATTCTAATCAAAGCTTTGTCTTTCGATACAATAATTCTGATGCTTATAATTTACAACATTGCCACGAATAATTTATGTTACTATTTGTCGGTGCATAAATTTGAATATTATGTCTCACTGCCATCACGCAGAATTTCTAAGTAACAAAAAAATATTGTGTCCTATAATTTGTTTACAATAAGTTGTGTTCAGAATCTCTTTTTAAGCAAATAATGCTTAAAGTAGATAACTCCACGGTTCGCATTTAACATTAAGTGACAATTATTACTACAATTATTGTAAATTTAAAATGAACTCTAAGTGTAGGTGCTTGGAAGAGGGTTACGCTTAGAGTTCATTCAGATAGATGCTTATTTCCAGGTAGAAACGTAAATACAGAGAAAAAAATTTTTTTCTTACTTCACAAAAAGTTGATTTTATTTGCAAAGATTCAGTATAATTCCACACATATTATATTAGAAAGTAATTAATCTAATTAGTGTGGACGTAGATACACCTCTCTGAAAATAGTTATGATGACATCCATGATTCTAAGATACATCACTTTTAATACTTTTTTCAAAACTTTAGTTTAAAAAAATTACATGTTTTATGTGTGTGTGTATGTATACATGTATGTATACATAGGCCGTCATAGCGTGTGTCACCATACTGAATAGTCTGCATTCACCATACTGAATAGACGCGACGTGGTAACCGCTTAAGCCACTACGTCGTATGTGCAGTCAAATAAACGTCATAAATACGTACCATAGCACAGATTCTGCCTAATTTAAGATCTTTAAATGTGTGAGATGTGCATACAAATGGGTAGTCAAAAAAAACTCCAATACAATTTAAGATTACTCTTTTAATCTTATTTCATTTGATTTGAAACTTAACAATTTTATAAATTAATATCACCCCCTAGTACTTATTTACATGAAACAATAAAAACAAAACAATTGTATTTCGAACATGTCTTAAACATGTTTCAAATGGCTTGTTTGAACATGTTGACAAGTTGAACTTTCTCTTATTACCCAATAAATAGATAGATTTGAAACGCTACGGTATAATGTCAGCACTAAATTATTCGAAGTTAGATGTTGTTCTGTTTTCTACTTGCAGCTTCGGCAGTTACTTCTCGAATGGCGTCCCACGTTTGGGCTTCAGTCAGGACTTTGCGAAATAGATCCTCCAATGCGATTTCTGAGACTATGGCTGAACTAAGGTTCTCATCGTCAAAGTACTGAAAAATAGCATTATTGGCGGTATAAACACGTTCTTTGAACAAAATGGTGGGCCACCTGGAAACGAGTATGAATTAATAATAATCGTAAACAAATGATAAATACTTCAGACATTTGACACACAATGTCATCATCAACATATTTATGCTATGATAACTAGACTGACTGATAGAATATACTTTGTTTTGTAAATACATACATATAATACATAGAACACACCCAAACTTCTAAATAAGTATTTGCAGATCACATAAACATTTGGTTCGACCTGGGAATCCAACCTGAGACCTCAAGCACAGCAGTCGCACTCACTACCGCTGCGCCCCCGAGTCAGTTTGACCAATAATGTTTATTATTTATCGTTTTAGTTGGTAAATCATTTTCTTTTAGTATTTTTGACCAAACTACGCCAGAAGAAGTGTTAAGTTTTTAGATTTGTATACGTACGTATATGTAAATACGGATTTAGGTACGTACAAAGGTTCATAAATCCATCTATAATGTCAAGTGGTGATTTGGAACTAGTTTTCTTTTTAAATATTGCAAGAATTTAACTCGTCAAATTACCTCAAATAAGTTAAATTAGTTATTAGACTGTAAAAATACTTGCACTGAGAATAAACTGTCGGTCAATTGCGTGGTGGGCATTTTAATCTTCAGAATCTTTGATGATCTCATATTACATTACTTATTTTTTAAAATAGTTTTCCTAAAGTGCGAATACTTGAACATATGTATCTACACGTATTATATGATTTAGAACAAGGAAACTGTTTACCTACCTGTTTCTGTCCAACGAGCTGTTCTGAAGTCATTCCAGGATCGGCTTGAGATCTTTTAGGAGAACCAGAACATCCTGGGAAAATAAGTTAAAATTTACTTAATTTAAAGGAAATACGAAAATAGTGGAAACGATTGTCGATGGGGCATAAGGTTTTGGAGCGAAGATAGAAGACCAACCTAAAGCGCCAGCATCCTTGTTGTCGTGTTTCGTTGGTGAGTATGAGACCGGAGGCCTATTGATGCAGGGGCGACAGTTATCGTGGTAACTGTGTAAGCCTTACACTGTTATGATGACTGTCATGTCTTTTACGTCCCCAAGCGGGGTATGAAAAAGCATCTCACAAGGCCGCCATGGTGTGGATCGCCACACTGCATTGTCTGCATTTGCAATGAGTATGGTGACCACAACTCTTGGATTCAATTCATGCTTTCCATCAGGCAGAGTTGAGTCACTTTGGTATGCTCTTAATATAGAAAAAACAAAGAAAAGAGTGGCGACCGCGTGCGGCAAATATAGCGTTGGTCCCCGCAAGGTGATCCGACGACTTGGCGAAGGTTGTGAGAAACTGTTGGATGTGGGCGGTATGGGACTGGCTGTTATGGAAACCCTAGGGGTGGGTTATTTACAGAAGTGGATATTTTTTGTCTGAGACAGACAAAAAGATCTTTTTCTTATCTGTTAATATTAAATTTAAGTTAATATTAACTATAAAATAAAAACATAAAAGTCTCATGTTATATTAAAATAACACGATTCTCAGAAAAATGCTATTTTTTGTGGAAAATGATAAAGAAAATTTCTACTATTGCCATTATTTTACATTCTGTTAAAATTTGTCAATGAAACCACAGTTCTACCATTACGCACATGTTTAAATTAAATTATACCGACCAGAAATGCTTTGATCGACACACATGTTATAAAACCATAAAAAAATCAACTCTGAACATACCATTAAACACGTTGCAAAAAGGTCTTTTCTTGGGTGTCAAAACCATCTCATCTGATAAATCTGGGTTGATATCTCTCGAAATCTATAAAATATAAATATTGTTTATTAAATTACTCATTACTACACAAATATATTAATCATAAAAATAATAGTTTTGACTTTAAAGCAGCAGCAACGCTTGCTGCCAAGTTGCTTACCGTGGGTTGTTGACGGTTCGTCAAAACGCTTACACGCTCAACATATTCCTTGCCTCGATGTCGAGACAAATTACTGCTAGGTGCTATCTAATTGTATCATTACACATTAATTAAATATAGGCGCTTAAAAATAAAACAATAAAATTCTTTTCCTAAATCGGGTATTTTGAATCCCGCAAATTTATTTGCATCAAATCTAACAACTTTATCATTACAACTAAGTCACCTTCTAGTAATAAACACTTATATATCTAGTATTGAAAAGTATTATGTTATAAATCTAATTATTTGCGACTAGAAGAAACTAATATTTGTATTTAACGATAATCATGTGCTGATATTCGCAAACCTTAGGTACTTAAGTTTTTAAACATAAATTACATCATAAGTCAAAATTCGAATTGATATTGAATGTCTAAACGTAGTAAAAATAAATTATCACATTTCGTTGAAATATCTCTAAGGTAGAAGAAAATAATGAGCCCTAATGTGGAACCCTGAGGGACTCCTCAAACTAATTATAGTAAACATAGTGCTTAGATATTTATATTATTATTATAAAAGATATTTTAACTTGCATAAATAAACTAATTGTTTTTTGATATAAAGTTTGTGTTTAGGTTAGAGGTACATAAGATGCTTTTGTATACTGATCTATAACCTCAAAGGCTTTAGTTGAAACTTTAAATATATGGATTGTTGCAATTTAAACAAAAAACCGGAACTAATAATAAAAATCTTGAAGTAATGATTAGTGTTGAACTTTTCAGTCCACAGACGCAGTGACAGCCAAATCCATAAAATTACAAAAGATGCAATAGTTATAATTAAACGTTTTCCTGATTTAGGTTTGCGAACATACACTGTTTTCTTTAAAATACACATTATATGTAGTACAATATCATAGGTAAGCGGATTGGCATGTGAAAGAGTATTGAGCAGAATTATAAATTTGTTTTTAGTTAACGACAATTCTTTAGGTTTCAAATCATCTTGGCACATATGACAGCTGAACTATAAATTGTCATAGTGAAAAATGTTATATTGTCTATAGCGAAAGATGTACCAATATTTTTGATACCCGCACTCGAGTGTTTTTAGTTATTTTTAACATTATATTAGACAAATATGAAACGCTACGGTGTCATGTTGATGGTGCGTGTGTTAATGGCTTAATAAGAGATATCTTTTTGTTTTCGCCTCGCTATTTCAGCACTAGCTTCTTGGATGGCTTCCCAAAGCTTAGCTTCGGAGAGTATCTGGCGGGAAAGTTCCTCGATCGCAGTTTCAGAGTCAAGAAGCGAGCCAAGCGTTTCGTCGTCGACGTACTGGAAATGAAATTGGTATGATGATGATATGAAATACACTAAAAATATATATAATAAAATGAAGTCTGACAACTGTCTATCTACAGAACTTTCGCGAAAAAACTACTGGATGAATTAGAATGAAACTTTACTGTAGTACAGATTATATATCGGAATAACATATAGGCTACAATTTATAATGATTTTATGTAATTTTGATCGTAATATAGCGATACATGTCAATTAGGTCGGCAAAAAATCTGACCTCTGAGAGTTATCTTGGCGCACGCTGCCTAAACCATTGAAGTTAATATAGGTATTTATTTAAAATGATCTGTTACGAAACTTAATGTGGTAGACCAAATTTCACGCGACCGAAGCCGCGGGCAAAAGCTAGTAATATATTTATGTAGATGCCTATAACAATATAATATGAAAATCAGAGTTCAATTATGTAGTAGTGGACTGACAGCTGAACCCAATTAAGTTTGGAAAAAGGTTCGGAAGAGGGTAAGTTACCTGCTTCTGCCTGATGAGCTCCTGTGAAGGCATTCCAGGTGCTGCTTGAGACCTCTTACGACCGCACCCTAAAAAAAAAACACCAACACTATTGCGAATAGATCACATGGGTTATCCAAATCGATCTTAATGGAGCTTTTTCTTGGTCATATGTTTGTTTTTATTCCTGAAATAATTTGAACTTTTGAGAAGTAACTTTAGATTTTGGATTCTAAGCTTGGTGAACTTGTTGGCTAATTAAACTACTGAAAATTAGGAAAACTTACTTTTTCACAGTACAACGTTAAGAATTGACACAAAATTGTATTTGTACTTAAAGTATAAATTAAGTAACTATTAAAACTTTTTTTGCTGCTTAATCAGGCAAATTTTTTATCACTCATAAAACTCACCGGTGAAAGCGTTGCAGAATGGCCTTTTCTTGGGTGTGAGCACCATCTCATCAGAGAGACGGGGGTCGAAGTTTCTTGGAATCTATAAAATAAATATCATGGTTTAATTGCTTATAAAATTATTTCGAAAGTGACACACTGTAAAATAAGCTTATATACAATTGTCCTATAGAATCATAGCGTGTTGGATTGTGAACATACAATACACACAACAAAAAGAGCGTAAGGATCGCTAGTAAATGCAAATTCCTGAAAAGAAAATAAATAGAGAAATTATGATATTTGAAAAAGGGAAGAGCCTTAAGATACATAAGATAATTTTTCGTTTGTTTTCATTGGAAGAAATAAGAACGTGAAAGAGTTAAAGTTGAAACAGATAAATAGAGAGCTGATTTACCAGGAGGCCAGTAAGCGCCAGAATTTATCAGCAATAACTTCATCATAAAGAGAACAAATAGTTCTTCAATAGAAGAAGATAAACACAATTTGCATACTTGCATCTGTTTTACAAGTCCTTCCGCAGGTGAACTTAGCTGTTCAAATAGAGTTGAGAAACGCCAGGTACCAAATCACCGTTTTATTAGATCAGTTGACGTGTCTATTTCAGTTTCTAACCAATGGATAAATATACGGATAAATGATCTTAGCCTCAACCAAACTTCTGGTAACCCTTAAAACACTAGCTCTCTTATCCTATCTATTTTCTTTACCATACTTTACCTTCTTTTATTTCTATAAGCAATTGAACCCCCAAAAAGGAGCGACATCAGAGGCGAATAACCGTGATATACAAAAACTGAAACCTTTTGATACGTTACACATTGCAAAGACCTTAAATAAAGTTAGGGATAGGAAAGACGATGATGATGAGCCGGGGTTGAATTAATTCAGTAATAAAGTATCAAAATTGATGGTCCTAAAGCTTTCGGAGTATGGACTATCATCACGTATTTACGGCTAATTTGACAAATAGTTGTGCTCGCTACTGCGTTTGCGTTTGATATTATTATGGACTAACTGTATTCGTTACAACCAAGTTGTTTTTTTTTTAAATTCGTAAAATTTCACACTGCTTCAACTTTCCCTCGACTCGCACGAATATTTTAAGACCAAAATTTTCAAGTCCAATTATTTACGAATTTTAGACAGATTAACGAACAGAAATTCATTTTTAAATACAAGTTTATGAATAACATTTAATAATACTTACAGTAGCTGTATGACAGCAGTGGATGTACAGCAGAGTCACTACGACCAACAACGAAACGCGTGACACCGACATGGCTGATATATTTGACAGCTAGAACAAGATGGCGGACCTGTTGACAAAATAAAATAACCGTTTAACGCTATATGAATTGTGATGGCTTCCACAGTCAATGTAAGATATATTCTGATTAATCGCGCTTTCACACAACTGAGAAATAAACATTAGAAATACAGTCAACGGTAAATCACAAAAGCTTCTTTGTCACCTTGACGCACACATAAATGATTAATAATGTTAATAATAAAAAATAAATTTTCGGTTATCTGACACACAACGCCATCTAGTCCCAAACTAAACAAAGTTTGTACTATGGGTACTAGACAACTGATATAAATACATTTATACTTTTTAGAAAACACCCAAACTCCGAAACAAATATTTGCAGATCATATAAACATTTAGTCCGACCCGGGCATCGAACCCAAGCCTTCAAGCACAGCAGCCGCATATGCTATCACTGCGCTACCGAGGCAGTCAAAAAGTAAAGTTATCAAATTCAGTCAAAACGAAACCTGTGCTTATTCGTCCAAAAGATTTAATAAAAAAAAACCTAAACGCCACTTATCATATCACTAAATACAACCTTACGTCCTTTCAATAAGGTTGAATATTTCTGTTCTAAGAGCCGGTACTGTTATTTACCAAAAATTTGTGCGTAAAATGTTTTGAAATATTCACACAGAAAATGCGTGTTCACGCCAAAACACGCCTAAATTGCATTTATACTTCGATGCCAGTTCTATAAATGGCAAGTTACATTAACGTGACGTAACATGGTCTACTTCTTATAGTGATTACCGACATACGTGCAGGGGAAGCAGCAGATTGAACCGAATATTCATAAATATAAATATTAACTTCGCCGTATCTTCTAGTCAAAGGAGAGTAGCTTCTAATGTAAAAATTAGTCTACACCAACTTAGAACATGAAACGATAAACTCTATTTATTTCAATCTTAGATTGAAATCACGAAATTTTGATAAAATAGACGAGAGATAAGATACACGAGACGTACAAAGTTATTACACGCTCCGATAACACACGGGCCAATTTTTTGTTTTAGAACGTATAAGAACGTTCGGGACTTAATGAAAAGTATAAGGGCTAGATTCACCACTTGCTTATAAAGTCCCGGACATATATACTTAGTCTGGCCATAAATACTGTTACACTTAATTATAAAAAAATATTACATTTGAATTTCGAATCTGTCATTTTTATACGATTGTTCATTGTGTTTTCTCATTTTGGCGCCAATACATTGTAAAATATTTTGCGATATTAAAATGGTGTGGGGTGATAAAGAGAACCGAATCGGTGTGATAGCATTACACAAAGTAGGTATGGAGCCAAATGCAATTTTTAAAACTCTCCATACACTTGGTATTAGTAAAATGTTTGTGTACCGGGCTATTAATAGGTACAATGAGACCTCCTCTGTTTGTGACAGAAAAAGATCTGGCCGTCCACGTAGTGTTCGTACGAAAAAGGTGGTCAAAGCAGTAAGGGAAAGAATTCGAAGAAATCCTGTCCGAAAGCAAAAGATTTTATCTCGGGAAATGAAGATAGCACCTAGAACCATGTCGCGTATTTTAAAAGATGACTTAGGACTTGCAGCCTATAAGAGACGCACTGGCCATTTCTTAACTGATAATTTAAAGAAGAATAGGGTGGTAAAATCGAAACAACTACTGAAGCGGTACGCAAAGGGAGGTCACAGAAAAATTTTGTTTACGGATGAGAAAATTTTTACAATTGAGCAACATTTTAACAAACAAAATGACCGTATTTATGCTCAAAGCTCTAAGGAAGCTTCCCAATTAGTCGACAGAGTGCAACGTGGACATTATCCGACTTCAGTGATGGTTTGGTGGGGTGTTAGCTATGAAGGAGTGACTGAGCCATATTTTTGTGAAAAAGGTATCAAAACATCGGCACAAGTGTATCAAGATACCATTCTTGAGAAGGTAGTTAAGCCCCTTAACATCACCATGTTCAATAACCAAGTATGGTCCTTCCAGCAAGACTCGGCGCCGGGTCATAAAGCTCGGTCCACGCAGTCTTGGTTGGAATCGAACGTTTCGGACTTCATCAGAGCTGAAGACTGGCCGTCGTCTAGTCCCGATCTTAATCCGCTGGATTATGATTTGTGGTCAGTTTTAGAGAGTACAGCTTGCTCTAAACGCCATGATAATTTGGAGTCCCTAAAACAATCTATACGATTGGCAGTGAAGAATTTTCCCATGGAAAGAGTGCGTGCTTCTATTGATAACTGGCCTCATCGTTTAAAGGACTGTATTGCAGCCAATGGAGACCACTTCGAATAAGCTTTTTATATTTTTAATTGTTTTATATTTATGTATTAAACTGACACACTGTAAAAGTAATAAATGTTATTTGCAGTTAACAATTTTCTTTTTTCTTTATTACAATATTTATGGCAAGACTAGGTATATACATATATTATGAACTTATCTGAGAGATAAATAAATAAATCAATATTTCTAACATTTGACACACAACGTCATCTAGTTCCAAACTAAGCAGAGCTTGTGCTATGATAACTAGACTGACTGATAGAATACTTACATACTTTTTTTTTGTAAATATATACGTATTATGTATAGAAAACACCCAAACTTCGAAACCAATATTGCCAGATAAACTACAGATATCGCTTGACATGTACGCATAATACGTCAGTAAACTCAATCAGATAACTATTTGAAACTTCATCAGGAACTGGTCAAACTGTTCTGACTTCAAAATTAATCTATAAAACAAAATATATTTAGCCGATTAATCCTATAATATTCAAGTTCGTAATAAACTATCAACATTGTTACACATTGGCCGGTCTGTGTGGTACAGATTCAGAATACGGAGTATCTCCACTCCCATTTCGTGGGTGTCGTAAGGACCCACTAAGGAACAAATTACGCAGGGCAACAACACTACAAAGAGATAGAAAACTTGAAATTATCTCACCATATAATGAACCATAAATACCTAAAACCTTTTGTAAAATATTAACGCAGTTGGTAGTAGAGCCACGCTGATTTCAACACGAACGAGCCGTCTCGACCGACGCAGTACTACCCTCCCACAGAAGATCAACCTAAAGCGACAGCATCCGTGCTGTCGTGTTTTGTTAGTGAGTGCGAGACCGGAGGCCCATTGATGCAGGGGTGAAAGTTATCGTGGTACCTGTGTAAGTCTTACACTGTCACGATGACTGTCATGCCTTTTACGTCCCCAAGCGGGGCGTGAAAACGCATCTCACAAGGCCGCCATAGTGTGGGTCACCATACTGCATTGTCGGCATTTGTAATGAGTATGATGACCACAACTCTTGGATTCTATTCATGCTTTCCATCAGGCAGAGTAGAGTCACTTTGGTGGGCTCCATGAATAATAAAAACACTAAGTGCAAAACTTTACGTTACTTTAAGTGACAAGTTGAATCTAATCTAAAGCCAATGATTTTTAACGCTGAGTATAAAAATAAATAAGTCTATGATTATCTATTTTAAATAAATAAAATCAATTTAAAAAAAGTCAATTGGGTAGATGACTGTATCGTAAATAAATACCAAAGTCCACTTCATTAAAACTAATATCGCGAAACATCTCGGCAAATACAATTAATATAGCTTTTTATTATTATTACGAATTTCAATCAAATATACAGTGAAATATATTATTCAATTGGGTAGTCTAAAACAGTGACGTCACAATTTGGTATTTAGTACATGTTTCATACAAAATTGTCGTTTTGGCAGATGATAAAAAGTAACTAATTTGACTAAGGTGTCATCTAGCCTATTATTGTGTTTCACGAAGCAATCTTAATAAATTTATAATTGAAAGATGCGGTGACTTTCATATACAGCGCAAAGACATTCACTTACTACAACGCCATCTATTGGAAACACATCGAACTATGGAGTAACTACTAGTCCTATGTCGCGATCCTCCCTTTGTGTTGGAGTAACATGACATGCCTTCCTCCACAGTGGTGACTCTGACGTGATCTAGTCTGAGGCTGCAGTAGCTTGACATACGCTTTCAGACGCCTCCCATAATCAGTGGTGTCGATGTCGGTTTTCAGATTTTTCGTTAATCAGTCAATGAAACAGCAATCCGACATACACTGACCAAAAATCGGATCGCATGGTGTAAAAACACTTTAGCACTTATTTCTCACCGCGTTCATTTGAAGTCCCGCTGTTTGTAGAACACATGACTTAGAGTTGTACTTCTTCAACTCTAACTTGCAATATTGCCGATTGACGCTTAACGCAACAGGGAATACAATAAAACCATCAATAAAATGCATTATTGCAGAGACTTTCAGTTAAAAAATACATTCTAGAATGTCAATAATGGCGTTTTTAAAATACAAAATGATCCGACCGACTATCTCACCGACCAGGCACAGAATCGACGGCTTTACGGCTGTCTGAGGCACAGGGTTAAGACCTCAATTTCCAAACTCCGGTCTGTTATGAAGCATTGCCATAATCAGAAAAAATCAATAACATTTTAAGCCCGACATGGGAATCAAACCCAAGACCTATTGACCAGCAGTAGCGGCTAAGCGCTACAACAACGAAACAGTTCCATATCATCATCATCTCAGCCAAAACACGTCCACTGCTAGACATATGGTTCCCCCAAGGTTCTGCACAATAGCCGTGCGCATCCAACGGTTTCCCACGACCTTTACCATGTCGTCAAACCGTCTTACGGCGCACCATTTCTATATAATTATAATAAGTTTCAATGTAACCCTCAGGATATAAAAACAAAAAGCACTTACTGTTCATTGTACGACAAATAACCTGAGACATCGTCTAAAAAAAACAGTAGCAGTCGTGGGACTGCCAATAGAAGTGAAAACGGAACTATTAAGTTGAGAGTAATTAAAACTATATGCAAAAATTATATAAAATTTTTTATGTTTCATATATAGCTTATATTATATATTATTATTATATAATATATAATAATAATAAATTTCATATATAATGTATAATATCATATTCTCCATAGCTATAGATATACTATTATCATTAGCATTTCGGTGACGCGAACCGAGGATTCTACCCTCTACCCAAACGCTCAACGCGCCTAAAGAAGTTTTCACTTCAAAAAAAATTAAACTTCTTAACAAGTGACTTCGTAGACATAATTGTGAACTATCAACAATTCAATTACGTTCCAAGTTCTCAACTTTAACATGTTTAGCGATAATTAAGTAAGTAATTAAGTATGAAACAAGTTGCGATAAAGTTTTATTTGACTTTAGACAGTTGACAGGAATTTGTGAGGAGGGCCTTTTTACGTCCATAGTAGCATGGAGCTGTTTCATTCTGTCGTTAGTGGTTAAATAACTTATGAGTAAGTGGGCACGTTAGCTTGTAAATAATTATATATACGTATTTTATTAGATTGTGGGTCTTTCTCTGGCTGATAAAATTCGTAACGAGGTTATTTGACAGAGAACTAGAGTAACTGACATTGCACGGAGAATCAGTATGCTAAAGTGGAAGTGGGCCGCCCATGTCTCCAGACGACCCGATGGTCGCTGGAGCCGAAGTGTACTAGAGTGGATACCACACAAACGTAGTGTAGGGCGCGATGGACCGACTTGAAGAAGGTGGCTGGCAGTGGATGGATGCGAATTGTCCAAGATCGGGGTGGTTGGCGTTCCTTGGGGAGACCTTCGTTCAGCAGTGGACGGTGATAGGTTGATTGATGATTTTATTAGATTATTTTTAAATTTTATATACTTGTTTTCTATCTGTTTCCTCACTTTTACAATAAAATGGGACAGCTATCTGACAAGAACAGGGAGAAATTAAGCGCAGGAGCGATGATTTTACGTGCTCTCTGAGGCACGAGAGTTAAGACCCCAACTCCGGGCTGATATTAAGGCTTTCTATAATATAATCAGAAAAATAACATTTTACGGCCCGATTCGAAGTAGGGACCTATTGATTTCCATTTGTATTGCCAACTGCTAGACAAACGAGGCAGTTTGATCTACTAAGTTCTTGATTGAGTAAATTCAAATGGGACCAAAGATATTGTTTAGCAAAGCTAAAAATAACTACATATAACACTTCGAATTGAGAATACATCAATGTTTAGGGTTGATTAAAATTGGCATATTAAAAAAATAATAGTTGACTTTAAACGTAGATATACGTATTTGCGTTTGATATATGTCTGTGTAGTGACGGATTAAGAATACATAGTGTTACCACCCCTATTCATCCCGTGGGTGTCGTAAGAAGCAACTAAGGGCATAAACTATTCAGGAAAATATCACTACAAAGAGAAGGAAAACTTGAAACAAACCCTATTCCGACTTGTCTGGCCTTGTCTTGTTCATGTCCAGCAGTGGACTGTTGATGATGATGATATGTATATGCTAAATCGTAATTGTCCGTGTGGTGACCGATTAAGAATACATAGTGTTACCACCCCTATTCATCCCGTGGGTGTCGGCAAAGGTGACAAAGGGAACAAAGTATACAAGACAACATCATTACAAAGAGAAGGAAAACTTGAAACAAACCCTATTCCAACTCGTCTGGACAGTGTGGTATAGTGGGCCAAAACCTGCTTGCAAAGGAGAGGCCTATGTAAAAGGCTGTTGATGAAATGGTAATCGAACCCGTGATCTCCAAAGGTGAATTGTTTACTGCGACATTCGTTGGCAACGTGATATTAATATAAGTCATTCTGTTATTACTTATATTGACGTTACACTTACTGTACACACCCTTAATTTGGGGATGTTTAGTAGCATAATAAAGACAATTGCCCGCTATTCTTTGTAATAAAGTTACGTGGGAAGAGACCGGAAGTAAATTATGTACTGTTCCTACTACTATGTTTGTTCTAGTTTACGAGTTAGAACTATAAGCTGTCAAACTAGGATGCCTTCATTTATTTGCTTCATTATCACACACGGCTGTCTGATTCCAAAGTAGGCAGAGCCTGTGCTGTGGTAACCAGACTTCTATATATTAGGAGCCTGTCAAAGTGACTCTACTCTACCTGACGGAAAGCATGAATAAAATCCAAGAGTTGTAGTCACCATACTCATTGCAAATGCAGACAATGCGGTATAGTGACCCATACTATGGCGCCCTAGTGAGATGCGTTTTCACGCCCCGCTTGGGGACGTAAAACACGACAACACGGATGCTGGCGCTTTAGGTTGGTCTTCTGTGGGAGGGTAGTACTGCCTCGGTCGAGCTGGCCTATTCATGCTGAAATCAGCGTGGCTCTACTACCTAATAAACATACTTATATATTTCTAAATAGATACATATTATATAAATAATTATACCCAGACACAACAAATAGTGCTTATCACACAATTATTAGGGGAATATGTAATTTATACTTTCGTTTTTGGCATTTTTTATTTTAAATATAGAGCCTGCCAAAGTGACTTTATTAAAAAACATTTTGTCTTTTCTCCTTCAATTTTTATTTATTTCTTTAAACTTACTACACTTGTTGTACAAAGGTGGACTTAACGCCATAAAGCATTCTCTCCCAGTCGACCTTCAGGTGGTGTGGAAATAAGACGCGCTAAGTAGGTTATTGAGTTTATATACTTTAAATATAAATGATACACATGAACTTACTGCTGTATAAGTCATAAATGTACAATACATATAAACATACACATACTTAAATTTAATATTGTATAATATACAGGCTGAGACTAGGATTGTGACTGTTCTGCCAACATATTCCGAAGAAGTTTGCGAACTTTGGATTTGAATGTAAGGTGGTTTGTGGACATCCCTTTCTTTCTCTTCTTGGAAGAACTTGTTAAAATACATTCTTGAACTACTATTCCCACATTATCGTAGGTCATAGGACGAAACTGGTCAGTTTAAGTTAATTTAATAGTGGAATTAAAAACAAATGAGTTTGATTTCAAGAAATCGAAATCACGATCTCTGACTTAGCAGTTAGGATCACTAATAACCCACCAATTGAGACTAATTTTAATCTTATTTATGTAATTACTGTATAATGTTTCTCTATCTATATTTAATATTATTTAAAGATGTTAATTTGGTTCGTGTTCCTTCCAAAACTCAAAAACTTGAACTCTGAGCTCAAATTTGGACACGATATGATGTACTGCTAGCCGATTTCGGATACGGTAGCCAGTCTCAACGGAGCCCAGCCAATTACGCAGGAGATTTTACAGTGAGTGTGTGTGCAAACACAGTTGCACTCTGTTCCCTTACTCTCACAATCTGATGGTACGCCTATAGGGATCAAACATGATATCATTAATTCAACCACAAAAGAGTATATAGGATTCCCACCAAGAACTAAGGACATCAAGCCAACCTCTCCTGCAAGTGGTGCACCTACAGATCAACGGACGAAACTCTGGCAATGAAAACATCCAGACTAGCGGCAATAGGCTACCTACTACGTGGGGCCAAAACCACTGATGAAAAGTGGGCGTTTAATATGCCTCTGCCTACCTTTACGAGGAAACAAGCGTGATTTTATGTGTCTAAGTCAATCACAATGTGAACACCGAAATATGGCAGAGAACAGCTAGTTTCTAATATGTCTGCAAGTTGCGAAACTCTTACAAGTTCTATTGTTAAAAACTTGTATAATTATTCTGCTATTTTTTTTTATTTTCCTTGCTAAAAAGTAACTTTAAAACCTACAGGTCCCTCCCTTAGTTATTCTACGTAACGCAACGTCTTCTCAGTGGCGTTCACTATTATTTTTCGATCTCAAGTCGCGGTGTTTCTACTGTAAAATTACATTTCTGTTCACGAAAGACAGACATGGACGTCAGAATCCACGATAGAATGATGTTAAAGGCAGTTGCGATACGAAAAATATTTGTTTTACATTTTGGCGTTTAGTTTTCGGACGGTTAATGAGATTTGTTACGATGTAAACTAATCAAGTTTGTCTACAATACAAAATGCGTGTGAAAACATGCGCAGTATATAACTTCACTGTTTATTTTTTATTACTAACTTAGATATGACAGTCGTTTCAATTTTTTTCATGTCTAGAGTGTTAAATTTTGTCGCTTGATTAAAAGAAAACCTTTTTTGTTTACAAATTAGAAAATCCCTGCGGATCTCTGACTCCCGGACGCCATCTTGGTTATATATACGAGTGAGAAGTACGTAGTGTTCTCACACCGGGAAGTCTGGGAACTAGCCTAACAGCCAGCCCCAGGTGTACCATGTGGTATTAAAGTTCCCCAAATACATCCTGCGCCTAACTAGACCCTGTTCTGGAGAAAACCACGAGCTTCTTAGAAGATAAAAGAGAAGATCTGTTTGAATGCACGGTTGGCCTAGTGGTTTCAGCGGTCGCCACGCCGCTCGCTACTGCGCTGAGTGTTGCGGGTTCAAACTCTACATGGGACAACACTTTGTGACATCCAGAAATTGTTGTTCTGAGTCTGGGTGTTCTTTGTGTCCGTTTCTTGTATGTTTGTAAAGACCGGTTTAATGTGATACCGTGGTATAACTCCGGTTGAATTATATATGTATACGGATATAGATGTATACATTTTAATACATTTGAATGGAAAATATTCACAAAAATATAATTGAAGCGGAAATTACATTATTTTAGTAAGTTTATGTACATTTTGTGAAAGCGTAAATATGTCACTATTTATCATCATCATCATCAACCTATTGTAGTCCACTGCTAGACATAGGAATCTCTCATTACACGCCTTTCAGATCGGTTTTGGGCTTCTCGCACCCAGCTCTCACACAAATCGTTACTCCACCTGGCCTATGGGCGTCTTACACTACGTTTGATTTTATTTTATATACAAAAACACAACTTAGTATTAAGAATGTATCCTGTGTCACAGACCTTTAAAAACTTTATTTAAACGAACAAAAAGAAAACCCAGACTCAGAAAAACAATTTGTAGATTACACAAAGGGTTGTACTATTTGGTGATCGAACCCACAACGCTCAGCGCAGTAAGAAGAGGCGAGGTGTCCACTTACATCACTACGCCAAGTGTGCAGTCAAGCTAAATTACGATAAACAGGGTATTTGACCCTAATTTATTGTAAGTAAATCCGTGTGGTAACGGATTAAAATATGACACATCAGCCGTAGCCGTAAGAGCCGACTAAGGTACCATACTACGTAAGAAAACATCACTGCAAAGAGATGGAAAGCTTGAAACAAATCCTATACCAACCTGTCTGGCCAGTATACAAGGCCAAAACTGTGTTAAAAGCCACCCATGTCCAACAGTGGGCTGTTATGTTATACTAGAGTTTTTTTTCTAAATTAAGAGCCTGCCAAAGTGACTCAACTCTGCCTGACGGAAAGCATGAATAGAATCCAAAAGTTGTGGTAACCATACTCATTGCAAATGCAGACAATGCAGTATGGTGACCCACACTATGGTGGCCTTGTGAGATGCGTTTTCACGCCCCGCTTGGGGACGTAAAAGGCATGACAGTCATCGTCACAGTGTAAGGCTCACACAGTTACCACGATAACTGTCACCCCTGCATCAATGGGCCTCCGGTCTCACACTCACCAAACGAAACACGACAACACGGATGCTGTCGCTTTAGGTTGGTCTTATGTGGGAGGGTAGTACTGTCCGGTCGAGCCGGTCCGCTCGTGCTGAAATCAGCGTGGCTCTACTACCTAGCGAACTTTACCGAACAACTTATACGATAATATCACAGAACAATATGCTCTAAAATGTGGTCTACGACCTGAACGAAGACATCGTTATTTGTTGTATAAATGTATGGAAAGTCGAGGGATGTATTTATTTTATAAAATAATTGTAAAGTAGATGTACTCACCTGGTCAGTGGTCAAATGAATGCAGTGGCTAGAGACGGCGGGCTTATATACCGTTCTGTTGTAGGGGCGGGCGGGAATAGTGAAATCCGTGGAGTTGGTACGTTCTTATATTGTTTGACGTTGTTTTTTGTTTTGGTAGGGTGAGGAAAAAAGGGATATTGATGTCGAAATAATATATGACGGTTGGGTATTTTGTAAATTATATTTCTCATTTAATAATAGTTCCTTGACACATATCTCATACGGTTGTCAGATTTCAAACCACGAAAAGCCTGTACTGTAGTAAACAGACCGCTAAAAAATATATTTTGGTATATATTTCTAAAAACATACATATAATAGATAAATTATAAGTAAAGACACATAAAAATAACCTCAACACTCCATTATTTGTCGTGGACTTAATCAAATCCCAGGGCTCGTTTCAATTTCAAGAGTAAAAACTACCTAACCATCATGGAAAGTGAAACGTCAGATCATTCGAAGGTATTGATGATACTCACCATTAGCCTATCTCAGTCCATTGCATTACATAGGCCTTTTCTATTGCTCGTTGATTCGTTGATTCGATCGAGTGCCGACTAATTATTAATTAACCAACTAATATATATTTTTTTATTCATTTACATTGGCATGTATTTTACAAATAACTTCTTTATATATTTTATGTCACATATGTTTTTTTTTCACCATTTTTTTTATTGTGAATAAAGGAAAATGAATGACAAATTATGTACGCTTAAGAATCGGCGGTCTTATTGCTCACTGGGATCTCTTACAGACAACCTTTGTACGAATTTCAAGCATTCACAAATTTGGATAGTTTTTTATACACAAATCCAAAATCTACAAACATAAAATAAAATTCGTGTTCTATAACAAAACTATAGCTTATAATTTTTAAATCAACCTTAAAAATTGTTAATCATACCGACTCCACGCACGTCGCAAACCCGCCCAGGACCTCCCGTAGCTAGAACGCACTTCCCACTTCTAGGAAACGTTACTTTTGTGTATATTGCAATAGAATAAATGATAATTATGATGCTTTACTTACCATAATATTAGATGGGTTACCACTTACGAGAGGTCACTGCGTCACGCCCTGCTTACCCACCAAACAACGTACTTCTTTACGCTTCA
Organism: Hypercompe scribonia; assembly: GCA_949316085.1. Classification (NCBI taxonomy): domain Eukaryota; kingdom Metazoa; phylum Arthropoda; class Insecta; order Lepidoptera; family Erebidae; genus Hypercompe; species Hypercompe scribonia. Next base: position 2,124,683 of record OX438994.1, read on the forward strand.
CATTTGTCGCAAAAATCAATAAACTATATTGTTTTTATATTACTAAGGTGGCAAAGAACACAAAAATACTTTTAATATGCAAATTTAAATTATTATTTTATTAGTCCATCAACAGCCTTTAGCAGTCCACTGCTGGACATGACCTATCCTTGGCAAGAAAGTTTGACAGTTTTGGCCTATAGGACGTTTTAAAAAGGTTTTCAGCTGGTACGACAATTAGATAAATAAATAAATATTTCGGACATTAGACACACAACATCAGCTAGTTTCAAACTAAACAGAGCTTGTACTCTGATTACTAGACTGACTGATAGAATACTTATATACTTTTTATTTGTAAATACACACATAATACACATAGAAAACACTCAAACTACGAAACAAACATTTGTAGATCATGCAAACATTTGGCCCGACATGGGAATCAAACCCGAGATCTCAAGCACAGCAGTCGGATATGCTTTCACTGCATATCCATGTACAGTTTCTTGATCGTCATATCGTCATAGAAGATAGAATCATACTTAAATTGAATCAGTTAGTTTTCAAATAGAAACTTTTAATTGATAAACACGACTATTTCTATGACTTTTCAGTTTACATAATTACTGTGAAAACAGTTTTATTACTTGTAAGAGCACAATAGATTTCCGTTCAAGTTGGAGGCATCCTGCTTGTTACCATGTTTTACAGTTTCTTGTGTAAAGGTAACAACAACATAAATGTGGTAAAGATTACGCCAGCACGAAATGTCTTGTAGAGGAAGTGAGAAGGTCGGCTTCTCACTTCATCTACAATTGTATCGCTCTAGCGGCATCTGGGTCGACCAACTGGACATTACACCGTTGGTGGACCTAGATTACCACTTAACTTTCACCTAATTTTTCGACTTGGTGAAACCACTGGAGTCTATGTGCTTTTACTTGTCCAATAATGTGGGGTTCCGCTACGATAGCAGCTATTTAGAAGATAATGGAAGTTTGCGAACAAATATTATTTTATGGCATATTGCTAAGTGTGTTACCGCTTTTTGAGTGTACGAATTGCAATCAGGAATAACGGATCCGGCATCCTTAAACCGATGCTTGGATATGGTGTTAGCATTTTTGACGAAATATAAGCATTTTTGCAAGATTAGATTTTTTTTTTATGCTGGGCCTACCGAAGGGACTCCACTCTACCTGGCGGAAAGCATGAATAGAATCCAAGAGCGATGGTCACCATACTTTCTGTGAATGAAGACAATTCAGCGTGGCAGCCCACGCTATGGGGGCTTAGTGAGATGTTTTTTCACACCCCGCTTAAAGGACCTGGATATCTCACATACACACGTCACAGAACACGTGCGCTGGTGATGAGTTCCAGATTTTATCTGATTTGCACAAGAAGGAAGAGCCGGACCTTTTAGTTTGTGAGTGTATGTCTACTATTTTGAAACGGTCACTTCCAAGGCCAGCACGAGTTGTCCTGTAGAGGAACGGATGCCTGATCACCCTGAGAGTGAACTGAATTCGAGTTCGGAGTTCGAGCATCGAACCACGATGCCAGTCAGTTCTTAGAAAAATTAATATTCAGGTAAAATACCTTAATGGTACAAACCTAGTGATTGATAGCCATATAATATAATGTATTAAAGTGAAAGAAAGATAAAGAAAAATTTATAAACATATATGGGTTTAAGTATATATACCTATATATAATAAGCTTCGCATTTCGGGTTTCGCACAACCATTTCATTGTCTCTCCTACTCAGCCGTGCCCGACGGGGTCCACACGTACTGTCAAAACATAGCGTAACATCTCTGTAACGATACGGTGTGCAATAAAGTATTGAGAAGAAAAAAAAAGACAGACATCCATGGATGGCAGAGGTTACACACCACCATTATATATAAAGCCCATTGATGCAGGGGCGACAGTTATCGAGGTAACTGTGTAAGCCTTACACTGTCGCGATGACTGTCATGCGTTCTCAAGCGGAGTGTGAAAAAGCATCTCACGAGGCCGCTATAGTGTGGGTGGGTACTGCATTGTCTGCATTTACAATGAGTATGGTGACCACAACTCTTGGATTCTATTCATGCTTTCCATCAGGCAGAGTAGTGTCACTTTGGCAGGCCTTCATATAGAAAAAAGCTAATATTTAATTTTTGTAACCTCACAAAAGTTTTTATTTCTTTCTTTCTATATATCCATGTGTATATGTATGTAAGTAGTTTGCCAAGATCAGAAACAGTATTTAAAAGGTAATTACTTCAAATAAACGTTATCTTGTTTGTGTGCTTAAACTTATATTATCGACTTGAGAACTTAGAACATCTCCAACGTAGCAGACTTGTTTGTGATCGAGAACTTTTTGAGTTAAACCAAATCTGATCCTATTCTGGATAACGAATGCATTGATATGCATTTTTGGATTCCAAACTAGTAATTTTACAAGCATATATTAAATCACGACTGTTGCTCCAGGGGGTAGGCAGATATATACTATATTAAACACCTACTTTTCACAAGTGGTTTGGCCACGTAGTAGGTGGCGAGTCTAATGCCGCTAATCAGGTTGATTTGTTGGCGAGAACCTCGTCCGTCGTTCAGCAGGTGCACCACTTGCAAGTGAGGTGGGTTTGAGGCACTGAGTCCACTGCTGGACACAGGCCTCTCCTTAGCAAGGAGGGTTTGGCCTACTATACCACGCTGGCCAGACGGGTTGGAATAGCGTTTGTTTCCAGTTTTACTTCTCTTTGTAATGATGTTGTCTTGCATACTGTTCCCTTAGTCGCCTTTTACGTCACCCACGGGATGAATAGGGGTGGTAACACTATGTATTCTTAATCCGTCAACCCTATGCACCGGTGATTTTATTTTTATAATTTCCAAATACCCAGTATCATTCACACAATTAAAACGAACCGAAAACACTTCAATCGTCAAAATCAGTCAAGTTTTTTGGACTACAGAGTTTCATGATCAGCAGCCTACATAGACATGGGCTTGTCTTTAGAAAGGAGATTCTGGCCTGTGATATCACGACGGCCAGACGGATTGGTATAGAGTTTATGTCAAGTTTTGCAGTTGTTCTCTTTGCAGTGATGTTGTCCTGTGTATTTTGCTCCCGTGGGATAAAAGGGGGGATAGGAGGGGGGATACTCCGTATTCTTAATCCATCATAAGAAAACTACACATAATCCCCCATCTCGCGTAGTCGGATAAAAATCAACAAGAAACTTTGTAATATATCTGCGGTTAGATCAACTACAAGAGTCAATCATATTCGTCAGATTAGATTCAATTTGTCACGATGTATTGGATGAAAAACAATAAGTATCCAATGAAACGTGGCATTCGTCAGACAATTTCAATATTATTGGTAAATTTGACGTATTATTATAACATAACTACAGTACATTTAACAGTAATGGAATATTTACTTGTGAATTTTTACTTTGAGGAGCCTTGTTACGGTTTGTAGCGGTTCGCTCAAACGAAGTGATACCGTTGTCACATAAGAAACCGGTGCAAACGATTTTTCTTGCCTCTCCGCTGAAGAAGAAACCCTCACCCTAATTCTTGATTTCTAATTTAATGAACCTATTGGTCTATCGCCTAGTTGCCCTGACGGCTCAGCCAGTGGTCGTGGGTTTGATTGCCACCCAGGACAAACAATTGCGTAATGAATACGATCATTTTTTTTAATATATCCTGTGTCGTAGGGAACTTTACAAGCATACGCACATTAGTGCATTCGCGCATTAGTGCCATTTGGGTGCCAGTGTAATTTATATCTATAAATATAGATACAAATGTATTTAGAAATACATAAATATGTTTATATATATGTATATATAAGGTAGGCCAAAATCTTTCAGCTAAGGAAAGGCCAATGTCCAGCAGTGGACTGTTGATGAAGTCTGTATATCAGCAGTCTAGTTACCTCAATTTGAAATTAGACAGCCATGTATAAGATACGTCAAGTTATTGCTCTCTTCTAATCTAAGATTTAAAATGCCCCTACATTGTAGTGTTGCTACCTATTACAAAAAAGTTTATGAATTACTCGGCTATCACTAATCACTCACTTTTACACCTACACATTGTTTAGTTTTCTTTTTTTTTACGCGGAGAATGCTTTTCGCACTATACGAGGGATGAAAGGCATGTGTGGGATTCGCGAAGAACAGGTATACCCACTAAACCTCACGGCAGCCTACCTCGACAGTCAAGAGGAGTTCCAGGAACGCATTAGCGCTCCTCCCTGCCGTACCTTACCACTGAGATACATCCCGGGCACAAAAACCCGGGCATGAGGTTTCTATCTACACTAGAATAGTCTGAATGTGGTGGAACAGATGTCATGTCCCTCCGACACAAAGCGAAGATACTCCGACCAGGCGAGGTGATCATGCCTAGTCGGCCGCGACCCAGCGGTTGATGTTAAGATGTTGTGTATATAATCGCTGCGAGAATTTCTATATCGCGATTCAGAGTTAGTAGTTGCTCCGTAGTTCATTACTCCGTAGTTCGACGTGTCTTCGCTAGATGGCGCTGTAGTATATAGTTCGCTGTATGTGGAAGTCGCCACAATTGCATACCTAGCTAAAACTAGGCCCAATAATTATATTGAGATCAGTTTTAGGTGTGGGAGAGTCAAGCTTCGGCTGAAATGGTATCAAAAAACCGGTATCAATCAATTTTTCTCTTCGGTGTCGTAAAATACGCAAGGCAACAACATTGGAAAGAGAATGCAAGATAACACAAATCATATACCAATCATTCTGGTCAGTGTAGTACAGTAGACCAAAACTTGTTTTCTAAAGAGAGGCCTATGTCTGAAAGTAAAGGTTTTTAATAATAAACAATAATAAATATTTCGGACATTAGACACACAACGTTATCTAGTTTCAAACTAAGCAGAGCTTGTGCTGTGATAACTAGACTGACTGATAGAATACTTGTATACCTTTTTTTTGTAAATACACACATGTATAGACAACACTCAAACTTCGAAACAAATATTTGCAAATGATACAAACATTTAGTCCAACCCGGGAATCGAACCTAAAACTTCAAACGCAGCAGTCGCGTTCAGTTCCGCTGCGCCACCGAGGCAGTTTGGATGGTGAAGTTTATGAAGAAGTTATTTTGTTATTTTTGATCGAGTTAGTGTGTTAGTAGGTTAGTAGAAAGGCTAGGAATAATGACCGCTAAGCACTTAATCCTTAGTTCATATCCTTCAGCTTACTTCACAACACGTTTCAACTGAAACGCGTAACTTTTTCAACGTACAACGATTGAAACTCAGGGATGAAATGATTTTCTCGCTAACTTTAAAACACATAGATCTGTAGCGTTCATGTGGCAACACTGTTTTTGACGGCGCCACTTTTTATATACAGAGTTGGAGACACAAACAATGTTAAGTGGACTCTGATTAACAAACTGGTAATTCAAGCCCTTGGAGACAAATACTGTGAATATTGGTACCACCTGAACAGTAAATCCATATTGAATGTGTACTGTGTTTAATTTGACCATTCAAGTGGGAAATGCATCACATAAAAATATATTGTGGCGTACACAAACATAGTAACTCCAAAGATCATTAACATACTACGAGTCTAACAAAATCGTAGCTTTATTATTACCACTGTATTGAGTGTAACATGAAGAGCCCAAAAGATCTGTCGGAAGCCAAATAAGTGTATTAAAACAAACGGAATTCAATACTTTTAATAAATTCATAACTTCCATAGACCTGTATTGAGTTTCACAACCTCAAATGCTGACTAAAAATAATTCATTTAATTCTGCGTACATTTTAATGTTTTGACGCCAGCAATATGCGTTAGGATAAGATGGCGTCATATTACAGGAACCATTAATTTAACTGCCTCGGTGGCGCAGCGGTAGTGAATGCGACTGCTGTGCTTGTGGTCTCGGGTGCGACTCACGGGTCGGTCCAAATGTTTGTATGTTCTGCAAATATTTGTTTCGAAGTTTGAGTGTATGTATGTATTTACAAAAAAAAGTAGATATGTATTCTATCAGTCAGTCTAGTTATCAAAGTATAAGCTTTGCTTAGTTTGAAACTAGATGACGTTGTGTGTCAAATGTCCGAAATATTTATGAGTGATGTGAAATGTTCAAATTCAAATTTATTTAATTTGTTTATGATATGTATGGGTATGACAAGTGCGTCCTACCCGTAATGACATACAGAGCCGAGACGTGGACACTCACCATTGGACTGGTCCACAAGTTTAACGTAGCTCAGCGTGCGATCGAGCGTGCGATGATGGGTGTTTCTCTGTCTGGTAAAATTCGTAACGAGGTTATTCGACAGAGAACTGGAGTAACTGACATTGCACGGAGAATCAGTGCGCTGAAATGGAAGTGGGCCTATCATGTCTCCAGACGAACCTATAGTCGCTGGAGCCGAAGTGTGCTAGAGTGGAGATCACAATTGCGCAAACAGAGTAGAGCGCTCTGCGGTACGATGGACCAACGGTTTAAAGAAGATGGCTGGCAGGAGATGGATGTGGATTGTCCAAGACCGGAATGGTTGGCGCTCCTTGGGGGAGCACTTCGTTCAGCAGTAGACGGCAATAGGTTGATTTGATTGATGTATGTGCTTAGAAGTATATAAGTATGTTTATCAGTCTGGCTACCATAGCACATGCTCTGCCTAGTTTGCAATCTGACGCCCATTTGTGATGTGTAAGAATATTATTGCTATTTCCCTGTTTATTAAATTTGATTACAATATAATAGTACACCACTCTGTTCAGGTACAAGGACAGACACCGGTGGTCAGGGTTCCAAAGACAGGAACCTCCTCACTATACGTGCCGTGTCAAGGACGACTACCTTCTGTATCAGTCCCTACACCATTATCATTATTATTTTATATAAAATTGGCTACCAATTGCTCGTAATCGTTTATAGTTCATTAGGCCATGGTAGAGCCATGTTCCAGCATGGGCGGTTCAGTTTTGCAGGATGAGTAATGTTAGCGCTCTGGACTGCTCAACTGGAGGTCGTGGGTTCGATACTCACCTAGGCAAAATATCGTGTGATAAGCGTTATCATTTGGTCTAAGTATAAGTGTTATTTAACTAAACCTAGTGCGTATATTGATCAGATATTTAGTTTCTGTAACATAGGTTCAGCATACATTGAGACCACATGGCCTAGTGTGAGATATGTAAAGTTTTAATTATTACATTGAAGAATAGTGATGTAGTACGAACAAGATCGACCGGAGTGATGCCACGTGATATCAAAGCCTCTAAGAAATTCTACGTAAGCGATTTTGTCTTTGCCATTTATCGAGTGTTTTTTTAGCATCCTACCAAAGTGACTCTACTCTGCCTGATGGAAAGCATGAATAGAATCCAAGAGCGGTGGTCGCCGTACTCACTGCGAATGGAGACGGTGCAGTATGGCGACCTACGCTATGGTGGCCTAGTGAGATGCTACTTCACACCCCGTTTAAAGGACCTGGGATCGTAGGGGGAAGGAAACACGTGCGCTGGTATTGAATTCCAACCGTTTAGTTCGGAAGCGTATGTTTACCATTCTGAAACGGTGACTTCCAAGGCCAGCACGATTAGTATTGGAACACGTAGCCTTTTGAGTTCTCCTTTCCCTATTTCCGGGACGGCAACACACTTGTATCTATTGTCTGTCTCGTGAGCAATTGTCCTTGCAAGCCAGAAGACGTTTACCATCAGATCCCCTAGCCAAATTGACAATTACAAACGTAATGCATTGTAAATTATTGCTTACAACTACCAACTCATTACTTCTCTTAAAGAAACACGCTCACCTGCCATGTCAGTTACTGAACCACCTAAAGGTTGACTGGTAGAGAATGCCATATGGTATCAAGTCTGCCTCATACAAATGTAATGAAGAAAGTATTAAAAATAAAATAAAATAAACGTTATTGGAAAACCAACAAATGAATGGGAATGACGTCAAGGCCAAGTCACGTGATCAAAACAAAATATTAGCCAAGAGTATAAGAGAATGAATTCGTTAGCGATTGTAGGAAGAGAATCGACGTGAAACACTTAGTGTCACACACACGCATCTTAGCTAAAGGGGCTGGTTACCCATCAACTGGCCCTATGTCAAATAAAATATTATTATATTTCTGAAATATATACGTATAAATATTTGTTTTTTATTATTATTATTTAAAACTGTCTTAACATTTATTAGATTTTTTTTCCCTATGTTAAGAACCTGCCAAAGCGATTTTACTCTGCCTGAAGGAAAACGAGAATAGATTACAAAAGTTGTAGTCACCATACTCATTGTGAATACAAACACCACAGTATGGAGACCCGTACTATCTCGGCCTAGTGAGATGCTTTTTCACAAACGCTTGGGGACGTACAAGGCATGACAGTCATCGTGACAGTGTAAGGTTCACACAGGTACCACGAAAACTGTCACCTCTGCATCAATGGGCCGCCGGTCTCACAGTCACCAACGAAACACGACAGCACGGATGCTGTCGCTTTAGGTTGCATATGCATTTAATATCAGCATGGCTCTACTATCTACTCAGCGTGGTTCTACTATCTATTTTGTTAACCTGTGAACAGTTGTGTGAGTTATATATTCATAAATTTAGTGTAAAAACTGTATCTAGTTATTATTTAACCTGTATCTGTTTTTGTATCAATAAATAATAATAAAATATTTGACAATAAACTTTGAATCAACGGCATAAGATTCAAATCTACTTCTAGCTGTTGCTAGATATTTGGTAGACAGGTTTTGTTTGCTGTTTATTGTCGTATGATATTAAACTTTAAAAATATTCCTTCCTAGTTAATTGTGTACAAAAAGCTTCATTTCTTAATCTGCACTTACCATTTCTGCCGCTAAATTAGCACCTGTCAAGTCAAAGAAATTCTGCGGTTCCTGTTCTTGGCTGTTTCAATTTTATAAAAAAAAAAATCTTTGTATAACTAAATTTCTAATTTTAGCCGTAAGTAAAGCAAAACTAAAAAACTTTCTCTAGTCTAAGTAACCTTAGATATAGGGGTGACAGTTATCATGGTAGGTGTGTGAACTTTACACTACCATGATGACTGCCATGCGGGCCGTGAAGAGGTATCTCACTAGGCCGCCATAGTAGGGGTCATTATATTGCATTATCTGAATTCACAATGAGTGTGGTGACAACTGCTGGATTCTATTTATGTTTTTCGTCAGGCAGAGTGGAGTCACTTTGGCAGGCTTTTAAACTAAAAAAAGAATATCTATACGAACCATTCTGATGTTAGAAATCTGTAGTTTGATTACTTGTTTCAGCCAGTCATTAATACATTCCTTTTTTGTAGAACGCAACCCTAAAAAATCCTTTTTTTTGGTATATCAAGTGTGCATACGTTGCAAGTGGCAACGTACCCACACCCCGACTTCCAAACTTTGGGTTATTATTGGTTATGATTGAGGCATCGAACCCCTTCTAGTCGCATACACTAAGCGATAGATCAACGAGGCAGTCATATTATCTCTACTATTATAAATGCAAATGTAAGTTTGTTTGTTACGGTTGCCCGCGAAAACTACTCAACCGATCATCATGAAATTCTGTACACATGTTCTTGGAGGCATTAGAACTATCAGTTAACTTAGTGACACATCTAATTCTAGCAGTATTCTGTTAAACTTCTACAAAACATCACACACGTCTCTAAACACTTAAATATTATCATCAGATATCCAACATGGCGGTGTTTATTAGCCGCGCCATTATCGAACGCCTGCGTAAAGTGCAATTATGGTGTTCTGATCATTTTCTTTATTATGAACACTGTTTGTCGATTAACAATATATTCAATAAATAGTCTATGGCACTTTGCTTAAATGGTTTGAGTAGGTCTTAAAACTGGTGCGGCTACTAACGCCGATAGAACTAAATACGTTAAGAAAATATTGGACTTCTTTTTAAATAAATATGGTGGACAGAAACACCTATATGATATTTAGAATACTCAATGTTGATATAGAAAGTTCACTAAGTGAAAATGTTAAAACAATTTGTGGTCTGAATGAAGAAATACGTAAAAAACCAAAGGTGCGCTCGTGGTGTTAAGTACACTAATACTTTAATGTACTTGTCAGTGCTAACTTTTGAGCGTGATTTCAACTCTGTGTAAGTCGGTTATTGCAAGCAAAAGTAGCTTACTTCTTTCTTCAAGAGTCAATTTTTTTATGGAAATTTCATTACAATCGTTTCAGCAATTTAACCGTTAACAGACAGACGGACAGACCTCCTCATTTGTGATATCAATAATTTATTAGGGATTAGGTAAATAAAACATTCAAAACAATTAACAATATTTATTTTTATCAACCGGTTTGCTGCAAATACATTTATATTTCCAATAATTAATTGTAACACTTTTAAACAAATAAAAAATTATTAAAACTAAGAAGATTTGGTAATATTTGTTTTTCAAATAGGTTCTTTTAAAGCTAAAAACATGAAATAACATTATAATATAATAATCTTCTAAAAGACACTACTTACACAGCGTTATCTTGATCAAAACTTAGCATAACTTACTATGAGTAGAAGAAAATTCAAAAATGTACATCATACCTTCAATTTAATTGAGATTTCCTCCTTTGATATTCATTTTCAGACCCGACAAAGGGAGAAGATAAATTGAAAAAAGAAAAACAGATAGGTCGATGGAGCAGCTACGGATATTATAAGTCTTGGATGGGAAAAGAGACTACAGCGGCTAGAAATGACAGGGGTCACGTATCTATTCGTGTGTATGTGCGTACCTGAATGAATATTTGCATGTGTGCCTGTGTGTACGCTTGCGTATGTGTGTTCATGCGTGTGTATGTGTGTGTATATAAAAACAAGACGGCGCAAAATTAAAATCCTACATGTTACGTCTTCCTAGGTTCAAACATTTGAATGATCGCAATTTGCATTTGTGACAATTAGCTAATATCCAAAATTTATACATTACAATAATAACAATATAATATAATATTTAGGACATCTGACACACAACGCCATCTAGTTCCAAACTAAGCAGAGCTTGTTCTATGAGTACTAGACACCCAAATTCCGAAACAAATATTTGAAGGTCATACAAACATTTGATCCGATCTGGGAATTGAACCCCAGATCTCAAGCATAGCAGTCATATACGCTTCCACTGCGCCACCGAGGCAGTTTAAAATTAAAATATAAATAAACTGTTTTTATTATATCATAATTAGGCATACATTAGATAGGTTATATGTGTTTTGTATTAGGTTAATCATATTAGGCTGAGATTTTTAATATTCGACATAAATAACTTAAAGAAAGTTACTTTTTTCTTTTTTTTAAAAAAAAAGACAACGGTAACATTAGAAATAAATCAACAAAACTTTTTCTTAAAATCTTTTTATTAAAGTGTGTAGTTATTTGTGGTTTTCATTATATTATTGAGAAAATTAAATATAAACGTCTTAATAACACCCGTTATTGCTTTAAATAATCAGTTATTAAATAATGCTAGTCACTTCTCCAGGAGTTAAGAGGAGAGATAAACTTGAAACAACAAAAGAGTTGCTTAACACCGGTTTCCTGTTACGCCGTGGTATTACTCCCGTCAAGACGGCCATTTTGTGCCACAGCATGACTCTCTTAAGCAAACAACGTAGGTTATCATAAAATTTTAAATACGAAATATCATGGTAACGATAGAAGACATGAGAATACCATTTGAAGTCCTGTATATTAAATCACATGGTATGTAGGGAAGAGTCCTACTGGGACTAGATTCAAAAGTTATTTGTGGCTCAAGGGCCACAAAACGTTCAATGAGCAAATAAAACAGCTTACAATGCGATGTGTTACTGTAAAAAATTCACATCCCAAAACACGTGTTATTTTTTTTTCTTTTTCATTTTCTTTTTAAAAGCATCGCCTGCACTCGGAATAAATCCTGTGTCGCGAGAACTTTACAAATATACAAGATAGAGACACAAAGAAAACCCAGACTCAGAACAACAATTTGTGGATCACAGATCCCATGTGGGGTTTGAACTCACAACACTCTCAGCGCAGTAGAGAACGGCAAACTGCGACCGCTTAAACCACTAGGCCAACCGTGCAATCAAAATTATGAATCTTGTGAAAACTCTTATGACGCGTTGTTGCAAGTTGTGTCATGCTATACAAACATAACGTGTCCATCATGATTTAGTTGCTACAAATGGTGATCAGAACATGCCATGGCATTTCTTCGTTGCCATAACGTGTCTTAAGCGTTTTTTTTTAATTCATACACAAAGTTTGCGATGTGGATCTTCTAAAGCGCCCATAACGTATTGTAAGCTATTTTATTTCTTAATAAGCGGTTTCATTTTTGAGCGTAACATAAATATGTATGTTTTTATCGTTTTTTTGTTCTTTTTTCAAATTTATTTTTAGTCAGGGACATAATTTAAGCTGAAATATGAAATTTTAAGATTCTATATGTGTATAAGTGTTAGTGAAAAGTGTAGATAGTGTAGTTGTAGTCAATGTGTAACTTACGACAGACTTCGACACGGCGTTTGTGTGTGTGCGACTAGACGTATGCGTGTAGACTGTACAAAACTCGCACGGATCAAGACGAGCTTATCCGAAATATTATATTTGCATAAGTTGATAAAAAATACTATGCAATAACTTTACCGCGGCAGTCCTCGAGTGCCACACGTATTTTTTTTATGAAATAACCCCTACAAATAGCAGCCACGCGAGAAGGAGGCTGTTACACGTAAAAAGGTATATGTTCTTTTCCTTTCCTTCACTTTCTCTCTCTTTTTAGCTTCTATGCTGTGCTCGATAGGAAAAATAATTAATATCTAGCTTATAACCAACAGAACTTTACAATTTCCATTGTAACAAATAAAGTGTTGAGTGTTAATGTTCTAGAGCCCACAATACAAGCTACTTTGAGTCTAGATAATGCTGTTATATGTTCTAATAAATTAGTATAACAGTTTTAGCTTGATTTGAATGTACAGAAGTATAGTATATATATATAATATATAAGAAAGTAAGTAAAGAAAATTTGGTTTCTGTTCTCGCCTAATCACCGAATATTACATTATCGATTTTGTTTTATCTCCATCACCATACATAAGGATAGTAGCCCAGTCATTTGGACAAAAAAGGTGGTTAACTAGAAAGTTTACCGAGACTTTTGAAAATTTGACTTTTGAATAGAATCCAAGAATTGTGGTCACCATACTCATTGTAAATGCGACATTGCAGTGTGGTGACCAACACTATGGCGGCCTAGTGAGATGCTTTTTACGCCACTCTTGGGGACGTAAAAGACATGACAGTCATCGTGGCAGTGTAAGAAAATTACCACGATAACTATCACCTCTGCATCAATGGGCCTCCGGGATCGCACTCACCAACGAAACAGGACAGCGCGGATGCTGTCGCTTTAGGTTGGTTTTCTGTGAGAGGGTAGTACTGTTCCGGTCGAGTCGGCCCGTTCGTGCTAAAATCAGTGTGGCTCTACTACCTATGATAAATATACAAGTATATATATGTTTCGGTGTGCTCTTTTCGAATTTCAACTTTACTACCTCGTAGCCCCGACGTTAGCGCCGCCATATTTGAAAATGGCATCTAATAACAGTTTCTTTACAGTATCTCCTTTCTGATGCATTTTCTGAGAAAAAAATTTATGCATTATTAAACTAGGTGTGATGGGTTTTTCTCTGGCTAATAAAATTCGTAACGAGGTTATTCGACGGAGAACTAGAGTAACTGACATCGTATGGAGAATCAGTATGCTGAAGTGGAAGTGGGCCGGCCATGTCTCCAGATGAACTGATGGTCGCTGGAGCCGAAGTGTACTAGAGTGGATACCACGATTGGGCAAACGTAGTGTAGGACGCCCTGCGGCGCGATGGACCGACGACTTGAAGAAGGTGGCTGGCAGCGGATGGCTGCGAATTGCCCAAGGCCGGGATGGTTGGCGTTCCTTGGGGGAGAACTTCGTTCAGCAGTGGACGGCGATAGGTTGATTGAAACTAGAAAAGAATTCCTACAATTTATGTCTTTATATTTTTGTCTGTAAAATCAATAGTATTCGCGTACCAGCGTCACAAAGTGTTACTAATCTACATCACCGCCGTATTTATTTATTTATTTATTTACATTTCCTGCAAATAATTAACATTGTATGAGGCAGACTGAATGCCGCAGGCATTTTCTTCCGGTCGGTTCAAATTTTTCTATTGCCGTAGGTATTAAATAAGGCGTTGTCGCACGCGGAGTTTGAACCCGCAACACTCAGCGCAGTAGAAAGCAGTAAGGGGTTTAAACCAGTGCAGTCATTTATTTTACAGAAAAAAATATAATTAGATAAATTGTAGGATTTTTTTCTATAATAGTTTAATTTTTATTAAATGTTTTTCACGTGAAATGTATCGAAAAGGAGATATTCTTAAAAAAACTGTTATTAGGCGCCATTTACTCAATATGGCGGCGCGAGCGGAGCGGAAATATGAGGTGGAAAAGTTGAAATTTGAAAAGAGGACACCGAAATCTATAAAATAATCATATTTTGAAACACTTCCCGGAAAACTTTCTAAGTAAAACTACCAAATGACTGGACTATAGACCCTTTTTTCTTTTATTTAAACCCACCATAAAATGTTGCCATATCATAAAAATTAAAGTGTAAAGTACCTTTTATTTAACAGTATTTATCAGTCAATTTATAATTAACAAGCTTCAAAACTGCCTCGGTGGCACAGTACGCGACAGCTATGCTTGAGGTCTCGAGTTCGATTCCCAGGTCGGGCAAATGTTTGTATGATCTGCAAATATTTGTTTCGGAATTTGCAGAACGTCATCTAGTCCCAAACTAAGCAGTAGTTTGAGACTAGATGGCGTTGTGTGTGAGCTTATTATTATTAATTGTAATAACAAGTTCTATAGGTACAAATAGTGTACATTAATTGTTTTGAATATTAACAAACTGCCAAAAGATCTCGGGCTTCTTCTGATAGCAAGCGGCAACCCTAACCGCATCCTTCAGAGATATAGTGACGGCATAAACAGCATCTCTATGACAATGGTTTCTGTTTACCCGCACAGTTAAGCAAAGAGAAAGGAAGAAGAAACGAGCAGAAATATTTGATAACTTAGTACGTTTTTTGTGGGTTTTAACGAACACATACATGCTGTCCCCACCACCACACCCCACTGCCATCGCTACCACTCTTCGTAAAGCAATACAATTAGATAGAGATAATTATATATAAACGCACAATGCAGTAATTGTGCTAAGATACCGTTAGGTCTGTCTGCCTCGTTTACATTGCAAGCGGAAAAATATAAATGGAAGAAAAAGAATAAAAACACAAAAAGATGTAGGCCGCAAATTCTACAAATTTTCTCGAAAAAAGTAACGACCAAGTGTTAAGAGCAGTGAAATGTTGCCAGGAATAAAAACTCTATATTGCGAGGTAATTTTCAATATAGTAGCAACTGAATTTTTTTTTTTACTACGTTACTTATGTTTAATGGAGTAATTAAGTTTAATGCTGTAAACACTAACCTCAAATACATAAAAATACCTTTGTAACGAATTGACAAGATATCAAAATAAAAAAGGTAACAGGTTTAAAAAAATTGAGATTTTTTATACCAAAAACTGAAATGGAATGAATTATAACAAAAAATAATTCAAATCTGCAACATTAAATTAATTTGTTTTTTTTAATACAGCCTGCTTTCATCCACGGCATACTGTGCGTTTATGAGGCTCGATAAAGACTTCTTTTCTGTTAAATTTGGTTCTGATATTTTGCTTTCTATAGAGATGCTCGTCTCTGAACTCTCGCTGTCCGGGTCTATGATCACATCGGCTACCTGTTCCACGGTTACTTTTATGTTGTTTAGCATTTTTTGCTTCTCGGCTGGAGGGAAAAGAAACCACATTATAACCTTTCAAATATAGCTTGAGAGCAGACCGACCGAGGCACTTTTTTTTTCTATATTAAGAACCTGCCAAAGTGACTCTACTCTGCTTGATGGAAAGCATGAATAGAATCTAAGAGTTGTGGTCACCATGCTCATTGCAAATGCAGACAATGCAGTATGGTGACCCACACTATGGCGGCCTTGTGAGATGTTTTTTCACACCTCGCTTGGGGACGTAAAAGGCATGACAGTCATCGTGACAGTGTAAGGCTTACACAGTTACCAAGATAACTGTCACCCCTGCATCAATGGGCCTCCGGTCTCACACTCACCAACGAAACACGACAACACGGATGCTGTCGCTTTAGGTTGGTCTTCTGTGAGAGGGTAGTACTGCCCCAGTCGAGCCTGCCCGCTCGTGCTGAAATCAGCGTGGCTCTACTACCTAGTAAATAGCACTTACGACATATATGAGCTGATTCCTTAAAATATAGCTAGATCTCTGTGACAGATAGCTACGGAACCGACGAAGTGACTTTAAAGAAGCCAATTAAATGCAATACAGAATAATTACAAAAATTCACTCCTAAAATGTACCTCGTAAGTTTCAAAATGCTATTAATGACAACTATTATAGACATCAAGTGATATTTGAAGGACTATTCCACTTATATTATAAATGCGAAAGTTTGTGAGTATGGATGATTTTCACAAAAAAACTACTGGATGGATTTGGATGAAACTTTACAGTAATATAGGTTATATATCGGAAGAGCATATAGGCTACAATTGGTACTGATTTCATGTAATTTTGATCGTAATATAACGATACATGTCAATTAAGTCGGAAAAAAAACTGGCCTCTGAGAGTTATCTTGGCGTACGCTGCCTAAACCATTGAAGTTACACAAAGATGATGTACCGTAGGATTGTTTGTATGTTAAAAAGAAATATATTTATTTAAAGTGAACTGTCCGAAAACCTAATGTGGGAGGCCAAACTGAGAGCGAAGCTGCGTGGAAAAGCTAGTAAGACATACACACGGCTATATATTTGTTTATGGTATAGGCAGTAAACGAACAGGTGGTTTTTCTTATAGTAACTGACAACCGATGACACCTCAACAGCATTAAGCACTCCCTACCGGTGCCCTTGGGAGTAATAACTTCACACATCTCACTCACGCTGTCTGATCCTACATTAGCAAGAGCCTATACCATAGTAAGCAGACTGTTGGCAAACATACTCATATTTGTAAATACATATATATTGCAGATAAATTACACCCAGACACAGAGCAAATGATGGTGGTTATCACGCAAATATAGGGTGGACCAAGAATTCGTTAATATTTGAATCTAAAAACCCGCGCAAACACGTTACGGGAGTTCTTGGGACCGATGCTACTGGAATTTACTGGCTACAATCGTAACCCATGGTTTCAACAAGATGGAGCCACTTGTCACACATCCGATTTCCAGACGAGGCGACATTCCATGGCTACTCAAAATTCCAGATCTATCCGCAGCAGACTTCTTTTTGTGGGATTATTTTAAGAATCATGTCTACATCAATAAACCAAATACACTATGTCAACTAAGTGAAAAAATCAGCGAAGAGATGTCAGTGATCTCACGGTCTCTTTGCCGACGAGTATTCGAAATTTCGGCGCTCGCTTAGAAGAGTACAAACGTCGAAACGGTGGTCATTTAGACGATGTAATTTTTAAAAAATATTATAATTCCAACTAATTAACTTTTTTTGTAAAAAAAAACAATTTTCATAATATATTAAATGGTTTTTTTATTTGATTTTTTTCAAATGTTAACTAATAAATGGGCCACCCTATATTTGACATCTGGCTAAGTAGAGAGACTTACTACCCAGTACGGCAACAGACTCGTCATCATAAAGCTATGAATGATCGTATGCAAGTTATAAGAAAGAGATAAACTTACACGGAATGCAGTTGCTTGGACAAGGACAGAACGACGATATATCCGGGGTGGTGATCCTTATGTTGGCGTAAGAGTGCTTCAGAGTCACGTTGTTATTATCACAACCACATTTGCCGCAAGAGCCCTTGCGTTTTATCACTTCTCTGGTCGTATATATTTTACCTGTTGAGTAAAAACTTAATAAACGAATCTTTAAACAAATACTTTGACAAGAACCAATGAATAAAGGTAAAAATAGCCAATTTGCGTGTGGTCGCGTGCACACATACTTGTCCTATCCTTTTCCCACAGGAACAAGAGAGCTTATTAGGTAGTGAGTACTGTCTTCCCAAGCGGGGCGTAAAAAAGCATCTCACTAGGTCACCATAGTGCAGGTCACCATACTGCATTGTCTGTATTTGTAATGAGTATGGCGACCACCGCTCTTAGATTCTATTCATACTTTCCATTAGGCAAAGTAAAGTCACTTTGGTAGGAAAAAAAGGTATGGATTTGTTACTCTTTCACGCAACTACTGAACAGGCTTCAACGGAGCTTTATAGTAATATAGCTTATACTTCAGAACAACAAATAGGTGTTATGTACCACGAAATAAAACATTCACGCGTCTCACTCACTGAGGGCATTCTGTAAGGTCTTCGTATTACCCTAATAGAGGCCAGTTCGAACTGTTGTAACATGGATCCCTTACAAAAAGACTTCTTCTTCCTAAGACTATTTTGGGTTCAGCCACTACTTTAGCCAGTTTTATCTATCAGTTTTTCCACGGAGCTACTGGCATCGGCCCTCCGCAACCCTGAACGTGCACTTTTTTTATTACTGTGCAGAAATCCTCCCAGATAACACCTACTGGTGGTTATGTCGTACTTGAACCGATTAAAAACCTCACGTCGTCTCAGATAGCAGAAGCCTGGGAACCAGGTGTACCCTGGAACTCCTAGAAGTGTACTGAATTCGAAAGTTGAACTAGTTTTCAGTATATTTGAGGGCCTGACTTTCCAACAACGACCGACGGGTTAAACAGGACCTCCAAGGCACGGTAAGCTGCTTTCATCATCAAATCTATAATTTACAATTGTAATCTTACACATTACTGACCCGCTTCTCCTTTGTTATAAGTTATGGGTACTTCGATTGGCTGTTGTTCGTACGCAGCTTTTCTCTTCTTGCCTTCTGCCTTTAAAGAAAGAAGATATTATAGTATAGCAGCACGAGCGGGCCGGCTCGACCGGGGCAGTACTACCCTCTCACAGGAGACCAACCTAAACCGCCAGCATCCGTGCTGTCGTGTTTGTTGGTGAGTGCGAGACCGGGGGCCCATTGGTGCAGGGGTGACAGTTATCGTGATAACTATGTGAGGCTTACACTGCCACGATGACTGTCATGCCTTTTACGTCCCCAAGCGTGGCGTGAAAAAGCATCTCACTAGGCCGCCATAGTATGGGTCACCACACTACATTGTGTGCATTTGCAATGAGTTTGGTGATCACAACTCTTTGGATTCTATTCATGCTTTCCATCAGGCAGAGTAGAGTCACTTTGGCAGGCTTTTCATATAAAAAAATGAAAGGTTGCATGTTATTCTGAAGCTGTTTAGGTTTGGAATCATACATATATACACTCGAAAAACATCACCCTCCTTCTAGCGCTGTCGGGTAGAAATAATTAATAATAATTCTACAAATTGGTAAAAAGTTATTTACGTAAAGTTACAGGAATTGTTAGAAGTATGAATTGATATTAACTGCCAGTGTTAGGGACATTATTTGAGAAAGCTTGCCTAAATTATTCATGTTATTACTGAAGTTTACTAAGAATTTGACATTATTTTCTTGTCAATTGAGCGTACACACATAATATTTTTAATATAAAATTCATTACTAGATCTAAAAGCGTTTAGAATTTAATTAATTTCATTTCTTTGTGCATTTCTAAAGCAATAGATGAGAAGTATAATAGTATAAGTATTATAAGCGAGGCTCTACAGTATTAGGTTTACCTGTAATGGTATTAAATGTGATGTAATAGATAAACAAATAAGTCATCATCATCACCAACAGCCTTTAACAGCCCACTGCTGGATATAGGCCTCTTCTTTGAAAGGTGGTTCTGGTCTACTATACTACGTTGGCCAGACGCGTTAATATAGTTTGTTTCAAGTTTTCCCTCTCTTTGCAGTGATGTCCTGCGTAATTTGCTCCTTAGTCACCTGTTACGATAACCATGGGGTGAAGAGAGGTGGTGGTGGTCACCACACGGAACCTAAATAAATATTACGAATTATGGTTGATTAGGATCTGAATGTTAAAGAAAAAAAGAAAAAAATAACTAGAAAAGAAGACAGGAAGTATTTCTTACTTTAGAGAATCCCGCAAACGCTCGTCTAATCGAAGATTTAATACCCTTCCGATCGTCGTCTGGCGGTGACAGGAGATGGCAGATGCATTCGTCGACGGGCCCCTTCCCTTCTTTTAACTGTTTCAAAGAGTTCTCATCCAACTTCTTAATTTGGGTGTAGTTCATCTTTCGGCTAAAACGCAGACTTAAGATAATAATAATAAATAAATATTTCGGACATTTGACACACTACGTCATCTAGTTTCAAACTAAGCAGAGCTTGTGCTGTGATAACTAGACTGACTGATACAATACCTATATACTGTTTTTTCGTAAATACTTACGTTACATATTGTACATAGAAAACACCCAAACTTCGAAACTAATATTTGCAGATTATGCAAACATGTGATCCGACTCGGGAATCGAACCCGACACAAGCACAGCAGTCGCATTCACTACCACTGCCTCACCGAGGCAATTAAGATGCTGTGGAGTTGACAGTGATTAAGGAATATATATTATATGTGAATAAATAACTACAATAACGTTATCAAAAAACTAATTATCACACTAATTTCAAAAGCAGTCTACTAGGTCTCGTTATACTCCTTGAGTTGTTCGTATCTATGGGAACCTTGTCTGTGTGGTGATGGAATAAGAGTACAAAGTGTCACCACTCCTATTTATCCCATAGCTGTCGTAAGAGGCTCTACAAGGAGAAAGAAAACTTGAAACAGACCCTTTACCGACCCCCCTGACCAGGGTGGTATAGTAGGCCAAAACGTCCTTTCTAAGGAAAGCTTTGTGCCCAGCAGTAGGCTTTTAGAGGTTGTTGATGATGGGAAGCGGTAGTTACTTACCATCAAGCAATATACCATAAAGAAATAAAAGTCGAGATAATTTTCATATTTAAATAACAAGACCTTGAGAACCTGGTCACAAATATGACCCTTGAAAGTAGCACAATAGAGTCAAAATTTTGGGGTCTGTCCCAGTAATCCCATGATTGTGACGGTAATGGGACTTCTAGGACAGAAATATTGATGTCCCTTGACCAATTGGACTATTGGGATGAAAATGTGTGAATTGTCCCATCATAGGACAACACCATGGGGCTAGTAGGACTGCCTCAAATGTTGTATGGAACGTCAAAGTTTATCAAATTTGAGATTTTGGAGACGTAAAACTTATCATGTTCTTGCATTGTAAAAAGCAAGAAATATTTGTACTGTGGATTTTTATGATGACTCTGCCATCCTACAAGAATTATTCAAGGTGTTGGAGTATCCAAGATCTCCCAGTAGGCTTGGCAAGGTTATCCATCATCTTGTCATTCGATGCTCAAACAGAACAATGATCTCTTGCCTTAAAAGGGCTACTCAGTTTATTACTTCACAGAGATTTCCTTTATAAACTACACCTGCGACTGGCTGAGACCCTAATCGAAGCGGTCCGTCAAAGTAAAAGAGATCTTGAGTAATAGTCATACGTTACATATTGGATTGAGCATCGACACTGTATTACTGCCCCGGTCTAACCGGCCCTTTCGTGTTTAAATCAGCGTGGCTCTACCATCTTCCAAAAGGCTTGTGATGGTGGATTAAGAATACGCAGCGTCACCAACCGCAGGTGTCGTAAGAGCCAACTGAGGGACCAAATTACTCGGGAAAACAGCACTGCAAATAGAAGGAAAACTTGAATAGTCTGGTGAACGTGGTAAAGTAGGCCAAAACCTTCTTTCTAAGAAGAGGCTATGGCCGGCTGTGGACGATTAAAGGCTCTTGATGATGCTGGATATTACAAACTATATGTCAGTTGATAAACAAGCTAAATTGTATCTTACTACTTAGCAAATATATGTGTTATTTCCTTGAGACTTACCTGTATCATGGTATGTCGGTGCAGTAATGTTATGTATAACGGTCATGAGACTTTCTAGGAAGTAAGTTTTGGAGACATAGCTCTTATTGTTGCAACTGGAAAAAAATTACGATTGTACCGACTCTAATACTTTTTGTTTTCTTAAAAATACAACTCCTTTTCTTGGAATAAATCCAGTGGTGTGGGGGACCTTGCAATCATACATGATACGCACATAGAATATCTCAACTAAGAGCAACAGATCGTGGATCACACAAAGATTTGTCCATAGGGATTGAAACAACATTCAGTGCAGAAGAAGGTGGCGAGATGACCGCATAAGCCATTGTGCCGTCTCTGCAGATGTTATAGTACTGAGCATTATCAATTGCTCTGTCTGTTATCTTTTTTATAGACTGCTGTGCCCGCGATTTAGTTCGCGTAGGATTGGCAATTTGAATTTTTAGCTTGGAGACGTGGTTTTTTGCTGCGTAAATACTGATCCTGTAGACAATCTGCGATAAAAAGTATGCTATATGTTGCCCAATAACCTTATTAATCTTCTAGTAAAAGTTTTATAAAAATCAGTTCAGCGGTTCCAGAGATTAGTACGGACAAACAAACAAACAAACAAAGTTTAAGAAAGGTAGTTTATGTTTTAGTATCGTGTAAAGAGCTATAAGCACTTGAGAAAACACAATTCTATTTAGGTCACAGGCAGATACTTCAAATTTATTTATATACATTGCTAAGAAATATATAAGTATGTTTATTGGCAGTTTGGTTACCATAGACAGACTGCCTAGTTTGGGATGGCCTTGTGTGAGTTGTGAGGTTATTATTATTACTTAATACTTACTGCGTGTGATTATTGGCAATAATAATTATTGATCTTCCGATTTATCTTGAAGGTAACGTTGGCAGATTGCTCTGCACAGAACAAAGAGTACTAAAAGAAATATCAATGTGGTGACCAGCGTTACGAATTTTGTTTTACTTTCTGACTGAAATTTTATAACTTACTATAAATTTTTGATATTGATGATTTATTGTGTTTGATGTATTTGACGTTAAAAAGGCATAGACTAAACATTCTATCGTTAAGGTAACATAGACTAAAAAGGTCGAGTATTTGTTCATTTTTTTACATACATATATTTTCTGCCGTTTTCTTGTTTTTCACTGTTGATGTTATCCTAGATGACAAGCCAGAGATCGTGAATTTGATTTCCACTTGGAGTAATATATTTATTTTTATTCTGGGCCTCTCAAAGTGACTCTACTCTGCCGGACGGCTAGCATGAATAGAATTCAAGAAAGAATGGTGGTCGCCATGCTAATTGCGAGTGCAGACGATGCAGTATGGCGACCCACGCTATGGCGGCCTATTGAGACGCTTTTTCACGCTCCGCTTAAAGGATCCGGGATTGTAATAGGAGGGAAACACGTGCGCTGGCAATGAGTTCCATGTTTCAACTGATTTGCACAGGAAACAAGAGTCGAACTTTTTCTCTCTCACTCCTAGAACATGGAATGTGGTTAAAAGAAACGAAAGTAGTTACAGGAAACCACGGATGCGTGTGCTATTTGATTTCACCAATAAGCGTGCAGAACTGGAGTGACTTGACTGCAAGGATTGGTTTAAAGGGTCGCCTTGCCGTTTTCTACTCTGCCGAAGTATTGTATGCTCGAATCCCACATGGTACACTTTGGTAACACAATAAGGTTTTGAAGTTTTATAACCCTTGATTTTAAAAATATCTTTATCCTAAGCTGAGCAGTGGACTAACAAACTTGATAAGCTTTGGATTGCACAGATACCGTGGTGGTTTAAGCGGTCGCCACGTTTTTTTTACTGCACTGAGTGTTGTGGGGTTCAAACCTCACATGGGACAATACTTTGTGTGGTTTACGAATTGTTGTGCCGAGTTTGGGTGTTCTTCGTACCCGTTCACAAATGCATATAAAGCTCTCCGCGACACAGGTTTCATTCCCAGTGCGGATCATCTTAAAATAATAGAAGTTGACCGTAAAATAGTGGGTGAGATGTCAACTGTTTCACATCATATGCCTCGGTGGCGCATTGGTAGCGTATGTGGGTCGGATCAAATGTTTGTGTGATCTATAAAATATTTATTTCGGAGTTTGGGTGTTTTTTATATATAATATGTATGAATTTACAATATATATATGTATATAGGTCTGTATCACTTGTTTACTACCCAGAAATATTAAATTATATGCGACTATGGTAAACCTTGCAATTTATTTTTTTAATATAATCAAATTAACTGTTAGTCAGAGCTTCGCTCGTGTGATGTTATTTTTTATTTCAAGTTTTTGTTTACATTTATCACTTTTTCCACTATTTTGGAGGTGAAATTGTCGAAGGTCATTTTTCAATTAGGTATTTGAAACTTAAGAAGCATCTGTTGGTCACATTTTAAGTTTTAGCCCCAGCCATGGACATCGCGAGTATAATTTTCACGGAGGTGCATCTACCTCCACACAAGCTATTAACCAATATAAAATAAAGAATTATACTAGGTCTTTACTTATGAAATGGACTTTTTTATGAAATAAGTTTAAAATATGTATTTTTCCATGTACTTTCTTTTCTACCAGGGGGCACAAGTGAACTCCCGTTGCCCTCTCCTCTACCTGGCATCCATGACCTCAGCGGTTTATGTTCTATGTTGTTGAATTAATCAGTCAACCAGTTAATCATCAGTCAACCATGGTTAGTTATTTTATAAGTAGATATGTCCTCCAGGTCCGAAGCTTATAACTTTTCATTAAGATGAACGACAAATTTATTTATCTAAATCAAATAAAAGTGTAGTCACCTCTTACGACACCCATGGGATGAAGAAGGGTGGTGACACTTCGTATTCTTAATCCGTCACCACACAGAATCTTAAAAAAATATTATGAATTTGTGGTTGATTAAGATATAAATATTAAATAAAAAAGTACCTTGCGTTAATAATTATATTTTTAATTTCAGATTAATTATACATTTAAATTGCGAGAATTTAACGTAATTCTCACTTGCGAGATTCAGAATCGCTTACTTCAGACACCGATAGATGTCGTTATTAGTTCTTGCTAATTTTTTTTTCGAAAGACTACTTTCAGAAATCTTTCTTGAATGACGTTCTTGAAACACGTTATTTTTGGGGAGAAAGGGACTTAAATGTCGACGTGTGACTTTTGAGCTGTTGGTGCATATGAGCGACGGTAGTTACTTACCATCTGGTGATGTATCTGTTTGTTTTTTTACATCAAACTGCCAAAATGACTATTCTGTAAGATTAAAAGTATAAGAAGAATCCAAGAGCGGTGGTCCCCATACTGTTTACGAATGTAGACATTGCAGAATGGTGACCTACACTATGGCGACTTAGTGAGATACTGTTTGACGCCCCGCTTGCCCGCTGCTTAATGAAAAATATGAATAGAATCCAAGATTGGTGGTCACTATACTCCTTACGAATGCGGATAGTCCAGTATTACGACCTATGCGGCCTATTGAGGCTTTTTCACATCCCGCTTTAAGGACCCAGGATCATAGTGGGTGGGAAATACGTGCTTTGACTGCTTGCCACAAGGAAGAGCCGAACCGTTTAGTTCGAGAGCGTATGTCTACCACTTTAGAACGTTTATCCGAATGGTATATTAAAATATGTATAATCCGGAATCCAGACCACCCTTTACTCGGACTCAAAGGGGGTGAGTCCGAGCAAAGGGTGGTCTGGATTCCGGTAACCGCACTCATTGGACGAAAACGAATAAACGAAAGCTTTCTGCCAGTTCGCGTTCCGAATCATCATCAGCTTTTAAGTCCACAGCTGGACATAAACCTCTCATCAGAAAGGGGATTTCGTCATATTATATCACTTTTTATATTTCGGACATTTGACACACAACGTCATCTAGTTTCAAACTAAGCAGAGCTTGTGCTATGATAACTAGACTGACTGATAGGTTTTTCTTTGTAAATACATACATCCCTCCCTCAGAAAACTCTCAATGTACCAAGGAGGATAAAAACAAAAATGTCAAGCAAAAAACTTTATGTACATAAAAAAAATAAATACATGGCGTATAAAATATGATTGACTTCGTCACAACAACATAAACATACTGAATAACAAACACTCTAAATAAAAAAGAAAATAACATTTGTTTATTTGAGTCATGGAAGTTATACTTCTTTTGGCGCGATTGAGCAAAATGATGAGAGTGAATTTTTACGATGCGCGCACACACCGACAGATATATTCAACAGTCTGAAGTTAGTGGCTACCGACAGAAAAAAGCAACAGTCTGAAGTTAGTTGCTAGCGACAGAAAAAAGCAACAGTCTGAAGTTAGTTGTTACCAACAGACAAAAGCAACAGTCTGAAGTTAGTTGCTATCGATAGAAAAGAGCAACGATCTGAAGTTAGCAGCTACCGACAGACAAAAGCAACAGTCTGAAGTTAGTTGCTACCGACAGAAAAGAGCAACAGTCTGAAGTTAGTTGCTACCGACAGAAAAGAGCAAGTCTGAAGTTAGTTGCTACCGACAGAAAAGAGCAACAGTCTGAAGTTAGTTGCTACCGACAGAAAAGAGCAACAGTCTGAAGTTAGTTGCTACGTGTGTCAGTACAAATAAACGGTGTGAATAAATAAAAATACACTGGCGTTTATATTAATTTAATCGTATTGATGACTGTGATAGATATCTTTATTTGTTATTCTTGGATTGTTACACCAAAGAATTATAACTTCTTACGTGCGTACATGAGTACACACACTCTGTTGTATTTTATTTTCACTATTATATAATGTAAAACTGTTCTATGATATATACAAATATGTTTGCATATGTAATTCATTTACTTAAAGTTTCGACTAGAACGTCAATTCTTTAAGAAATTCGATTTAAAATGCCGTTCCGATCTAATCTGGATCTCACAAATGTCATGATATATATCAGCATCATCTCAACCAATAGGTGTCCACTGCTGGGCATAGGCCTACCCCATAGTTCTCCACAACAGCTGGTCCCCGTTCAGCAGCTTCCCGCGACCTTCACCAGGTCATCGGACCACCTCGTGGGGGTATATATATAGTAATAATATTTTAGACATTTGACATACAACGCCATCTAGTTCCTAAAGTGGTAGCGGGTACTAAACAGCTGATATGAATACATATTTTTATTTTTGTAAATATAGACTTATTATACATAGAAAACACACAAACTCCGACACAAATATTTGCAGATCACATAAATATTCGATCCGATCCGGGAATCGAACCCAAGACCTCGAGCGTAGCAGTCGTATACGCTACCACTGTGCCACCGAGGTAATTGTAAGATATGTCATAAAAACTATTCTCAAACAAAGTATTGCCATCACACATTGACTGTAATGGGAATAAATTGTACTGTGACTGAATGTCTACCAAAGTGACTACTCTACCTGATGGAAAGCATGAATAGAATCCAAGAGTTGTGATCACAATACAGACAATGTAGTATGGTGATCCACACTATGGCGACCTAGTAAGATGCTTTTTCACACCTCGCTTGGGGACGTAAAAAGCATGACAGTCGTTGTGGCATTGTATTGCACACACCACGGCAACTGACACCCCTACGTCAATGGGTAGAGGGTAGATTGGAACGAAATTTATTACGAAAAGGCTTCTTACATACACATCCATATTCATATATTTTAACTCAACTTAATCGCTAAAAGTGAGCGTCGATTATTTTTTTTAAGTAGTTATGTTTTGGCATACGCATGGCATGTACTAATTGTAATATTTTAAATGGGTAAATATCAGACATTGAGATATTAAATGTAATAATTATTGATAATAGATTATATATTTAGATCGTATATGACAGGATATTACTGTAATTCTAAATTTATGTTTAAAATGCTAAGTCTGAAAATTCAAAGTTTCTGATACGGTGGGTATGTGGTAACTGTTGTACAATTAGAAATTGGAGTTAGGACGTTAACTGGAATGTTTATGGCATCTAGAAAAGAGATAGTGTAATTGCATGTAAGACAGTACAATATTTAAAAAAAAAAATCTAAATATGTTACACGCCATTGGTATACACAAATTAATCGCGACACGCGATGTAGGTAATGCATGCCAATTTTTACATGCCATTTGTATGCATGTAAAAATGGGCATGACAATCCCAAAAAAAGATAACAAGAAAACGATATATCTTTTCTTATATGGCATTGCCATGTCACATCTTAGAAAAGAGAAAACATACAGACGGCATGTAAAAAAAGGAAAAAAAAGATAAAAGGCATACAGATGGCATGTAAGAACTGGCATGACAATTGCATGCAGAAAGAGGCAAACCAATGGCATGTAAAGTATTGAGTATAGTTTTCAGAGTTATACATCGTTAAAATTAGTCATATATTGTGCATACATAAGACATATCTTAATTATATTAAGATTAAATTTAATAACGAAGATATTAACCAGTCTAGGTCAAATCTAAAAACCAGGTCAAAACATACCTGACCTGGGATTCGTATCCATTACACAATGTGCCGTAGGGACACTAATAAAGAAGCCTGCCAAAGTGACTCTACTCTGCCTGATGGAAAGCATGAATAGAATCCAAGAGCGATGGTCAGCATACTCATTGCGACAATGCAGTATGGCGACCCAAGCTATGGCGGCCTAGTGTGATACCTCTTTATGCCCCGCTTAATCTAAACAAAGCTCGTACGTCGTAATTACAGTTTACAATGAGCTCCCTTCCTGGGTATGTTCGTGAATGGAGTAGGGTATGGGTATAACCTTCTCCTGGACTTGAACTCCACGAGATCTGTGATCGACACGGGCTGAAACAAAGACATATTATTAATTTCAGACATTTAACACACAACGCCATCTAGTTTCAAACTAAGCAGAGCTTGTGCTATGATAACTAAACTGACTGATATAATACTTATATACTATATAACTCAAACAAATATTTGCAGATCATACAAACATTTGGTGTGACCCGGGAATCAAACCCAAGACCTCAAGCAGTCGCATTGGTTACCGCTACGCCATCGAGGCAGTCAAATGAACTAGCCCATTAAACTAGTTACCCGCCATACCTTACTGTGGCTGTGAATGAGAAATGAGCGTGTTTGATGTAGCCGTATGGTGACGGATTAAGAATACATAGTGTTACCACCCCTATTCATCCCGTGGGTGTCGTAAACGGCGACTAAGGGAACCAAATATGGAAGACAACATCATTACAAAGAGAAGGAAAACTTGAAACAAACCCTTTTTTTTTTTTTTTTTTTTTTTTTTTTTTTTTTTTAACGTGTGGAAACCCCCTCGGGCCATCACCCCACCGGGGTTTACGGCGGGGTGGTGTGTCGGAATCGGACCGACTAAAACCACACGGTGTGCCACTCTGCGCTTGAGATAGGAGGGATCCGGGAACCGCTGCTATTACGACATCCAGATCCCTCCTAGCGCCTGCCCGCTACCTCGGGCACCATCTGCGGATAAACTCTCTATTTCAGGCGACGCACGGCACACGCGGACGTCACCTCCTCGCGGCTGGCCATTGTAGCGGATGGAGGGGAAAACCCGTCCCGTCCACCCGCAGCCACACTCAAGGCGGCATGAGGCGCTGGTATGCGCGCCTCCGCCGCCCGGCTCGCCGGCGGCGAATTGGGTCCGAGTGGACATCGTCCTCCCGGGCCTTCTCCGCCGCCTCCTTCCGCGAAATTACGTCTTCGCAGAAGGTTGCGACCGCGGTAAAACAACTGTCGCTACCGGCCATGGAGCGTATGACGGCCGGTAGCGAGAGATCTCCTCCAATAACTGCAGTGAGGACCCCACGCTGCGCCGCCCAGGCGGAACAAACCGCTAGCGTGTGTTGAGCCGAGTCCTCACTGCAGTCGCAGTGGTGACAGGCGGGACTCAATTCCCTCCTGGCGACCGAGTGCAGATACTTCCCGAAGCAACCGTGCCCGGAAAGGACCTGCGTCAGTCGGAAGGAAAGGGTCCCGTGCTGCCGCCCTGCCCACTCGGCGATGACCGGCTGGAGAGCCTCCACGGCGGCAAAGCCAGCACGTGGAGCTTCCAGCCGGGACGACCAACGAGCCATCGTGGCTCGACGAGCGGCCCCTCGCCACTCGCGTATCTCTTCGGGCGGGAGCCGTATGCCGCTACCCGCCCGGAAGACAGCCGTCCGCCGATAAACTTCGGCGAGCACTTCCGCTTCCAAATCCCACGGGGGAGTTCCGGCCAGGGCGCACGCCGCCTCCGTCGATACGGTGCGGTAACCGCGTATGGCTCTAACCGCCAATATCCTCTGAGGGCGCCAGAGGCGAGCCCTATTCTGGGCGGTCAGAGCCGCCGCCCACACCGGTGCACCATACAGCGCCATTGACCGAACAACCCCCGTGTATAGCCGTCTCGTCGCGACGCTGGCTCCACCCAAATTGGGCAAAAGTCGCCCAAGAGCAGAAGCAGCGCCGACCAGCTTTGGAGTAAGCTGTCGGAAGTGCTCGTCGAAGAGCCACCTGCCGTCGAGGATCAGGCCCAGATACTTCATCTGGGCCTTAATCGGTACGAGGACCGAATTGACAACGATAGAGGCACCGGGGGGTGGACCACGACGGGACCCATGAAACAAAAGGGCTTCCGTCTTATCTAGGGCCACCCGTAAACCCAGCGCCTCAATGCGCCCGACCACCAAAGAGACTCCCACGGTGGCCAGGCGTGCCGCCTCTTGAAAGTTCGCCCCCCGGGCTGTGACCAATGTGTCATCGGCGTAACAAATTACGCCCAGCCCGGGGGGAAGACGACCTCGAAGGGCCCAGTCGTATCCCATATTCCACAGGAGTGGTCCGAGGACGGACCCCTGTGGAACACCGCATGACATCGGCCGCCGCCTCAGAATACCATCTCGGTCCTCGTACACGACGGTACGCTCCTCAAGATAGTCTGCCACAAGCCGCCTCAGGTACTCTGGCACCCCGTGGTAGTGGAGTGCTTCCCTAATGCAGCTAAATGGCAGACTATTAAATGCGTTGGCGATGTCCAACGACACCGCCAACAGCACGCCGCCACAGCTCACCGCCTCCTCGGTAACGGCCCTCAGGCGCAGCACAGCATCGACCGTCGAACGCCCCGCCCGAAAACCAAATTGGGCATCCGACAGATCGGGGCCCACCTCGCAGAGGTGCCGGACGATGCGGGCAGAGAGTATCCTCTCAAACAGTTTACCCGCCTCGTCCAGCAACACAATGGGCCTATAGGCCGCCACCGAATCGGTAGGCCGTCCCGGTTTCCTTAATAGGACCAGCTTCCCGCTTTTCCAGCACTTAGGGAAGTGTCCGGACGACAAGCTAGCGTCCAAGACCTCCCTAAGGCGGTCCGACATGTGGTCGAGGGTTCGTGCCAATACTCGGGCAGGTATCCCGTCTGGCCCGGGGGCGGTGTTCTTAGAGCGGATCCGTAGAACAACCGCCCCTACCTCCGATTCCCTGACGGGCGGAACACTGTCCTCGTTCGCCCCGTCGTCTCCGACCGTGAAGGCCATCGACGGGGGTGTGTGCTCCACCCGTTGCGGGAAAAGGCCCTCGACCACTTCCCGCAGGAAGCTGGGCTGAAGGGTCTCTGTAAGGGGGGGGCCCGATGTGCGGAGCTTTTGTCGCGCCGCACGATAAGGGCGACCCCAGGGGTCACGATCGAGACCCTCCAGCATTTCCTTTCGCCTAATTTCTTTGGCGCGGCTGATGGCCAGCTTCAGAGTTTTCCGCGCCTCTCGGTACTCGTCATGAAGCTGGTCCTCCTCACCATCTTCACGGTGTCGCCGCCGACTACGGGTGTAGGACCTCCGGGCACGAGTACAGGCCGCGCGGAGATCCGCCAACTCCTGGGACCACCAGTAAACCTCCTTCCGTGGAGGCCGACAACCTCGGATGCGGGGCATGGCCGCATCGCAGATCTGCGTAATCGCATCGCGGAAACGGCCAGCCCCCATGTCGACCTCCTCGGCCGGAGCCTGCGGAGACAGCCAAGAGTGAATAATGGCTGCCTCCTCTAGTAGGTCCCTATTCAGTTTGGCTACAGCCCACCGCGGAAAGTGAGAAGAACGCCGCGCCGTGTGACCCCTACTGGGGTCCTGGGTCCGGGAGAGCTCGAATCGAATGTAGAGGTGATCTGAGAGCGTCTCAACCTCTTCCAGGACACACCAGTTCCTTACTCGTGCGGCGAGGGCAGGGGTAGCGAACGAAAGGTCCACTATCGACCCTCCCTGCTGTCGCACGCACGTGTTGGTGGAGCCCCTGTTCAATAAACAGAGGCCCACCGAGGCCCCCCACTCCTCTACGGCCTCGCCCCTGGCGTCCGTCCTGGGGGAGCCCCACGCAATGGACTTCGCGTTGAAGTCCCCCAGCACTAAGACGTGCCCAGACGTTAGACGCCGCATCGAGGTTTCCAAATTGTTAAGGAAAACCTCGAAGTTGCTCAAACTCCGGTTGGGGGAGAAGTAAACACCATATACGGTGATCCCCCCCCACTCGGCAGCAACATATCCAGTACCCTTGTCCCTTAGCGACAAGGGCGGGGAATGAGCCGCCGTGGAGCCGACGACTGCCACGGAACCGTCCCGGTCACCCAACCAGTTTGGACGGGGAGGAACGTAATAGGGTTCCGCGGCTACGGCAACACCGATAGACCACTGTGCCATGGTTTGCAGGAAAAGGTCCTGCGCCGCAGCACAGTGGTTGAGGTTCGTCTGGACAAGGAGGTTGGAGACTTGGTCCATTACTGAACCATCTCTACAACCTCCTCCATGGGTAATGATGTCGACGCAGAAACGACGTCAGAGGCAGCCTGGGTCGACTGGCTAGCCCCCGACACTTGCCGAGATGTGCGTGAAGGCTTGCAGCCCCCCTGTCCAATCTGATGATCGGCGGGCTTGTTACCCGCCGCACACGCTGGGCAGTGTGGGGCGGCAGAGCACTCTGCCGCCTTGTGCCCTGGTCGACCGCAGCGGAAACATAGTCCGCTACAGTCGAAACAGCTAACACACTTGGCGCGTGTGTGTCCCGATGCCAGACACTTAAAACACCTCATCGGTCTCGCCGCCAGGACTGTGATCCTAGCGCTGACGAGACCGATGAGCAGCCTACCGGCGTCGCCTAAAACTTGAAACAAACCCTATTCCAACCCGTCTGGCCAGGGTGGTATAGTAGGCCAAAACCTCCTTGCTGAGGAGAGGCCTATGTCCAGCAGTGGACTGTAAAAAGTTGTTGATGGTTGATGATACATATTCGTATGTATTAACTGCCTCGGTGGCCTAATGTAGATGTTTATTGCTCATAGTAATAGCTCTACTTAGTTTAAGACTAGATGGTGTTGTGTGTGGTAGCTTAAAAAAAAACTTAAAAAAAAAAACGATTAAAAGTTAATTATCATAACGAATATTCCTTTTGTTATGTAATCTTTGACCCTAATTAACAGGAATAGTTTGATAGATCTCTTGGTCTAGCCGGAAGTCGCGGGTTCGATTCCCACCTACGACAACATGATGCGCACGGTCTTTGTTCCGCGTCGAGCATAAGTTACCTATATTTATTTAGAAATATATTAGCACCTATGTTATTTTAATATAATATATGATTAGTTGAGGGTCGGACTTCATTGACGCGTGAAGTTTCTTTCTTACCTCTTTATTATTCTTCTGAGACGTTTTCTCTTCTGTTTGCTTGTCTGCCTGTGTGGTTTCTTCATTGCCGGCACCCCCCTCAGCAGTCGATATGATATACACTGATAACTTCTGACGCTCTGAAGAGTCTGGACTAATGTGTTTCTGTATAGTACAAGAGAAGAATTTCCTCTTAAAACTTTAAAGTCTAGGTTTTCTTTTGCCCCATTTTGTGGACTGGCCTAGTGGTTAGCAGCCTTTAACAGCCTTTTACAAATGAAAATCTAATTTACGACCAAAAGTACTGTTTACATCGCCAACAACAACTTTTAATAGTCCACTGCTGGACATAGGCCTCTCCTTAGGAGGTTTTGGTCCTACCACGCTGGCCAGACGGGTTGGAATAGGGTTTGTTTCAAGTTTTCCTTCTCTTTGTAATGATGTTGTCTTGTATACTTCCCTTAGTTGCCTCTTACGACACCCACGGGATGAATAGGGGTGGTAACACTATGTATTCTTAATCCGTCACCACACGGATCAGCAACAACAGTGGTTAGCCATACTGGTTGCTAAGTCAGAAGTCGTGGGTTCCTACCCAGGAAGAACAATTGTTGCTTGATAAGTGTGGTCATTTATTCTGTGTTTAAGTTTAATTTAACTACAAAAGAAATATAATATATGTCTGTTTATCACCAGTCCCTTTATGTTACTAAGCCCATTGATGCAGGGGTGACGGATATCGTGGTGTGTCTTATATTGCCATGATGACTGTCATGGCTTTTATGTCCTCAAGAGGGGCGTGAAGCATCTCACTAGGCCGCCATAGCGTGGGTCACTATACTGTATTGACTCGCAAAGAGTATGGTGACCACAACTCTTGGATTCTATTCATGCTTTCCATCAGGCAGAGTAGTCAAAGTTTCTTGTAACGCACAGTATTTTTGAATAGATTGTGTGATAGCAAGGCAAAAGGCACAAGGGTTTTACTGCCCTTTAAGTGGCACCAGGAATGAGAACCAACTCACCATGTAGAACTGTATCAGCTCCTGCTTTGTTATCGTGTTCAATTGTTCCACTTCTACCCGCGCTCTGTCGAAGTTGTACACCTGGAAGATCACCAAGATATTAAACTAGTTGTGCACGCAGCTTTCAATGGAAAATCTGGACAAAAAAGCCTATATGTTGCCTAGTAACCTTCTCTATTTCCTAGTGAAAGTCCCATTAAAATTGGTTCAACGGTTCCAGAGATAATAGAGCAAGAGCCCGTGAGTGCCAGACCTTCGTCATTTTATAAAAGCTGAAAGTTCTTCTATGTGTGTCCCTAGTACAGGTAAGAATGATCCCCAAACATGAAGCTGAGGCAGCGGTGGCTTTGGCAGATAACAGGCAACAAAGGTATGTAAAATTCCATCTCAAATTCGTCATAATATAAAACTTGATTTTTTTATATTTGATTCATAATAATATCAAAACTCGCGTTGCTCATTGCCAGACAGTTAGTATGGTTCCAACCCTCTGCCGGACACCCCTAAACTATTATAATTTATAATTATACTTACGTTATATTATAAAACCTAAATTTAATATATAATTTTTTGGGAGCCTATTAAACTATGTTTATATAGTAGCCGGACAGTTTCGAAGGTTCTATCATCTTGCCAGACGCATTCAAAGTGAGCAGTAATCGGGAGAGCAAGGAGCGAATACAGTAACTAAACGTTATATTATAAAACCTAAGTTTCATATACAATTTTTTGGGAGCCTATTAAACTATGTTTACATAGTAGCCGGACAGTTTCGAAGATTCTATCATCTTGCCAGACGCATTCAAAGTGAGCAGTAATCGGGAGAGCAAGGAGCGAATACAGTAACTAAACGTTATATTATAAAACCTAAATTTTATATATAATTTTTTGGGAGCCTATTAAACTATGTTTATATAGTAGCCGGACAGTTTCGAAGGTTCTCTCATCTTGCCAGACGCATTCAAAGTGAGCAATAATCGGGAGAGCAAGGAGCGAATACAGTAACTAAACGTTATATTATAAAACCTAAGTTTCATATATAATATTTTGAGAGCCTATTAAACTATGTTTACATAGTAGCCGGACAGTTTCGAAGGTTCTATCATCTTGCCAGACGCATTCAAAGGCGGTCCGAATTGTACTCGCAGCACTTACGACGTTTAAACTGCTAACGTGTGGACCGATTTAGTGAGCGCGCGATAACGATGAAAATGATGAAAATATTTAGATTTAATTAAAATAAATTAATTTCTCTGTAAATTTCTTATCTTGAAAAAATGTGTCCTTTGGTATAATAAACACTAATATTTGATTTACTTTGTTTCATTGGCTTTATAATTTTAATAGCATTGACAATAATAAACTTCTTAAAAATGAAAAATAATATCAATTAAATTATTAGATTTTCGACATGATTGACATTGTATGAGAAAAATTTTACTCAGTATTATTTTAAATATTTGTTATTGAAATTGTAAAAAATAATTAATGAAATTTCTGGATTAAGAAAAAAATAAACTGCAAAATTTGAAATTAATAACAATGGGTGCGCAGTGAAATCCCGCAATAGACTAAGCGCTCTGTTTCATTCGCACTAGTTACTGTGTACGCTCCTTGCTCTCCTGATTACTGCTCACTTTGAATGCGCCTGGCAAGATGATAGAACCTTCGAAACTGTCCGGCTACTATATAAACATAGTTTAATAGGCTCCCAAAAAATTATATATTAAATTTAGGTTTTATAATATAACGTAAGTATAATTATAAATTATAATAGTTTAGGGGTGTCCGGCAGAGGGTTGGAACCATACTAACTGTCTGGCAATGAGCAACGCGAGTTTTGATATTATTATGAATCAAATATAAAAAAATCAAGTTTTATATTATGACGAATTTGAGATGGAATTTTACATACCTTTGTTGCCTGTTATCTGCCAAAGCCACCGCTGCCTCAGCTTCATGTTTGGCGATCATTCTTACCTGTACTAGGGACACACATAGAAGAACTTTCAGCTTTTATAAAATGACGAAGGTCTGGCACTCACGGGCTCTTGGACTATAAGCTCGGACAAACAAACAAACAGACATATAAAAATGTCAAAAACATAGTTTATGTTTTAGTATCGTGTAAACAGCTATAAACACTTGAGAAAATAGTTTTTTTTTTAATTACAAACACAATTTTATTTAAATGTATTGATGATACTGCCGAGGCTAGAAATATTACTAATACTAGATTATGACACACATTAATTGTTACTATATCATTATGATGAGTCTCTGGTTGCCCACTTTTGGACATAACTATTGTCTGAGAAAGGAGGTATTGGAATACTATACCACACTAGCCAGACGACTTGGTGTAGGGGTTGTTTCAAGTTTTCCATCTCTTTGTAATGCTGTGGCAATTAGTATATATATGTATACCAATTAATTATTGTATTTATTATTTCAAAACCAGAACTCACATCGCAACACGACGCGATGCTTATCCTATAACCGTAAGGAATTGTTTAGTCTAGAACATCGTAGAACATTCCAGAATCTTCCAACGTTTTCAAGAGCGTTCTGATGTGGGCAACTGCCATGTACGTGTATTGATTTTCTCTATATAAAACTGATTTCTGCAAGGATATATCAATAATTTTACCTGCGCTGTTATTTCAGACCACAGCTGGGACGCTTTGCTGGACATGCGTTTGGGTTTTTCAAGTCTCTGCGCTGCTAATGCTGTTCTGTGCTTGCAGAACTCTTCTTCCGTCATCTTATTGAGATATTCCTGGAAACATATCGTATGTGAGGTTTCATTTCGTACCAACAGCTATCTCTAAGAACTCTTCAAGTTAGTACTTTGACTAACTTGTTGGTCTGTGGTTCGATTCCAACCGTAGACAAATGATTGTGTTATGAACACGATCATTTGTTCTATGTCTGGGTGTAATTTATCTATAATAAGCATGTTTATCAGCAGTCTGCTTACAATAGTATAGGCTCTGTCTAGTTTGGGACCAGACGACCCTGTGTGAGTTGTGTCAAGTTATGACTTATTATCACACTCCCAAGTCGTCAATCATCAACAGCCTTTAACAGTCCACCGCTGGACATAGGCCTCACCTTAGCAAGGAGGTTTTGGCCTACTATACCACGCTGGCCAGATGAGTTGGAATAGAGTTTGTTTCAAGTTTTCCTTCTCTTTGTAATGATGTTGTCTTGTATACTTGGTCCCTTAGTCGCCTTTTACAACACCCACGGGATGAATAGGGGTGGTAACACTATGTATTCTTAATCCGTCACCACACGGACAGCAAAAAATACATACACACACCTTACAATGTGTGTTATCCTATGTGGAGTTTTAACTAGCAACACTCAGAGCAAACGGCGTGGCGACTGTTCACTACGTCATCCGTGCAGTCAGCACTTTTGTAACGAGAATGGTGTGTGTATATTTACTTACCAGTGCGCTCTGAATGAAGGCCTCTATCCTCTGTTCCAGGAACTCAGGATGCCTGTCACTCTGCACGATGAACCGCAGACCCTGGACTCCGTTCGAGCGCCGCACACCACTGAACACTATGTAACCTAATTGTTCCTGTGAATATAATAATAATAAATATTTCAGACATTTGACACACAACGCCATCTAGTGCCAAACTAAGCAGAGATTGTACTATGGGTACTAGACAACTGATATTAATATACATATATACTTTTATTTGTAAATACACACACATTATACATAGAAAACACCCAAACTCCGAAACAAATATTTGCAGATCATGTAAACATTTGGTCCGACCCGGGAGTTGAACCTGAGACCTCAACCTCCGTATTGACCCCGAGCCTGTGCGAGGTGGACGAGGCGTGTGCGTACGTCGCCTAAAATAGAGAGTTTATCCGCAGATGGTGCCCGAGGTAGCGGGCAGGCGCTAGGAGGGATCTGGATGTCGTAATAGCAGCGGTTCCCGGATCCCTCCTATCTCAGGCGCAGAGTGGCACACCGTGTGGTTTTAGTCGGTCCGATTCCGACACACCACCCCGCCGTAAACCCCGGTGGGGTGACGGCCCGAGGGGGTTTCCACACGTTAAAAAAAAAAAAAAAAAAAAAAAAAGGTGGACGAGGCGTACCTTGGTGCGCAGCACGTTGAAGCAGGGCTCGGCGAGCACCTGCGCGAGCAGCTCCAGCGCCACGTCGAGGTGAGCCCGTACTGACCCTGAGCCTGTGCGAGGTGGACGAGGCGTACCTTGGTGCGCAGCACGTTGAAGCAGGGCTCGGCGAGCACCTGCGCGAGCAGCTCCAGCGCCACGTCGAGGTGAGCCCGTACTGACCCTGAGCCTGTGCGAGGTGGACGAGGCGTACCTTGGTGCGCAGCACGTTGAAGCAGGGCTCGGCGAGCACCTGCGCGAGCAGCTCCAGCGCCACGTCGAGGTGAGCCCGTACTGACCCTGAGCCTGTGCGAGGTGGACGAGGCGTACCTTGGTGCGCAGCACGTTGAAGCAGGGCTCGGCGAGCACCTGCGCGAGCAGCTCCAGCGCCACGTCGAGGTGAGCCCGTACTGACCCTGAGCCTGTGCGAGGTGGACGAGGCGTACCTTGGTGCGCAGCACGTTGAAGCAGGGCTCGGCGAGCACCTGCGCGAGCAGCTCCAGCGCCACGTTGAGGCGCGCCGCGCGAACGCCACACGCGTAGTACAGCGACGCGCACGACGACTTGTGCACGCTGTTCACCGTCTCGCGCACGTACCAGGACCCTGGCGGGGAATGACCGAAGAGTAGTATCCAAATTCGTGAAAATAGGAATCTTAAAGTATTGCCCGGATTTATATATTGCCTTTTGATCAACAGTTACCGGTTTGGAAAGCTGGCTGCTGAAACGTTCAGCTGAATTAGGGTTAACCGCATGTCATTACACCGTATTTGAAAATTACATTTGAAATTACATCCATATAATATCCAGATAGTGCAGAACCTAAAACCTAATGATTTAAATTTGCATAAGTCGTATGCCGAAACAATATTTGAACGATTCAGTAATTTTGACAACACCTTATTTTCTGACGAAGCCCATTTTCACCTCAATGGATATGTAAACCAACAGAATGTCAAGTATTGGAGTAGTGAAAATCCCAAAGCTAAACATGAGAGGACACTTCATTCTGCCAAAGTAGTGGCTGCAATTTCAGCAAATGAATCATTGGACCCTACTTTTTCGAAGATTCTCGCGGTCGTTTAGTTACTGACAAAGCTGCTGAATATGTAAAAATGTTACGGGAGTTCTTGGGACCGATGGTACTGGAATTTGCTGTAACTGAAAAAATAAAAGATGGAGCTACTTGTCACACATCCAATGAGTCCCTGCCGGTGAACAAAGGCATGTTCCTGGAAAAGTTGATTTCCAGATAGGAGTTATTTGAAGAATCTAGTCTACATCAATAAACCAAATACATTACGTCAACTTAAAAAACTCAGCGAAGAGATGTCAGCGATCTCGTGGTCTCTTTGCCGACGAGTATTCGAAAATTTCGGTGCTCGCTTAGAAGAGTGTAAACGTCGAAACGGTGGCCATTTAGGCGACGTAATTTTTAAAAAATGAATTCCAACTAATTAGCTATCTTGTAAATAAACAATTTTTGATAATATATCAAATGGTATTTTTTATACGATTTTTTTAACTAATTCGTGGCCCTCCCTGTAGAAGCTTACTAAAGTGACCTTAGTTAGTTAGTAAGTAAAATGCAAGATGTTGTCTTAGTTTGTTCCCTTAGTCGCCTCTACGACACCCACGGGACGAATAGGGGTGGTAACACTATGTATTCTTAATCCGTCACCACACGGACATTTCGGCAGACTCACGGATAACGAAAAGGAATCGGATGACGGCAATCTAGTGCATGAAGTACCATAGAAATAGTTGTACGATTACTTTTGTCCGTAGCTTCACGGGTGCGAATCCGACGTAATTCCTAACAAGGTTTTCACATGGACAACATTCATCAGTTCTTAAAAGGGATGGGTGATGGTAAGCGACTACCACCGCCCGTTTGTCTTACACCAGAATCAAGGAAATCTGGTATTTAAACTCCAGATTCATCCTATGATGTCGTATTTACTTACGGAGTACGTACGTACTTGTGGTGAATCCACATAATAGCACAAACAAAAATATATAACAGCGCCATCTAGCGAAGATACATTGAACTATGTAGTATGATGAACTACTAAGCAACTACTAATCCTGTATCGTGAAATAGAGATTCGCGTAGCAATTAGCGTATATACAACATCCCAACATCAACCATTGGGCCGTGGCCCGCCAGGCATGATCACCTCGCCTGGTCGGAGGATGCACCCTTTGTGTAGGAGGGAC
Organism: Hypercompe scribonia; assembly: GCA_949316085.1. Taxonomy (NCBI): domain Eukaryota; kingdom Metazoa; phylum Arthropoda; class Insecta; order Lepidoptera; family Erebidae; genus Hypercompe; species Hypercompe scribonia. Next base: position 2,165,907 of record OX438994.1, read on the forward strand.
ATGATACCTCGTCCCTCCACATACTATTGACAGCTACGGGTAGTAATAGGGTTGTCACAAAAGGATTACTTACCTTTCTCCAATTCCACCTCACGATACAACAGTAACTGCTGCGCCAATAGCGGAGTCCCATCTTTAGGTAATCTGAAACCAAAGCAAATTTGCAAGATTTAAAATAAAAAAAAAACAGATTTCTCTATTATTGAGTTGTATAATTCTAAATTTGTTTCTAAATCGAACGCTTTGTTGTAAAATCCATAATATGGCCCAAAATGGGCTGGTAGTACGGTCTAATAAGAAACAGCTCGTAAGCGATTTTAGCTGAACTATTAATTCTCGCTGAGTGAGCGTAATTACCAAAGATCGAACCCCCCTCCCCCTGATTATGGTTGGGAGGTTGTCACTCGCATTTGCGTTGACCCAACCTGGAAGACGTGGGAGGAGGGGGTATACTCCGACTGTACTCCTTAAGTTTGGCATATCCATTGATGAGGTTAGGCACCTACCATCACGTGACCCGGCCACTAATTTGCGATTTATTACATAATAAACTTGAAACTACCGTGGCGACTTCCACATGCAGCGAAAGCTAAACATATTATAACGCCATCTAACTAAGACACACTGAACTACAAAGTAACGACTAATACTATATCGCGATATAGAAATTTTCACGCCGATTTGCATATAAACACGTTTTCAACGTTAAACGTTGGCCCATAGACCACCAGGTATGATCACGTCGCCTGGTCGGAGGGTCCCCCCTTTATTTTAGAGAGACATGACACCGGTTCCACCCCAATACTTACTTCTTCTCCACCGAGTCTGCTATTTTGATGGCCCTCTCGCGACTGACGTTGCCATATATCATACCCTCGATATGGATCTTCCTGATCATCTTAGAAACGAACTCGTCCAGGTCTTCCACTGTCACATCTATTAAATAAACAATTATCATATAGAATAGCGTATTCAGATTGGAGTCAGAATAGTGTAGTGTGGTGATGAATTACAATATAATGAAAAACTATCCCTAAGCATACTGTGGGGGTCGTAAGAGTCGACTAAGGGAGCCAATTGCATAGGACATCATCTTGTGGAGGTCGTAAGAGTCGACTAACGGAGCCAATTGCATAGAACAGCATCCTGTAGGGGTCGTAAGAGTCGACTAAGGGAGCCAATTGCATAGGACAGCATCCTTTGGGGGTCGTAAGAGTCGATTAAGGCAGCCAATTGCATAGAACAGCATCATTTGAAAGGAAAACTGGAACCCCACACCAACCAAGGTAGTCAGAATGGTATAGTAGGCTAAAATCTCCTTTCTAAAGAAAAATCTATGTCCAGCAGTGGACTGTTAAACTCTTTTGATGATGATGACACATCAAAGAATTTTTACACAAAAGATACCTATTCTCTACACGTTTTTAATAAAAAAAATCGGTATCGGATTAAGAATACAGGATCTCCTCACCTCTATTATCATAAGTGTCTCGTAAGAGACGATTAAGGAGCCAATAGGCTAGATGACACCTTAGTCAAATTAGTTACTTTTTATCATCTCTCTCTCATCATCATCAAAACGACAATTTTGTATAAAAAATGTACTAAATACCAAATTGTGACGTTACTGTTTTAGACTACTCAATTGAACAATATATTTCACTGTATATTTGATTGAAATTCGTAATAATAATAAAAAGCTACAGTAACGCTCAAAAGTATTTTGACAACTCAGTTTTATTCAGTATCACAAAAAATGATAACAAAATTGTTTCCAATCAAAGATTATATTTGAAGTAATGATACGTTTCACAAATTAAGACAATTAAATGTAATGTATTTCTACACAAAAAGAAAAATTATTTACGACACAGCTCAAAAGTATTTTGACAAGGAAAGTTTTTTATTTTATAAAATAAAAAAAAAATATTTTTGATATTAACTATTAGTATTTTGTTGTATATCCATTAGCCTTCAAGACCGCTTCACAACGCGCCGGCATCGAGTCAACTAGTTTCTGCAAACGATCAATGGGTATTCGGCTCCATTCGTTACTTAGTGCTTCATATAAAGCATCTTTATTTGAATAGTGTCGACATCTTAAGCGGCGATTCAGTTCTTCCCAAAGATGCTCTATCGGGTTTAAATCGGCACTTTGACTTGGCCAGTCGAGAATTTTGATTTTAGCGAGTTTCATGAAGTCGTTGACATGTTTCGATTTGTGCTTTGGGTCATTGTCTTGTTGAAAATACCAACCAGGTGCCATATTTGCTTTAGCATAGGGTAGCATTTGTTGCTTTAATATATCTGCGTACATAAAGCGATCCATAGTACCTTCTATCCTAACTAAAGGTCCGACTCCGCGGCGAGAAAAGCATCTCCAGACCATAATATTGCCACCTCCATACTTTACTGTGAGTATTTAGTATCGAACATCAAATCTTTTGTTTACAGGACGTCGCACGTACCGTAAACCATCAGATGACACTAAATTAAATTTGCTTTCGTCACTCCACAACACCTTGGACCATTCTGAGCTCGTCCATAATCTGAACCGTTTCACAAACGCAAGGCGCAGCTTCCTATTCCTGGCAGAAATTAGAGGTTTCTTAGTTGGACGTCGTCCATGTAATCCGAAGTCCTTTAGTCTGCGTTTTACAGTTGAAACGTGTAAATTCACGTCGTAATTTTCCTGTAACTCGTTTTTTATTTGCACAGCCGTTTTTCGGACATCACTTGTCGATAACCTTTTCATCAAATGGTCTTCCTTAGCGGATGTTTTTACCGGATGGCCACTTCGAGGCTTATTTTCAATAGTTTTACGTTTATTATAAGCTTTGTTCCACGAACTAACAAGTTGTCGTGACACTTTAAAACTTCGAGCAACTTCTGCTTGCGTCATTCCACTTTGTAGGTCAGTTATCGCGGCATTTTTAATATCACTTGAATATTCTTTAGTCTTAGGCATGTTGATAAATGCAGAGTAATTATACCTTATAGACAAAAATATATGCAGTGTGAGTAGAACCGCTGCCAGCAAAGAAGTGAATGGTTGTCAAAATACTTTTGAGCGCATGTATAGACGTGTTTTGTTTTTAACAAAGAAAGAAAACAAACAAGTTCCAACTTGTAACTCACAGAGGATGAAATACATCATAAATAATAATATAAAAATACTAAAATTATTTTGAAGTACTCAGTAAAAAGATAACTGCAAAAGTATTCTTGTCAAAATACTTTTGAGCGCTACTGTATGTTAATTGTATTTGCCGAGATGTTTCGCGATATTAGTTTTAATGAAGTGGACATTGGTATTTATTTACGATACAGTCATATAGCCTATTACGCAAGACAATATCCTTGCAAAGAGAAAGAAAACTTGAATTGTATACCATTACGTCTGGCCAGCGTGGTATAGTAGGCCAAAACCTCCTGAGGAGAGGCCTATGTCCGTCCAGCAGTAGACTGTTAAGTGCTATTGACTTTGGCTTAACTGCCTCGATGGCGCAATGGAAATGAATGCGACTGCTGTGCTTGATGTCTCGGGTTCGATGCCCGGGTCGGACCAAATATTTGTATGGTCTGCAAATATTAGTTTCGAAGTTTGGGTGTTTACTATGTATTTACAAAAAACAAGTATATAAGTATTCTATCAGTCAGTCTAGTTATCATAGCACAAGCTCTGCTTAGTTTGAAACTAGATGGCGTTGTGTGTTAAATGTTCGGCATATTTATTATATTATTGATGTGAAGTAAAATAAATTAATCCCAAGCAATATACATATATATTTTTAGTAAAAAAAAAACAACTATTGCACCCTAGGTCACTTACACTTATTATTTTTTCGGGAGACTTCACAAACATACAAGAAACGGACACAAAGAACACTCAGACTCAGAACAACCACTTGTGGATCACACAAACTGTTGTCCCGTATGGGATCGAACCCACAAGACTCAGAGCAGTGGGAAGCGACGTGGCGACCGCTTAACTCACTACGCCTTTAGTACAGTCAACTTCAACATTGTCTATACATATATATAAAATTGGAGTGTCTGTTTGTAATATTGAAATAATCGCTTTTTACTACATGCATATGAATGTACATACGATACATACACCAAAATACCAATTTTTGTCTGTCTGTTTGTTCCGGCTAATCTCTGAAACGGCTGGATCGATTTCGACGCGACTTTCACTGACAGATAGCTGATGTTACAGGAAAAAACTTAGACTACTTACATACTAGAATTTTGGTATTATAAAAAAATTCCACGTGGACAAAGGCGCGGGTGCAGCTAGTATAATATATAAAAAATTGGTTAATCTACATACCTTGTGCCGCCTCTAGCATCTGACACCTCGTCCACACCACATCTGCCAGACATAAAGCTTGCTGATAGACTGCATGCTGGAATTAAAAACAATAAGATTATTAACAGCCTTTTATAAACGAAATAAACAATAAACCAAAATTAATAATTTCTTTTTTTATTCTGGGCACACCCAAATGCCTACTCTGTCTGATGGAAAACATGAATGAACACAGCAGATATTCCCCAATAATCTAATCATTTCATATACTGCTAGCTTACCCCGCGAACTCTGTTCCGCCTTAGAGGCAACAAATAAGCATTTTTTTTTTACTTAAACCCGTTCGAACGGGATAAAAAGTATCCTATGTCCATCTCCTGGTTCTAAACTACCTCCCCACTAAGTTTCAGCTAAATTCGTTCAGCCGTTCTTGAGTTATAAGTGGTGTAACTAACACCACTTTCTTTTATATATATAAATTTGTGTATTCATTATATGTTTACCAGCCGTCAGGTTATGATAGCACAGTTTGTTTGGGTCCCCAGTTCGGGGTCTAATTGCTGTCTGTGAGATGTATGAAGAAGGTACTGTTGTTATAAGATGGCGAAAGGTATTTTTGCCGGTAAAAATTGTCATCACCACTTTCTTTTATATATATAGACATTTTGTACTGTGTGTTTATTGTTTAAATATTTATTTCTGTTTTCATCTATGTATATATCTTTTTCTTTTTTTTTCTTAAATAATTTATGCTAAATTATTGCTTCCAACTACCAACTCATTGCTTCTCTTAAAGACACGCTCACCTGCCATGTCAGTTACTGAACCACCTAAAGGTCGACTGGTAGAGAATGCCATATAGCATTAACTCCGCCTCATGCAAATGTAATGATGCGTATTAAAAATTAAATAAATAAAAAACAGAATCTAAGAGTGGTCGTCATACTCATTGCGAATGCAGACACACTATGGCGGCCTACTAAAATGCTTTTTCACACTCCGACTAAAGGATCAGGGGGGTTAGTATCCTAGGAGGGGTAGGCAGAGGCATATTAAACGCCCAATTTTCGCCAGTGTTTTAGTCCCACGTAATAAGTGGTGAGCCATTGCCGGTAGTCGGGATGTTTCGTTTGCCAGAGTCTCGTCTGTCGATCAGCAGGCACCACTTGCAGGTGAGGTTGGCTTGGGGGCCTGTCAGTCCACTGCTGGACATGAGCCTCTCCTGAACAAGGAGAGGCTTATGGTCTTCGTCTACTTTATCACGCTAACCAGACGGGTTGGTATAAGGTTTGTTTCAACCTGCAAAGTTTCTTCCTTTAGTCGACTCTTAAGACACCCACGGGATGAATAGGTATGTACTCTCTGTACTCTTAATCTGTCACTAGATGGAGACACAGCATAAACTGACCTGGTATGGCTGCTCAGCATCGAAGTTCTTAATAGCCCTGAGGTGGTTCTCCTTCATGATGTGGAACCGCTTGGGATCAGTCTTGAAATTCACCAAGTTATCCATAATCTTGTCCAGCAGTACGTGTTGTTTGTCATCGTAGCCGTCTATTGTGATCTAGAAGAAAAGAATAGAGATATTCAGTGAATCTCTGCTATTTCTCCAAAGTAGGTGCAAAGAATGGAATTGTAAGGTGGAAATGAATCTATCAACGCGCTATAGAGTACGCGCGCTCTTTTAGGTACAGAAAAGGGACCATCAGGGTTCTGACTCAGGAGTGAGTTATCTGCAAGGCGTAGGATGATTGCCCGAGGTTGGTCTGAGTACCTGGGATTTCCTTTTTAGGGTACACCTGGTTTTTGGTCGGTTCGACTCTCGCAACCGGTAGGTGGTATCCAGTCGGAAGGTGGCAATGGGTCTAGCTTTCTTTCTATAGAGAGTTTTAAGTCCAGCAGGGCTATAAAAGACTGTTAAAGTGTACTTACGCTAAGTCCATACTTGGCATTGCCAATGTTCCACCTGAGTCCGGCTAGTTCTGCCGCGTATGCGAACTGCTGTAAGCTGTCCCTCAGCAGTAGAACCCAAATAGATGTCAGGTTACAATTCACAGGATCCGCATACGCCAGGGGACTGTGGACATATAAAATGTAGTATTAGATTTTGGTACAAGTGCCAGGGTATGACTGCTGTGCTGAGATCTCTGGTTCGATTCCCAGATCGAAACATATATTTGTATGACCTGCGTATTCTGCTGCGTATTGGGTGTGTGCGTTCATAGTACAAGCCTTGCTTAGTTTGAAACTAGATGGCGCTGTCTAATGTTCAAAATTTTATAAAACCTAGGTCTCTTTTCAAAAGGAAGTTTTGGTCTGCTATATCATGCCAGCCAAATGGGTTGGTACTTGCAGAGCTGTTGTCTTGGATAGTTCGCTCCTTCGGTGGGCTCTTACGACACCCACGGGATGAACAGTGATGGTGAGTCTTCTTTTTCTATATTAAGAGCCTGCCAAAGTGACTATACTCTGCCTGATGGAAAGCATGAATATAATCCAAGAGTTGTGGTCACCATACTCATTGCAAATGCAGACAATGCAGTATGGTGACCCGCACTATGGCGGCCTTGTGAGATACTTTTTCACACCCAGCTTGGGGACGTGAAAGGCATGACAGTCATCGTGACAGTGTAAGGTTCACACAGTCACCACGATAACTGTCACCCCTGCATTAATGGGCCTCCGGTCTCACACTCTCCAATGAAACGCTACAACACTAAATGAATAAACTCACCTGACCAAATCGAATGTGATCACCGCTTTAGGCAGTAGGAATTCATTGTCTTTCTTATACCATAGCCTCATCACAGTTGTGTCCTGAAAGCGAAAATCAAATTGAGGAACGGGAAATCAGTAAGAGATACTGCAAATTACAACTGACGGGCAACGTTCTATCAAGGTAAGGGTGCATAGAGTCCCACCAAAAGCTCAAGCCCCAAGTCAACTTCACCTGCAAAGGTGTATCTGCTGATTGACAGACGAGGCTCTGGCAAACAAAGTATCCTGCCAAGCGGCAATAGGCTCGCCACCTACTACGTGCGACAAAAACACTAGCGACAAGTGTGCGTTTAATACGCCTCTGCCTACTCTTCCGGAGAAGCAGGCGTGATGTTATGTTTGAATGTTTTTACTTTTTTTTTCTATATTAAGAGAATGCCAAAGTGACTATAATTTACCTGATGGAAAGCATGAATAAAATCCAAGAGTTGTGATCATCATACTTATTGCAAATGCAGACAATGCAGTATGATGACCCACACTACTGTAGCATAGTGAGGTGCTCTTTCACGCCCCGCTTGGAGACGTAAAAGGCATATGTCATCGTGGCAGTGTAAGACTCACACAGCTATCACGATAACTGTCACCCCTGCATCAATGGGCCTCCGGTCTCGCACTCACCAACGAAAACGACAGCACGGATGCTGTCGCTTTAAGTTGGTCTTCTGTGGGACGGTAGTACTGCCCCTGAAGGCCCGTTCGTGCTGAAATCAGCTTGGTTGTACTACCTAATAATATTAATTCATGTGTTCTTTTAATACTCAAAAACTTGTGCACCGAATGAGGTGAAACTTTGGTGCGATATACAACACGCTTCAAAGATCGGTTTTGTCTATTTTCGCGTCATTCTCACCCCTCATTTCTCATCAATGCAACCACAATATGCCATAATGAAGTGTGGCTAGGTAAAGTTACTTTTGAATAATTACACGTTTGGCGTAGTGGTTTAAGCGGTCGCCACGCCGCTCTCTACTTCGCTGAGTGTTGTGGGTTCAAACCCCACATGGGACAACACTTTGTGTGATCCATAAATTGTTGTTCTGAGTCTGGGTGTTCTTTGTGTCCGTTTCTTGTATGTTTGTACAGTCCGCCGCGACACAGGCTTTATTCCTAGGGCGGGCTTTGTCTTTTTCATCAAAGTAAAAAAAAAAAAGAAAAAATGAATAGTGAGGCTTGAACCGAAACAGAAGTGCGATTGAAATTTGTTTATGGTGCACTGGTGTATTTTATGGTGGCAAGCGACTACCGTCACACGTAGGTACTTGCTGCTCAAGAGACTTTGCCACTTTTTTCTTGCTCCGCTCTTCAGGTGCATGGGGAGAGGTGTCAGTCTCCCATTAACAAGTTGAAGCTACCACGTACTTGAAGCTTCATACCTAGCTCAGGGCATCCCTGGTTTGATACCAGTTTATTGCCTGATATCGATTCTTGACCTGATACCAATCTGCGGCCTGATACCAAATTGTGACCTGACACCAGATTGTGGCCTGATAGTAGTCCCTGCCCTAATAATATTTTGTGGCCTGATAACAGACTATGGTCTAATACCAGCACCTGGTCTGATACCAGTCTGTGGCCTGATACCATTCTGACCTGAAACCATCCCTGAGATAAAACCAAGTGTAATTACTCACCTTCACAATAGCCGGCGCTATGGCGTCACTCGTGGGGTCCTCGGTCTTTTCCAACGACAGGTTCGATGGGATAAACTCATTGGGGGGTGGCAAGAACAGCTCGGGGTTTAATTCAACTTCCTTCCACTCCTGAAACAAACATCACTATGTCAACCCAACTGGTAACAAATGACTAGACTGACCGATAGAATACTTATATTTTTTTTTTGTAAATAAATTCATGTTATACATAGGAAACACCTAAACTTCGAAACAAATATTTGCAGATCATACAAACATTTGGTCCGACCTGGGAATCGAACCCGAGACCTCAAGCACGGCAGTCCCATTCATTACCGCTGCGCCACCGAGGCAGTTTAAAGGCAGTGTTGTGTGACAGTGATAGTTCTGTTGATCTAATAGTTACAGACCTTCTGGGTTCTATTCCCAGCTAGGACAAAAAAATTGTGATGCATACGATTGCCAAATTGTGAAGGCCGGACGTACGAGGGACCAAAAAGGTGAGTGTTTTAAAACGTCTCTGTGTACCCCTTTGAGAGTTTAAAGGGGTAAGTATACGCACCTTTAATTTAGCGGGATCGATATCTTCCTGTAGATATTTGGTGCCGTACCAGAATTCAGACATCGTACATTTGTCGGCGAACGCCCTGTGCAGCATTAGAAACAAGCAAATTATATTTATCTAATTATTTTTGGTCCCATTTCTGGCCCTTGGTCCGCAGACGAACCAAGAACACTGATATTGCCAGTTAAATTGCCAAAATTAAGTGGCAGTGGGCGGTGAACATTACACACAGAAACGATGACTGATGAGGCCATAAAGTTCTGGAGTGGCGACCGCATACTGGGAAACTGGTGTTGGTAGACCCTCCACAAGGTGGTCCGACGACCTGGTGAAGATTGCGGCACAGAACGCGTTTTTGGGATACTTGCATCCAACTTCTGCTAGCCATCTTGTGCAAATCGTCCACTCCTTCTCTGGCCTATGGGCGCCCTATTTCGCCGAGACTATGGTAATAGTAGTTATCAATATGTATGATATGGGCAAACGAGCTCAAGAGTAACCTGATGGCAAGTGACCACCGCCACTTATGGGCGCAAGAAACTTAAGACAGAAATGTTTTGACGGTCTTTTTAAGAACTCCTACACTCCTACTCGAGTCAAGCAGAAGGGGGTTTAGACCTCCGATAACCTGACTCATTTGATAAATGGAAACCAAGTACTTAACACCAATTTTTTCTGTGAATCCATGGCATAACTCCGGTCGGGATGGGCCATACGCGACCAAGTATGGTTCTACCACGACCTGGTTCATCTGTTTCTCCTTATATACTCACTTAGCTACAACAGCCACGCGAACATTCTCCGGTGTTAGCACACTCAGCAGTTCCGTTATCAACTCTGGTTTCCACTCCGTCATCAGATAGTAAGCGCTGAGGATGTCTTCCATTGGGAATTCCTGAAAAGGGACAATATTATTGCTAGTTTGAACTGCCTCGCTGTCGCAGTGGTAGCGTAAGCGACTGCTGTACTGAAGTCTCGGGTTAGATCCTCGACTAGGATCAAATTTTTGTATGACCTGCAAGTATTTGTTTCGGAATTTGGGTGTTTTCTAAGTATTTATAAAAAAAAAGTACTCCATCAATCAATCTTGCTTTCATAATACAAGCTCTGCTTAGTTTGAAACTAGATGACGTTGAGTATCAGATGTTCGCAATATTTATCATTTAAATAATTTATTGGATTGGCTATTAATCGAGGAAGACTTTATAATATTAAGTCATTATCAATAACAGCCGTTAATAGCCCACTGCTGGACATACACCCCCCTTAGAACGGAGGTTTCAAGTTTTCTTTCTCCATGCAGTGTAGTAGTTTCCACCCTTAGTCGGCTTTTATGACACCCACAAGATGAATAGGGGTGGTGAGACTACATATTCTTAATTCGTCACCATACGGACGAATATCACGCTACGACAAATGGGAACCCATTACCAATAAAATGTTTCATGAAGGGGAAAAATGTCTTACTTTTGAGAGATACACATTACAATATTACGACAACTCTCTCTCTCTAGCTCTCTTTCTCTCACTCCTTACCTGTAGAAGATGCACGTGCCCGACGACCAAACTTCTTGGCTCCTGTGCATCCTTGAATCGGAACTCCGACGCCATGAGGTCTTTCTGTTCCTCCCATATCCACAGCTTTGGTGGTTCGGATTTTAACATGGCTATATACTAAAAGAAAAAAATCTTTAAAGAGACAACGCTCGCATTAGGAATATATCCTGTGTCGCGGGGGATTTAACGCACGCACGCACGCACGCACGCACGCAAGCACTCACGCCCGCACGCCCGCACGCACGCACGCACGTACGCACGCACGCACGCAAGCACTCACGCCCGCACGCCCGCACGCACGCACGCACGCACGCACGCACGCACGTACGCACGCACGCACGCACGTACGCATACATACACACCTACAACACTCACCGCAGTAGTGAGTGGCGTGGCATATAACCAAGCTAATATTAATACTAATTTTAATAATTAATTTCAGCTAATTTCAACATAGGGAGGAGCACAAGAGTTGTGTTCGCTAAATATTACTCGTTGGTCATGTTATTGAATTAAAAAGTACTATTGATTTTTCCAGAAATTCTTAATAACCGCCTGAAGTTTGGAAATTGGGGTCTTAGTCCACGTGCCTTGGAGGGCACGTAAAGCCGTCAGTCCTGCGTCTGATCTCTCCCTGGTCATGTCGGAAAGCCATCCCATCGGATTGTGAGAGCGAAGGAACAGAGTGTACATGTGTTTGCACACACACTTATGCACAATCATGTCTCCTGTATAGTCGGCTTGTCTCCGTTGAGATTGGCCGCCGCGGAAGACATCGGTTAGGAGTTAGGAGTTAGAGTAAATTATTAACAGGTGATCAATTTGGTTTAGGTATGATAGAATAATACAAGTAATGTGTGTGTTGCCAGGCTAGTTGATGCAAAAAAATCCAGTCAACAGAAGAGTTGTTTCCAATAAGGTCTGACAGCTTATAGCATAGCAATGTAAGTTTTTTTTTTATTTTTTTTTTATATACCACGTCGGTGGCAAACAAGCATACGGCCCGCCTGATGGTAAACGGCTACCGCAGTCTGTGGACGCCTGCGACACCAGGGGCATCACGTGCGCGTTGCCGACCCTTCAAAAACCTATTTACCCCCTTCTTGAAGAACCCCATGCTGTAGTTCCCAGGGAAAACCTCGGCAGGGAGCTCATTCCATAACGGGATTGTTCGTAAGTATCTGCTATTTAACCATGGTTTTAAGTTTTCAAAGATGAGTATATCTAAAAAAAGGGAAGTGATCTTGTATAGACTTTACCATAATCTATTTAAATAAAAATCCCAACTAATATTACAAATGCGAAAGTAATTCTGTTGCCCTTTCATGATTCACCCGCTGGATCTATTTTAATGTAATTTGGTATAGAGATAAATATTATTGTTCGATAATAACTGTCAATGTGGGTCGGAGAGTAGGGCGCATAAGCCGTCTTTGGTATTGCGACAAGCGACGTAGGTATCATTAGTTGCCCAACAGTCTGTCATTATTATAGCGGGCCGTGTGTGGACTTGGCGTTAAGCCTTCGGTTATAAATACAGTTGGAAATAGCAATGTACCAAACACTGCTATTTTCTCTTCGGTAGCAAACGATACCTAATTTGTCTCTTCTCGCGTTTCGGTAGCCCGCGTCAAAGTAATGAAGCCTCTACGTTTTAATTGGAGGGTATGTGTGAAGCGATTACCAGAAGTTTTTACTGCTAGAGTAAAGTCGGGTTCCGGAATATAGGCTACTTTTTACCGCGATAATCGACGTACATGCGGGAGAAGTCGTGGTTACAAGTTATAAAAATAAATAATAACTTACCTGGAATACTAATTTGATGATGTCATCGATGTGAAGGAGCCCTTCCTCCGTGAGATCAACCTGTACTCCGAAGAAGCCAAACCCTCGAGCACCTATACGTGTCCCACCTACTAAACTGTGGACAAAGATACATATTTATAATTATAATAATGTAAAGGATGCAATTTATCTATACTAAACATGCATTTGACTTATATCTTTACATTCGATAATTTACGGAAGGTGATTCGTGTAGTCGGGCATGTGACTCGCCGCGTTTGATATCGTCTTACGGGTGTGAAGTGGTTACCAGAAAGTTTTTGACTGCTCGAGTAAGGTTTTTAATAGTGTGGGTGGCAAAGCGTGTCACACAATAGCAAGAGATTGCTATCGTCTACGGACACACGTACCTTAATACACACCCCCGTGGACTTGAGCGATACGATACTATGTATTTTCTTGAAGCGAATTTACCGTAGTTACTTATATAGTTACGTTCAATGACGTCATTGATGACGTAAGCAAGCAGTAGGTTGTTCAAGTACACTCATTCAACTGATCATACCTATTGCACCATCCACGCTCCTTGAAAACAGATAGCAAGCTCCCGGGACCCTCGTGACCGATGAGATGAGATAGATAATGGCCGGGCTGTGGAAGAATAAACATATATGTCAGTAATTGAATATGAACCTTAAGATTTGTACCAAAGACTCATTTTGCTTTTCTATATTTCATTTAAAATATAACATAAAGTGTATTTGTTGATGAAATGAGGGTAGTTGACAAATTCTTAATTGCTAAAAACCCATAAAAAACAATATTTGTCAAAAAAACCAGGTCTCGCAATTCAGCTCTTCCAAGTCGTTTACCAATTTTTTCAGTTCCTACTCAAGTGACCTTCTGTCTAAGTTGTTACGTAATTATCTAACCTAACAACATCTTATAGTGACTATATCAATATTAAAAATCTTTAATGTTTGAAATAAATAGATTGACTCGGCCATAGCATGAAAACTTAATATATAATATTAAAAATGGGAATGTTTGTTTGTTTGTCACGGTTTCACGCGAAAACTACTCAACCGATCATCATAAAATTTTGTACACATGTTTTTGGAGGTATTAGAAGTAAAATAGGATACTTTTTATTGAAAATATATGTGTGGCAGATGAAATGCCACGCGAGCGAAGCCGCGGGCAAAAGCTAGTATATACATAAATGAGATTGTTCAGTGACAGATAAATACAATACTTAAAATATATCTACAAACCCGACGAAGTAAGTGCAAACAAACGATTTGTTTTTGTGTCACCTATGTTTTCATTCTTTACGTTCTATTTATATTAAAAAATTAAGTCCAATATATGATAAATATAAAAATTCACACCTAAAATGTACCTCATAAGTTCTAAAATGACACTTATGACAGTCTAGACTGACTCAGAGATTTAGACATATTTAAGGATGAGTCCTATAAGTTGTCTGATGACTGTCGCTTTCCATTGACACATACAACTTAGAGAGACCTTACTGCTTTTTGAGTACTTGCTTTTCTCCGGTTTCCAGAGCTTCGGAGGGGGTAGGTGATGACAGAAAACTGGTGCTAAACAAATAGTCAGTGAAATTACCAAAGACTCAAACTTTTATCCCCTCAAATCTGAGGTGAGAGGCATTTTGAGTTGTAGATACCCATGGCTGCCGATAGTCGCTTGCCATCAGGTGCACAAAAATTGATTATTACATATAACATTGCTACTGCTTACCCCACTTTTATAATGTTTCCTCGTATCGGGCACGGGGAAATCAATAGACAGAGATCTCATATCCTTCACGGGAACGCAGTACGCCCTTTTCCGGCGAAGTTCCGGTGGAAACGGATGTTCTGGCCAAGTTGGCGCCACCACCGACCTGTCTTCCACCGCTGTGAAGAGGGGAACCACGATGGCTTCCAACTCGTCTAGCGATTCTGGAATACAATAGTTGGGTAAGGAAAAAATTTGTAATACGAGTCTGATTTTTTAGCCCAACTTGGTGACCCATAGTATATGCTAAGACCCCCTTAATTTTCACGTAGTAATTCATAACTTTATTCCTTTGAGGACCTCAAGACCTTCTAGAACGACAGCTCTTTACACACTATACTGAACAATTTGCCGCAGGAATACGTACCTTTGCCCAAGATCACGAGGGTCATAATGTTAGAAGAGTACCATTTCTCGTGGAACTTAAGTAACTCCTTCCTAACATCTATGTTTTTAGACTTCGGTATAGCCTCCAAAGTCTCCTTGGTTCCTGCAAATAATAAATTGAAAGTCAACTCTACTAGGCCTGATAGAAAGCATGAATAGGATCCAAGAGCTGTGGTCTGTGTGACTTAGTCTCATTGAATTCAGTGTTTTTTAACTTACCAGTGCCAAACTTATGGAAAGGATGCTTAGGGTCAGCAGTGCTCTTGTTCAACTGATCCAGTCGCCATGTGTCAGAGGCGGTGTTCTTCTCATGTTCAGAGTTGACAGCGCTGAGCTCCCGACCAGTCGCCGACTCCGTGAACAGCGGTGATATGAAGAATTGGGCAAAACTACAAAGATCGGCAATTATTTGACTCGGAATTTAGGCGGACAGGGTGGGCCAAGAATTCGTTAACATTTGAATCAAACATCCCGCATCACGGGGCGCGGCGAGGGGTCTGACTACTAGCTCGTTTCTCGGCAATTTTGTCGCAATGGATAGCTTTACGAGGCCGCAGTGCGCTTACTGTGTAAAACAATTTTACTTAAACAGTTCGCTTATTACTGTGGTACGCTTATTTCGCGTTGATTACGATTATTATATATATATATATATATATATTCGAATATAAATACGAATATAATATGTATGTGTTAAGAAATATAGCTGCCTCGTTGGTCTAGTGGTAAATGTATGCAATTGCCGGTCTTGAGTTCAACTCAACAGACCGGTGTTTGGAATCTAGGGTCTCAATCCTCGTGCCTCGGAGACCACTTAAAACCGTCGGTCCGGCGTCTATCTCTCCCCGGTCGTGTAAGATAGCCGTCCCATCGGATAGTGAGGTTAAGGGAACAGAGAGTGCACCTGTTTGCACACTATAATAACTCCTGCGCAATTAGCTTGGAGAACATTATCATCTTTTAGAAATATATATGTTTATTTATCAGCAGACTGGTTACCATAGTACAGGCTCTGTCTAGTTTGAGATTAATCAATATATTATTGAGCTGCAGGCCTTCATAGGCGACGGTAATCGTCCATAGGTACCCTAAAAAACGTATTCATACACATATGCATACATTCAAGTCTGTTTCTCCGAAGAGGTAGGAAGAGGCATATTAAACGCCCAATTTTCGCCAGTATTTTGGTTGGGACGTGGCCCGCCAGGCATGATCACTACGCCTGGTCGGAGGATCCTCTCTTTGTGTCGGAGGGACATGAGACCCTCGTCCCTCCACAATTACCTATAATTGGATGAGCACAAAACATGTATTTTATATTTTTCAATTATATTATATTACGAGCCTGCCAAAGTGACTCTACTCTGCCTGATGGAAAGCATGAACAGAATCCAAGAGTTGTCGTCACCATACTCATTGCAAACGCAGACAATGCAGTATGGTGACCCACACCATGGCGACCTAGCGAGATGCCCTTTTACACTCCGCTTCGGGACGTAAAAGGCATGACAGTCATCGTGACAGTGTAAGGCTTACACAGTTACCACGATAACTGTCGTCCCTGCATCAATGGGTCTCCGGTCTCACACTCACCAACAAAACACGACAACACGGATGCTGGCGCTTTAGGTTGGTCTTCTGTGGGAGGGTAGTACTGCCCCGGTCAGGTCGGCCCGCTCGTGCTGAAATCAGCGTGGCTCTACTACCTATTATTACTATTTTGTATTTATAAAAAGTATGTGTAGCGTTTGTCCATCCAAAATAAAATAAATAATGTACATAGCATCGGATACTAAATGACTTACATATCAAGAGCTTTACCCAAGTGTTCGGGCAGCACGTCGAAGTAATATGTCGTGTGGTCCGAAGAAGTAGACGCGTTGGAACTACCTCCGTACTCTGACAGGAACTTGTTGTACTCATTTTCCTGTATAAACAACATATTTATATCTAGACCACTCACACAATATTAGGCTGTCTCTGGGACAGATAAAATGGTTATTAAAGCTGGAAAACATAATAAAATACAAAGGCTGCGGTTCGAATTGTGCTCACAGCACTTACGACGTTTAAACTGCTAACGTGTGGTCCGATTGAGTGAGCGCGCCAACGTCTGTTAGCAGTAATAATAATTCGGACCACTTGTGAGTGTACTTACGAACCTAACAGCATTTCTGACATAAACATGAGTGAAGTATGTGGTGTAGTCGATGATAGTAAAATGCTTGTATTCCAAGCATTTTCCGCAATCGAGGAAAGTCAATTCAAATAAATAGCGCAAAATAACGTCAATGCTCACGATGCTAACGATCCGACCCGTCAGTACTATAAGCACTAGGTAGTGACGTCACATGTGACGTCGTAGCATCCACAACGCTAACGGTGAGCGTGAAAAGCACGAATCGGACCGCACGTTGGTACGCTATGAGCGCTGTGATTTGACGTCACATCACATTATCACACGCACCACATTATCACACCTTACCCCATGACATCACATCAAAACATCACACTCGAACTCACAACTACAACACTGTCAATAAAGGTAACCAAACGAAAGAGTTTAGACCTCACGCAGGGAATCTGTGGGGATGACTGCCTCGATGGCGTAGTGGTAGCGAAAGCGACTGCTGATCTTGAGGTCTCGGGTTCGATTCCCGGGTCGGACCAAATGTTTGTATGATCTGTAAACATTTGTTTCGAATTTTGGGTGTTTTCTATGTATAATACTTATGTATTTACAAAAATAAAGCATGTAAGTATTCTATCGGTCAGTCTAGTTATCATAGCACAAGCTCTGCTTTGAAACTAGATGACGTTGTGTGTCAAATGACTGAAATATTTAAAAAAATCCTAGTGTGGGGTCTAGGGCCTTCATTCATTTATATTTTATGTTCATGAGACAATAAGAATTTTAAAATAATATTCAGGTACGGTCAGTTTGTCATGTCCACCAAAATATGTAAGAAGCTGCCAGATATGGTCCGAAGTCAAATAAGCAATATAAAATTTCTTAAAATATAAGTCCACCAATAAAGCGTACACCCTACTAGAATACCTTAATGATAAAAATCTAGCAATTGATAGTCATAATATCTTTAGTCATAAAAATCCTATTTGAGTAAAATACCTATACAGAGTGACTGGTGAGATACCTTCAATACTTATGGAGAGTACTCGGTACTCGATTCTCGTTAACTTGATATAAAAAAAATAGGTGCTTATTTTTTATCGAAATGTCTCTAAAAAATAAGTGAAATTTGGATATTATACTCCCTAAGCTCGGCGCACTGTTTACGTTGATCTAGTCACGAGCGGCGCGGCGGCACCCACCCCCGCCCTCCATCCCGCTACATAAGCAACAGCTGTACAGTGTAGGTACCTATGTATTCTGTGTTGATAGACACGTGCGGCCGCGCGGTGTCCAAGTATTCCGCAGTTAAATACTGGGCTCTCGGTGTACTGTGTACGAAGTTTACTAAGAACTTATTTAATATTTCGTTTTTATGTTATTTTATTTCATGATATATGTTCGCATACTATCACGTCCTCAAATATTGAAGGTATCTCACCAGTCTGTATATGACAGCGCGCTGCTTCTAGATTAGTTTTTATTTTAACTAATTTATGACTAATTACGAATTATTTTAATCATCACTTGATTTCTTTATTTGATTTTAGTAAGTTGATTCTGCGACAATAATCGTCCATAAGTACTCTAAAAATCGTATTCATACATTAAGTTAACTACCAGAGAAGTAAAGCGACTGATAATTAAATGGCTTTTGAATCTTTCATACGATGAAACTGAATTGATTCTTTCATACCACGTGTAATAGTGGTAAAGGATAATACACACGTACACGCACATACATATACACACACGTACACATACACACACGTACACATACACACACGTACACATACACACACGTACACATACACACACGTACACCGTGCCGAGTTGGTATGAATTTTTTTTTTGTCTTTTCTTGAAATTTATTTCAGTTGGTGGCGTAACAGCGCGTGTAGGCTACAGCTAGTAATATATATAATAATATATTAAATATATACTTCATGGAATAAGTTAAAAATATGTTTTTTATATTCTTTTCTGCCAGAGGGGTGCAGGGGCAGCTCCTTGCACCCTCCTCCCTGCGCCCATGTACGTGAGCATAACTCGTGGTCTCAGTAACAAATAAATACATACCTCGGGATATTTTTTCGTGCCAAGAAATAGCATGTGTTCACAAAAGTGTGCCAAGCCCGGCAACTCGTCTGGATCGCTTAGGTACCCTGAAAATCAAGTCAATTATGTACATGATAGGCCTGTGGCCCTAGTAGTCAGTAATCCTGACTGCCAAGCGAGAGGTTGTAGGTCCGATTCCCACCCGAAATAAATCTTTGTATGGTGTAATTTATCGATAATATGTTTCTAATGAGAAATATATAAGTATGTTTATCAGCAGTCTGGCTACTTAGAAAGAAAGTTAGAAAGAAACTTGAAACAAATACTTTCCTTTTTAAACATGTGGTAACCCCCTCGGGCCGTCACCCCACCAGGGTTACGATGAGATGGTGTGTCAGAATCCGACCGATTAAAACAACCAGAGACTACCCTCTCAAAAACATCTTACCCGCCTCGTCTAGCAAAACGATGGGTCTACAAAACGCGACTGAATCGGCAGGTCGTCCCAGTTTTTTTAACAGGACCAGCTGCCACACTTTTAGCAGTCAGGGGATAGCGACCGGACGCCAAGCTAGCGACTAAAACCTCATTGAGACGGTCTGACTTATGGTTGAGGGCTCGAGCCACCACTCAGGCAGATAACTCGCCCGGCCCGGGAAACACCCGTCTGACCAGCGTGATATAGTAGGCCAAAGCCTTCTTGCTAAGGAGAGGCCTATGTCCAGCAATGGACAGCAGTTGATGATGATGACCTAAAGTGGGTTAATCGGTTCAGCTTTCTGCTTCATCCTTGTTAGAACAATGTTAAAGACTCACCAACATTGACATCCATTGCTGCTGCAGATTTATCAGTTGCTGGATCACTAACCAGGAGAACTTTTAATCTGTTTGTCAACAGCAAACCTCTGGAACGAATATACAAAAAATTAGACTTTTTTTATTAATTTTAATGTTCTAATGATCTAAGTTGAACCGATCATATGTTTCGTTGGTGAGTGCGAGACCGGAGGCCCATTGATGCAGTGGTGACAGTTACCGTGGTAACTGTGTAAGCCTTACACTGTCACAATGACTGTCATGCCTTTTACGTCCCGAAGCGCGGCGTGAAAAAGCATCTCACAAGGCCGCCATAGTGTGGGTCACCATACTGCATTGTCTGCATTTGCAATGAGTATGGTGACCACAACCGTTTGGATTCTATTCATGCTTTCCATCAGGTAGAGTAGTCACTTTGACAGGCTCTTCATATAGAACAAAAAAATGTGCTGAGCATGGATTCTGGCTCTCCATATTGTCATAAAAAAGCAACAACAAACAATTTGCACGGTTGCCCTAGTGGTTAAAGCGGTCGTCACGCCGCTCACTACTGCGCTGAGTATTGTGGGCTCAAACCCCACATTGGACAACACTTTGTGTGCTCCATAAATTGTTGTTCTGAGTCTGGGTGTTCTTAGTGTCCGTTTCTTGTATGTTTGTAAAGTCCTCTGCGACACAGGATTTATTCCTAATGTGGGCGTTATTTTTTTAAAAGTAACCAATTTTAAATATGGCTGAGGAGTTAAGTGATTGTATGGATGGTGTTTTGGTTTAAGCGATCACCTAGATGCTTTCTACTGCCCTGAGTGTTGTGGGTTCATGAGATAGCACTTCGTGAGATCCACAAATTATTGTTCTTAGACTGAGTATTCTTTCCCTCGTGACACAAGATATATTTCTAATTGAAGAAAAAAACCATAGACAAAAGCTAATAAGTTATTAAAATGATGCCCATTGATGCAGGGGTCACAGTAATCGTGGTGTGTGAGCCTCATACTACCACGATGCCATGCCTTTTACGACCCCAAGTGGGTCGTAAAAAACCATATCACTAGGCCGTCACAGTGTGGGTCACCATACTGCATTGCCTGTATTCGCAATGAGTATAGTGACCACAACTCTTAGATTATATTCATGCTTTCTATCAGGCAGAGTAGTCACTTTAGCAAGCTCTTAAAATAAAAACAAAAGTGTATATGTACCTGTACACGCGTTTATCTTCAGCAGACTTAACAATATCATCATATCGTTTTACAACTCCAGGTATACTGATATTGCTGGCATTATTCCCTCCGAGACCAGGTCGGACCACTGGGGACCCAGGCGAAGCTCCTGGAGATCCTCCAGGAGAGCCCGAAGGCCCTATTGGAGAGAACTGTGTCGACATACCAGAGATATGTCGCTTATTCAGTGATGAACTGAAATCAAATAATGATAAATTAATATTAATTTTTACACCAATCATTTTTATTTGTTTGACTGCATTGGTGGTGCAGTGGTAGTGTAGGGGACCGCTGTACTGAGTTCTCAGGTTTAATTCCCAAGTCTGATTAAATGTTTGTGTGATCTGCTAATATCGGTTTAGAAATTTGAGTGTATTCTATGTATAATATGTATGTTTTTATAAAACAAAAAAATGAGTATATTACAAATGTGAATGTAAGTTTGTTTGTTATGGTTTTAAGCGAAAACTACTCAACCGATCGTCATGAAACATGTACACATGTTCTTGGAGGTATTAGAAGTAACATAAAATACTTTTTATTAAATATATATATGTATGTGTGTTTGGCAGATCAAATTCCAAGCGAACGAAGCCGCAAGCAAAAGCTAGTATAAAATAAAAACAAAATTTTAATTTATGACGATTTTCTTTGAACCGATTTTGACCATTGTAGCCAGTGTCAAGAGAGGAGGACTATGGAGGAGATACCATAGTGCACAAGTGTGTGCAAAAACACAGGTGCACTCTCTGTTCTCTCACTCTCACACAACCGTAGCAAGATCAGGTGTAGGACCGACTGCTTTACACACTCTCCAAGGCATGGGAGGTGAGACCCCAAAGTCCAAACTCTTAAGACACAAACAAACAAATTAAACTATTAAGATTTTCTATAATCAGTAAAACCTAAAAGGTCTAACCAGGGTATCGAACCTGAGACCTCTTCATCTGCAGTTGCATACGCTAACCACTAAACCAATGAAGCAGTTATTATTCTAATTTGTGTAAATATCATAAGGAAATAAGGAAAATTATAATTGTAGATATTTTTAGTAAATTTATGTACAAATTAAATTTAGCATTGGATTTATCAAATACCTATAGATTTAATCATAACATGCCATGAAAAACAATTGCTTTCCAAAAGAGGGTCCAAGACGCTAGCAAGCGGGGTTTCGAAAAGAAAAAGCCAAAATCACCCAATGAAATGAGCGGGTCTGGGTCCTTTAAGCAAAGTGTGAAAAAGCATCTCACTAGGCTGCCATAGCATGGACCACCATATTGTATTGCGTGTTTGCAATGAGTATGGAGGCCACCACTCTTGGATCCTATTCATGCTTGTCATCAGGCAGAATAGAGTCAATTTGACAGGGTTTAAAAAAAAATGAAGTAAGTACTTTGGGCATATCCAGAAATGTACAAGATAGTCTCAAACAACTGGTCGTAATGAGTGAAGTAAACAGTAAAATATCACATAAAAGATTGATAGTATTTAATGATTCAACCATCTTGATCGGCAATCTCTTGAAAACATCATCATCAACAGCCTTTAACAGTCCACTGCTGGACAAAGGTCTCTCTTAAGCAAGGAGGTTTTGGCCTACTATACCATGCTGCCCAGATAGGTTGATATAGCGTTGGTTTCAAGTTTTCCTTCTCATTGCATATTTTCCTGAATAGTTTGTTCAATTAGTCACCTCATATGACACCCACGGCATAAATAGGGGTGATGACATTACATATTCTTAATGTGTGATGATGAAATCAAATTAAGTTAATTTTGGATTCACCAATCACGAGTATTATGTGGCTGAAGATAGGGTGATATGGTAGAACTAAGTAGAACAACGGAGCTTCAATTTAGACCTTCAATCAATGAAGAAAGAAGAAGAAGAAAGAAGAATAACCAACAGAATCTGTAAAGTACAATATAAACTCACACGCAACCAGTAATTTTTTTACCCTACTAATATTATGAATGCAAAAGTTTGTATAGATGTTTGTTACTTTTTCACGAAAAAACTACTGGACAGATTTGGATAAAACTTTACAGTAATATAGGTATTACATCGGAATAACATATAGGCTACAATTTGTAATATATACATGTTGATTAAGTCGGAAAAAATCTGGCCTCTAAGAGTTACATATCTTGGCTGCTTAAACTATTGGAGTTACACAAAGATGATATACCGTAGGATTGCTTATATGTTAAAAAAAAATTATCTATTACAAAACTTAATGTGGCAGACCAAATTCTATGCGAGCAAAGCCGCGTGCAAAAGTTGGTTCTAAATATATTTACATCAATATGTAAGTACATTACTAACTGTGGTTTAATTTACACTAATTCTCAAAAATTATGAATGTATCTCTTCTAAACAGTACTAATCCACCTTAAAAAGTAATTCAGCAAAGGGGAGGTTTATTACAAATTATATTTTTCAGTACCAATTATGTACATAACATACAAAGAAATGGGGTGCCCAATAAAAATAAAATTATGAAGTTTTACTGATCAAGACCAAATAGCAAAGTGTAGACAGTTCTAAATAAATAAATATTTTTTATATAAATCAATACTTACTCAGAGTAATTACTTACCGATAGCTTGGATAAAAACCAAATTTAAATTAAAAATATAAATCGTAACCTAACCTATTCGGTGCAGTTCGATGAAACAAGGGAGAATAATAGTGGATGCCCACAACAAAAGCTCTTCGCGATGCCAGTTTGAAAAATTCAATTAATACCTGTATATTACTTTTTTGAATAAATGATCAATTACGTTCTTTTTTATCAAGATGTATCAATCAAAACTAGATTTTGATAAGTTGTACTGTCATAATTTAAACCGATAATGTTGTAATGTAATATGTACTTACTTGGACACGATTCACCTAAAAGATTTTCAATTTCATAGGATTATAATCATAGTGATCGAAGGAAAATTCGAAGTACGATTCATTACACGCTGCAAAATGGGAATATTGTATTTTAATGTCACGTAATATTGTTGCAGAGGTGTCAGAGCTTTTTTTATTTAAGAAGCCTGCTAAAGTGACTGCAATCTACCAGGTGGCAAGCATAAATCCAAGAGTTATGGTTACATTTGTTATGCGCATATACTAAGTCCCTACAGTTGTGAAGAGATGTCACCACTCAGTCATCCAAATGGTCCCACCTTCTTCCTTTCTTTATACGACGACACGCGCTGGTTGTGGACGTCACCGTTTTGGAGTGGAAAACATACGTTCCCAAACAAAATGGTTTGACACTTCCTCCCTGTGTCAATAGGTTAAACTGGACATCACTTTACAATACAGAGATCAATCTATATTTTAAGGACTCTAGGCTGCCACAGCGTGGGTCACCATACTGCACTGCCTGCATTCGCATTGAGGAGTTCTTGATGATTTTTAAGTACCCGGATTTTTCGGTTCTGTGAACGTCATTCGTGGCATTATTGTTATTAATACGGACGACCCAATAAAATCAAAAGACTGGATGATATAATTAGTTTCGGACACATTACACAACTCAAGCTAAAATTGTCAGTTTTCAAAATTCATTTAACGGGATTTGTACACTCCAACACATTTGTTTGAACTATTCCTATTTATTTTGAATAACGCAATAAGATTAAATAATCAACTTATCAAGTAAAAATTAATAAATATCTCACGAGCAACAATAATCTTATTATTACGATAATTCGTTGTTCATCGTTCGCTTTGTTCATTAGACTTTATAAAAATACCTGGGGCTTCTGATGGTGTTTTATGGAGTACCTAGACTCTTTATCGGTAACCTTTTGAATATTTTTTTTACTTGAAATATTATAAATGTGAAGATGTTTTTGCGGGTGTTTGAATGTATGTTAGTTTTTTTATTTTTCTAACCAATTTTTTTTTTAAAAAGGCAGCTCTCGCTCTAGAAATAAATCCCATATCGCGGGGAACTTTATAAACATACATGAAAAGACACAAAGAACACTCAGCCTTAAATTTACTATGTGTGAATTACACAAAGTGAGGTACCACACGGGGATCGTACCCACAACACTTCGGTGTATTAGAAAGCGGCAAGGTGACCGCTTAAACCACTAAAAGTCAAAGTAGTAGTAGTCAAATTTAGATAAAATCTTAGTCATGTACCTTATAAATCAGAATAACGCGTGGACTATTGTTTACAACGATAACCGACATACACACGGGCGGAGCCGAACGCAGATGCTAGTTTAAGTACGTCATGTGTACAAATTAAAAATACACTTTGTTGATGAACGACGGTATAATGTCATTTGTTTAGTCACAGGTACACAAAAAGTCTCAACTTACACTATATTAAAATTACGAACAGAAAAGAGAGAAAGGAGAAATCAGTAAACACGAAATGCGGGGAGCCAAGTGTATTTGAAGTGCGGTGACATGCGAGTATATCACGTCGTGAGGTTACGGATGGACTGTCTCATACCGCGCCGCGCTAAGGTGCGACACCTGCGTTGTCTTCTACTATGTTTGGCTCCTCCCACACGCTACTCAACATAATATTGTGTTCGCTTGTTTGTTACACCAAATATACAAAATAGTTTAGTGCACATGATGCAACTACGCTACATTAGTATTCTATAAATGAATGTAAACTTTTTTCAATACATATATTATATTCATAAAAATTATATTACTTGATATCGGTCTGATAAAATTTATCTCGAAATTCACTCAACGATGCGAGATAATTTACGAAAATCCGAATTTCGGCGCGGGCGGAGGTTTCGGTCATTTTTGTCGAAACCGAAATTAAACCCGGATTTTTTGGGCTAAACTGATTGAAACCGACACTCAAAATTTTTGTTCTGAAAAGAATCTGTAAATGCTGGTAACATTTAAATTCTTGTCAATCTAACGTGAAGATAATCTTCAAAACACAGTTTACAACTGAGCCGGTAATAAAAGTTCACGACAAGTTCCAACTTGTTCTATTTTTAAAACTATAAAAATTAATACAAATTACAAATTGAATGAAGAAAACAACCTAATTTTGTAAGTTTGTGTTATCTCTTAAATGTTTTATTTCGTAAAGATCACTTTTCAAATTAAGTACTGTATTAAAAAACTTGTTTTTTTTTTAAATTTTCCTAATGTAGGTTCAGTAAAAGAAGTAAGTTGGGTGATCTAAACGTGTCTAAGTAAATCGCTCTATATTTTCCATAACAAATGATTGTTTTTTTTTTAATAACTCTTATAAGATTTAAATAAGTTTATAATGTAGGTATATTAATTGATAAATATTGTTTGAAATAGCTTAGATAATAGTAGATATAATTAATGATGAAATAAAATTATTTACAAACCAAACTTCATATAAAAAATATTAATTAATGAAATAAATATACTTCTACAAAGTCAAATCAGTTCAATACTTTACATGTTCAAATCAGTGTTATGATTTGAGTATGAAAAAGTCAGCTCAACCGGTGCAGTACTACCTTCTTACAGAAGATCAAACAAACACAGCCTCCGGGCTGTAGTGTTTTGATGGTGAGTGTGAGACCGTAAGCCCATAAATTCAGGATTGACAGTTATCTTGGTAAGTGTGTTAGCCTTACATTGCCATGATGACTGTCATGCCTTTAACATCCACATGCTAGGCATAAGAAAGCATCTCACTAGGCTGCCACAGCAATGGGTATGGTGACCACCACTCTTGGATTCTATTTATGCTTTACATCATGCAGATTGGAGTCACTTTGGCAGGCTCTTAATATAAAGAAATGTATTTTCTTATAATACTCATTTCTGTTCTGATAACTCGTCATATCTTATAAATAATCATTAAATAATTTATTTTCTACTTTATCTTTCCACAATATTTTTTTTTTTTTTAGAAATCAATATAGTAAGTATACAGTAAATTTTATTACATCATCATTATCAACAGCCTTTTACTGTCCACTGCTGGACATAGAAGTCTCCTTAGCAAGGAGGTTTTGGCCTACTATACCACGCTGGCCAGACGGGTTGATATAGCCTTTGTTTCAAGTTTTTCTTCTCTTTAAGTGATGTTGCCTTACATATTTTGTTTCATTGGTCTCCTCTTACAACACTCATGGGAAGTATAGGAATGCTGCCTCTCTATAAATTTACTTAATCCATCACCACATGAAAAGAGAAATATTTCATAGACTTGCTTTCAAGATGTTGTTTCTTTCTTTTCCTTTCAAAGCACAATTTTTCCACTGTGGCTATATATTCCGTGTCACAGGGGACTTAACAAACATACATACATAACAACAGGGGACACAACAAACACCCAGACACAGAACAACAATTTGTGGATCACATAAACTGTTGTCTCATGTGGGGGTCGAACCTACAATACTCAGCGTAGTAAATAGTGGTGCGGTTAACGTTTAAAGCATTTAGTGCAGTACAGTGCAGTTAAACCCAAAACCCGACCCCGGGGCACACATATATGAGCTGGCTTCAAAGAATTAATTCTACGGCTTCTCATTGCTTTCCACATAGTAAGTAATATTACCGAAAGCTTATCGCTCCCCCTATTTCCTTTAGGGGTGGGGAGAGAGAATTTGAAAAACACTTATAACTTTTGAGTGCCCATAGACAGTGGTAATCATTTAACATCAGTTTACTTATCTGCTTATTTCAAAGTAAACATTCCAGTAAATCAGTGTCACATACTTTAATGAGGTTGCCTAGTCCAAAAGCAGGTTGAATAAAGAAAGGAGTTTCCTCTTCAAAGATGATCCTGAGTTATATATGTTTGCTGCAGGTCAATATGGAGAGTTGGTCGGTGCTGGTCTCGACATACCCTGACAATGCAGAACCAAGAGATTTGGAGAAAGCTCTTCGAACTGCAGATACACTAATTGCAGGAAATTTGGCTCCTTTTGAAATAGGTAATTTTCTTGTACCTACCGTGTTTATGTTGTGACGGCACTTCCACATACAACTCAAGTAAAAATATATACTACAGCGCCATCTAGCGAAGACACATTGAACTACGGAGTAATGAACTACGGAGCAACTACTAATCCTGAGTTGCGATATAGAATTTCTTGAGGCAATTAGCGTGTACATAACATCCCAACCTTAACGTTGGGCCGCGGCCCCTCAGTAAAGTCTCGTCTGGTCGAAGGATCGATCCTTTGTATTGGAGGGAGCATCTGTGTTTCTGCATGCATTTGTACACTATAATATCTTCTATGTAAGCAACCAAGAACCACCCCTCAGAACAGTAGGAGAGGATTTCGGCTCTGACAATCTCCCTCACGGTGATTGAGTGAGTGATTAATACCAGTTTTCTGCCAAAATGACTCTCCTAAAATTGAATACTGTTCTAAATTTTCCAAGAAGTTGTAATGTTTTTTTTTTTTGTAGAATGGTTGGCGCAAACTCTTTTGTTCAAACCAATAGACGTTTTGAACACATTAGCCAACAAAAAGTCTGAAGAATGGTCCAAAAATCTGGCTGAGTCGTTCAAGGTCATATCTAGACTTGTTCGCAAATACTGGGATGTTCTGGAGAAAGATCACGAAACAATTGTTAAGGTAAGTTTTTGATACTTCATCAGATAGGTTTCTTTTTCTTTTTTATCTATATTAAGTGCCTGCCAAAGTGACTCTACTCTGCCTGATGGAAAGCATAAATAGAATCCAAGAGTTGTGATCACCATACTCATTGCAAACGCAGGGTGGTGACCCACACTATGGCGGCCTAGTGAAATGGTTTTACACGCCCTGCTTGGGGACGTAAGAGGCATGATAGTCGTCGTGGCAGTGTAAGGCTTACACAGTTACCACGATAACTGTAACCCCTGCATCAATGGGCCTCCGGTCTCGCACTCACCAACGGAACACGACATCACGGATGCTGTCGCTTTAGGTTGGTCTTCTGTGGGAGGGTAGTTCTACCCCGGTCGAGTCGGCTTGCTCGTGCTGAAATCAGAATGGCTCTACTACCTAATAAATGTAAAATAATCTTGGTCTTGTAGTCAGCGATTTTGACTGTGAAGTTACTATGGTATGATGATGTACTCTTAACTGATCTCGGACACGACGGCCAGTCTCAACGAAGACCAGCGAACTACGCGGGAGATATTATAGTACACAAGTGTGTGCAAGTGCACTCTCTGTTCCCTCATTCTCACACTCCGATGGGACGTTTATCAGACAGCCGGGGAGAGAGAGACACAGACCGATGGCTTTACGTGCTCTCCGAGGCGTGAGGGTTGAGACCCTAGCTTCCAAACTCCGGGCTCAATAACACTTTTTGACCCACCCCGGACATCGAACCCAAGAACACTTGATTAGGCCGACGAGGTAGTTTTATGGTACAAGGGTAATAAACAGACGGGTGATGATGATCTGCAACTATTAACGCTGAAGTTGGGAATAAATACATGCCCCCATTCCCACATTCAGGGGGCTACTCTAACCTAAGTTTAACATTCAAATGTGTAAGAGTTAAAAAGCAACAGACAGAGCTGGTTTCTTATTTTAACTGCACAGATGGTGCAACTTTTTATTTGGTAACCTAACGCTTTCTATTGGCTCTTAAGCGTGGGGGGGGGGGGGTGAGGGGTGCAAGGGGGTGCTCTTGCACCTCCCAGTAGAATAGAAAATACATATTTTTAACTTATAGAAGGACATACGAGTATATAAATAAATATATTTTAACGTAAGGATCTAGTATCATTATATACTTTATATTAGTAAATAGTATGTGTGGATGTAGATACACCTCCTGAATTTTGGCAACGCTCATGGGCAGTAAACAAGTGTCATGTCCCTCCTACACAAAGGGAGGATCCTCCGACCAGGCGAGGTGATCATGCCTGGCGGACCACGGACCAATGGTTGACGTTGGGATGTTGTATATACGCTAATTGCCACGCGAATCTCTATATCGCGATACAGGATTAGTAGTTACTTCGTAGTTCATTACATTCATACGTTTCATTCATACTTCGTAGTTATTTATTTATTTATTTATACTTAATGCACATGTTGTACAAAGGCGGACTTAATGCCATGGGGCATTCTCTCCCAGTCAACCTTCAGCTGATGTAGAAACACGATGCGGTAGGTGCAGAGATAAAATAAAAAAGTTGACATGACATACGTTACTAACAATACAATATTTTACATAAACAATACATATATAATACATAAACATATAATACATGTATACAAAATTAATGCAATATTCCATATAAATGCTTACTCGGGTACTATCGTTACGACGATTCCACCAAATTGTTACGAAGTAGATCACGTACTTTTGCCTTAAATGTGTGGCGATTTGAGGCCATCCTGATACCGGCGGGAAGTGCATTCCACAGAAGAACTGACTGCACCAAGAAGGATGAATTGATAAAGTTGGAGGTGTGAGGGGGGCATAGAAGAAGCATGTTGTTTTTTGACCGAAGATTTCGATCATGGGTGGAACATAAGAGACGAAAGTGAGGAACAAGGTATTCAGGTAGCGATGGAGAGTTGAGGAAAGAAAAAAGAGAAGTGAGTGCACGTAAACTACGGCGTTGTCGAATTGGGAGCCATTGTAGCTGGGAACGTAAAGCAGACACATGTATCTTGTGTTCGGTGTATCTTCGTTAGATGGCACTGTTCTATATTTTTGTTTGTGCTGTAATGTGGAAGGCGCCACAGGCAGTGATGTAGGTTCGATTCCCACATAGGACATGACTGTGTGATTTGTGTAAATTAACGATAGTTATAAGGAAATATATATTTGTTTAGCTGTGCATGTTGCCGTATGACGCTCAAACTAAGAAAGCTGCCATCGACTGTCTCATCGAGATCCTCAAGAACCCTGGAGTGGACCTTGGGAATGCAAAACGCCATATCGATGCTCTAGAAAGTTCTAACACTTGCAAAGCGTCACTGGCACTTCTTGTTGGTAAATTATTGTTAATGTACTTGCTCGTACCTGTGTTGGCGGATTCAGAATACCTATTGTCACCACCCCTATTCATCCTGTGGGTGTCGTAAGTACTAAGGGAGCAAAATACACAGGACAATACCATAAAGAGAAGGAAAATTTGACACAACTTGTCTGTAGAGGCGTATTTTTTTTCTATACGAAGAGCCTGCCAAAGTGACTCTACTCTGCCTGATGGAAAGCATGAATAGAATCCAAACAGTTGTGGTCGCCATACTCATTGCAAATGCAGACAATGCAGTGTGGTCACCCATACTATGACGGTCTAGTGAGATGCTTTTTCACGCCCACTTAGGGACGTTAAAGGCATGACAGTCATCGTGACAGTGTAAGACTTGCACAGTTACCACGATAACTGTCACCCCTGCATCAATGGGCCTCTCTTGGACAGTCTCTTGTTATCACATAATCATATCACGCTTGAAGGAGGTCTTCCATCATTTGAAGTTCGATTAAGAATACATAGTGTCACCACATCTGTTCATCCTGTGGGTGTCGTAAGGGAGCAAAATTAACAGGACAATACCATAAAGAGAAGGAAAATTTGACACAAACTTTATACCAACTTGTCTGTAGAGGCATATGTGAGGAGATTCTGGGTTCGACGCCCACCCAAGTGAAATAATAGTGTGATTAACACGATCGCTGGTTCTGTGTCAGAGTGTAATTTATTGAAATAATAAAAATATAAAAGTAAAGTAAAGTAAAAAAATATATAAGTATATTGTTTTTTTTTACACACAACGCTATCTAGTCTCAAACTAAGCAGAGCTTGTACTATGGTTACTAGATAACTGATATAAATACATATATACGTTTTTTTTTGTAAATACATATTGATTATCATAGAAAACACCCAAACTCCGAAACAAACATTTGTAGATCATGCAAATATTTGGCCCGACCCGGGAATCGAAACTTAGACCTCAAGCATAGCAGTCACATATGCTGTCATCAGTGTATCACTAGTCTGGTTACCATAATACTGGCTCTGTCTGGTTTATCATCAGACGGCAGCGTGTGAGTTGTGTGGAGTCATCATCATTATTTTCAGGCAATATATGCCGGTACTGCCCGGAGGGAGTGGACCAAGAGTACATAAGAGTGTGGAGAATCTATTTGAACATGTTGCAACAGCAAAATAATACAGTAAGTTGTTTTTGTCTCTTTTTATGGTATAAATTTCAACCATGCGTCACCTGGTGGTGAGCGACAAGGCTGCATGTAGTCACCACCAGCAACCCACCCCTCACAATAAATGAGAGAGGTTCAGATAAAGCCTCTGGCAAGAATTGTTTAAAACCAGTTTTCTGTTAGACTGTGATATGACCCATTCCTCCCTTCTACTTGATGTGGTCTTGTGCCTTTTGAGTTGTGGGTATCTATAGACTGGAGTCTAAACTCACTATCAAACCCGTCTGCTAGTTATTATAGAATAAAAAAGCAAAGATATTAAAGTAACCATTGATATTTAGTCATCATCATTATCATCTCAACCAAAACACGTCCACTGCTGAACATAAACTTCCCCAAGGTACAACTGCTGGTCCTGTGCCACTCGCATCCAACGCCTTCCCGTCTTCTAGTACAGCAATACCTTCTTATGTTTCAGGACACCATCGTAAAAGCAGTTCTTCAAGGAATAGATGGTCTCTTCGAGAACTTTGGCAAGGATCTCCCTATAATGGAAGTGAATAATTTTTATAAGGATTTCTCTAGAAAATGTGCTAGAATGTCTAAATGTATTGAACGTAAGTATTATACTAAATCTATACTAATGTTGTGAAGCTGAAGAGTTTGTTTGTTTGTTTGAACGTGCTAATCTCAGGAAATACTGATTCGTTTTGGCAAATTCTTTCAGTGTTAGATAGATCAGTTATCAAGGAAGGCTATAGGCTATATACCATGACCCTGTGACTAAAAGAAACGGAGTATCAATGAAAAATGTTACAAAAATGGGGAAAAATTATTTCTTTTGAAAGCTTCCATTGCGTGCACTGCGTAAACGATTAGGGTTACGCAAAAATAATTTATGAAAGGATTGTTCCTCTGTAGTAGTTCTAAAAAAAGTGCGCGACGGCTTATGTTTATTTTTTAAGGTAGGCTCACTATAACCTTTTTTATGGTAAGCAAATTTGTTCACGCTTTAGAACACATCACTGTTCAGGCAATAGATGACGTAGACGAAGTTACGCGGGTCAACCAGTGTACTTATATCCATGGTAGGGGAGCAATTCTTTCTTTACCCACAACCAAATGAGAGAGGTTACGCAGCTCAAACTCTCCCCTCCATTTCCCCTAACTGTGAGAGTTACTCAAAGGGCGTCAACCCCCCTGTACTTCATAGTTACAGGCATCCGTAGGTAGGTAGTATTACCATCAAATGACGACTCTACTGCACTGAGTGTTATGGGTTAAAACCCCACATGGAAAAAAATATTTGTAACCTCAACACGACCCAAGATGTATTCCTATCATCGACAGCCTTTTACAGTCCTCTGCTGGTCATAGGCTTCTCCATAGCAAGGAGGTTTTGGCCTACTATACCACGCTGGCCAGATGGGTTGGAATAGGGTTTGTTTCAAGTTTTCCTTCTCTTTGGAATGATGTTGTCTTGCATACTTTGTTCTCTTAGTCGCCTTTTACGACACCCACGCGATGAAAAGTGCAGCAATCTGTTTAGGTTGACATCTAAACAGATTGCTGCACTCGTCAACTCTTACAACACTCATGGTATGATCAGATCTGGCGACATCACCACATAAATTTCAGAAGTTGTATTTTTGTCTTGTAGCTCTGCTGTCCATCCTTAAGTCTCACGCTGGACTGTTTAAAGAGAAGTTAGCAGAAGATGACGTTCTTCGCCTTTATTTATGGGGGTTGAAGAGTCCCCAAGTGAAGGACGCGTTGCTAGCGGTCTATACTGTTATATTTGACCAGGTTTCAGAAGATAAAATAAAGGTATGCAGTAGGCTAGATGAATAACCTCACACATCTCACACACACGGCTTTCTGATTCCAAACTAGACAGAGTCTGTTCCATGGTAACCAGACTACTGATAAGTATGCTTATATGTTTTTAAATACATAGATATTATAGGTAAATGCTAGGTTGGGCAGCGTTCAGGAAGCTACGTAACATTTTCTTGTTACAAATACCGCATTGTCTCAAGACAAAAGTCTTTGACCAGTGTGTGTTACCAGTGATGACGTCGCTCACTATGGGCTTGATAAGAAGGCTCAAAGTCACCCAAAGAGCAATGGAGAGGACAATGCTCGCAGTTTGTTTGCGTGATCGAATCAGGAATGAGGAGATCCGCCGATATTGCCAGTAAAATTGCTAAACTTAAGTGGCAGTAGGCGGGCCACATTACACGCAGAAACGATGGCCGATGCGGCCGTAAAGTTCTGGAGTGGCACCGCGTACTAGGAAACGCAGCGTTGGTAGACCCCCCACAAGGTGGTCCGACGACCTGGTGAAGGTCACGGGAAGTTGCTGGATGCGGGCGGCACGGGACCAGCTGTTGTGGAGAACCTTAGGGGAGGCCTATGTTCAGTAGTGGACGTATTTTGATGATGATAGATAAATTACACCTAGACACACAACAAATGGTCGTGTTTATCACACAAATATTTGTCCTGGGTGGGTGTCGAATTCAAAGAATCTCAACACACTTTTGGTACTTGAATTGCCGATGTCATAGGGCAGCGGCAGTCACTGATCGTCAGGTTATCTGTCTGTTTGATAGTCCCTCTAAAGCATAAGAAATATATCACGCACTTTAATCTATATCTATATAATAAAATTGCAAGAGATTGATATCTGTACATTAAGGATATTGAAGAAAAACTAATGAAGGGGTCTTTGTTTAAGTAAGAGAACTCAAAACAACAGTTTTTGGAATTTTTGACTATTCGTCTGTGTGTTTGTGCGCGCTAATCTCAGAAGTCGCTTAACTAATTTGGATATAGTTTTCTCTTATGAATTACAGTAAACTGCTGAACATTTAGTGTTTTTTTAATTTCCATCGGCTTATAAATAAAAAAATTACATCAGTTGAAAGAATCACCGCGATAACACACGTATACGCGGGCGCAGTTACAGGCATAAACTAGTACAAATATTAACGGTAACTCATTTGTAACTCATTACTCATTTGTTATTCTCCCTTAAGGATGGCATCCAGTTTTAGGGATTTTCTTTTTAGGGTACCCCTTGTTGCCCGGCTACTAGTATCTGAGACAACGTGCGATTGGAGGTCGATTCGAGTCCGACAGAACCACCAATAGGTGGTATCCGGGGGTATTTCCACATAGGAAAAAGAAAGCATAACTCATAACTCTAATAAAATAGATAGAAGATAGCAAAAACCCTACTTCTGTTTTTGACGTCGGTTAAGGAAAGTAGATAGTGAATAATTTAAATTTCATTTTCAGTCGATAATTAACAAAGAAATCCACCATAGGATGAGCTCAGACTCCAGCCTCGTCAAGCATACTGCACTGCGCATAGCATTTCATGCTAAGAACGTCTACAAAATACCTGTTTGTCATTTATACCGACCTGATGCTTTAGAGTTTCAAATAAGACATCGATTCATTAGTCATCAGGAAGCTGATCTTGTGAGTATGGCCTGTAACAGTCCACTGCTGGACATATTGTATTAATTTTATATACATGTATGTTTATGTATTGTTTATGTACTGTTTAGATAAAATAATATTTTGTTAGTAATGTATGTCAACTTCATTATTTTAATTTTGCACCTACCGCATCATGTTTCTACATCACCTAAAGGTTGACTGGGAGAGAATGTCCCATGGGATTACCTCCGCCTTTGTACAACATGTGCATTAAGTATAAATAAATAAATAAAGAAATAAGCCTCTCTTAGACAGGAGCCTTTGGTCTACTATACCACGCTGGCCAGATGGCCAGTATAGAGTTTGTGTCAAATTTTCCTTCTCTTTGCAATGTTGTGGTACTGCATAACTTGTTCTATTAGTTGGTCTCTTACAACACTTCCAGCGTGAACAGGGATGGTGACGCTCCATGTTCTTAATCAGTCATCAAATGCCCTTTGCAAGGTAGTAGAGCCATGCTCTCACAGAAGAACAAACTAAAGCGACAGCATCCGTGCTGGCGGATTTCGTCGAGCGTGAGACCAGAGGTCCATTGATGCAGGGGTTACAGTTATTGTAGTAACCGTGTGAGCCTTACACTGCTACGATGACTGTCATAAATTTTACATCCCCAAGCGGGGCGTGAAAAAGTATCTCACTAGCCCATCATAGTGTGGGTCACCATAGTGTATTGTCTGCTTTTGCAATGAGTATTGTGATCACAACTTTTGCATTCTATTTATGCTTCTCATCAGGTGGAGTAGTCACTTTGACATGCTCTTTTATTTTTATTTCTTTTTTATCTTTAAACCTACCAAAGTGATTCTGTCTGATGAAAAGCATGAATAAAATTCAAGAACGGTGGTCGCCACACTCATTTCGAATGAAGACAGTGCAGCATGGTGTCCCACGCTATGGCGGCCTTGTGAGATACTATTTCACGCCCCACTTAAGGGGCCCGAGATCGTAGTGGGAGGGCAACACGTGCGCTGGTAATGAGTTCCAGGTTTTTTCTAGTCATTTTGCGTCCACCGTTGTAGACTCCAGTCTCTAAACGGCCTCAATTTAAAACAATTCAATTTATTATTTCAGGTTTCCATATGTCTGGGCTCTTGCGAGAGTTATGTCAAATCGTTACTCCTAACTGTAATCATGTATTACGATAATATGCCCGTCTCGTTACGGCGAGAAATTGTCGTGAAAGGTGTTCTAGAAACTTCTAAAGATGTTAGGAAGGTGAGTACTGTTCTACCAGTAGCTAGTACGTAAAAAAATGCTTATTAATGAAATATAGACTTTATTTTTAAGGTGTAGAGTGTATTTTAAAGAAGTAAGGCCAGATGAACTAATTGATAAGATGGTTGACTTGGTTCCCTTTCTACAATCCCTTTAATATACTTGTCCTAATTACTATCATAAATTTCAAAAGTGTTTATTTCTAACCTTAATTGAATGAATATCCTCACTTCTCTCTGGATCCCGTGGGAGGTGGGAATATTCAATTCGATGAGTTGAGGGGGCTCCCTATACTATAGCAAAAGATAACACAATACGCGTAATTTTTTAAGAGTAGCGGTCAGCGTATGTAACTGCCAATCAAGAGGTCTTGGGTTCGATGCTCGGGTAAGGCAAAAAGTGTTATTGAGTTGTTCTGTTTATAGAAATGCTTAATATAAGCCCAGAGTTCAAAAGTTGGGGTCTTAACCTCCGTGCTTCAGAGAGCATGTTAAGCCGTCGGTCTTGCGCCTGAACTTTCCCCAGTCGTGTCGGATGATCGTCCCATGGGATTGTGAGAGTGAGGGAACAGAGAGTGTACCTGTGTTTTTACACAGACTTGTGCACTTTAATATCTCTGGTCTCCGTTTAGACTGGCCTCTGTGGGCGAGATTGGCTAGGAATACATCAATAATATTGTTTTTCAATTTTAACTTACTTTCAACTTACTGTTCATATGTGTTGCCATCCTACATAAAATGTGTTACCAGTGTAAAAATATTTTTTTTGGCAGGTGGCTTTAACATTATTAATTGAGTTAAGTCGCCAAGATGGTGGCCTGGAGAGGTTTGCTGATGCGTGGAGATCTCTTCTGGACCCTGAAACGAACGAGAAGTGTGTCTTGGAAGAGATCCTGCAGCAGATTGTGGTGCTGTTGAAAGCTTTCCTAGATGCTCCTATAAAGGTTAGTGTTTTATATCATTGTTATCATCGGCATATCACAGTCCACTGCTGGACTAAAACCTCTCCTATTGCACATCAATTGGTGCGATCTTCGGTTTCAAGTTTTACAAATTCACTTTTCAAATATACATAATATACATTCTTAGGTAGTAGAACCACGCTGATTCTAGCACGAATGAGTCGGCTCAACCGGGGCAGAACTACTCTTCCACAGAAGACCAACCTAAAGCGACAGCATCCGTGATGTCGTGTTTCGTTGGTGAGTGTGAGACCGGAGGCCCATTGATGCAGGGGTGACAGTTATCGTTGCAGCTGTGTGAACCTTACACTGTCACGATGGCTGTCATGCCTTAAACGTCCCCAAGCGGGGTGTGAAAAAGCATCTTACTAGACCACCATAGTGTGGGTCACCATACTGTATTGTCTGCCTTCCCAATGAGTATGGCGACCACAACTCTTGGATTCTATTCATACCTTTATAGCACCTAGCTACATTCTTATGCCTTCTCTACACTACACAGGCCGTGGTCTGAATCACGTTCACAGCGCTCATAGCATACCAACGTGCGGTCCAATTCGTGCTTTTCACGCTCACCGTTAGCGTTGTGGATGCTATGACGTCACATGTGACGTCACTACCTAATGCTCACAGTACATCGTGAGCATTGACGTTATTTTGCGCCATTTATTTGAATCTATGAATCTATGGTTGCGGAAAATGCTTGAATTATGCGGAGCGCTGTGAGCGTGATTCGGATCACGGCCTATGTGTTACTTATTTACTACCAACTACGCGAGTAGTGTAGAGGAGACATTATAAGCAATCATTACCTGCGCGTACTCACTGGTCGACGCGGTGCTGTTGCTAGGTGCCGCCCCGCCGCGTCAGTCAGCCGCTAGCCCTCGAAGCGAATTCACGTTGTTTGGCTTAATACATTTGCTCAGCGCTCGCGCATCGTATTTAAGTATATTGTTATTGTTGTGAATCTACTCCTATTATTTCACTTAAGAAACGGTACTTGCCTATCTTGCCTTCTGTGAATTAAATAAATGTTAGCTAAATCTCAGTGTGTTATTTAAGGCGTCTTCTCACTTTAGGCACCTCGAAAATAGGCTATTATCGCGATTTTTTTTCGAGGATTTTTACTTAAAATTATGAAATAAAATGGACCCTATGTACACATCTTTCAAGTATATGAAAAATTTTTAATTCAATTTTTTTTCAACAATTATTATAATACAACAGTAGCATCGAAAAACCCGTCTAAAAATGTTATGGTCGTGGTTTGTTGATGGTATCTCCGAGACGGGTCATCTCAAATAAAAAAATAAAACTGTTTTAGATTCAGTATGTCAGTGGCTATAGCGCATATCATCAGATTTTTGATATTCGCGAAAATAACAAAATGGCGCACGTTTATCGAAAAAGTAAAAAAAAAATGCGATTTTTTTGTAGTTTTTTGAAAAAAAAATACTTAAAATCGAAATATCAAAAATCTGATGATATGCGCTATAGCCATAACTATGAAGAATATGTCATTTAAATTTAATGACAATCGGTCAGATAGTTACCGAAATTTCATCAACAAGGCACCGAAAAATCTTGTTTTAAGATAAACGCGTTTAAAGTTGTGGTTGCAGAAAAATAATTGAAAAACATTACCTCGGGTTAATCAGCGATGCCTGCTCCATACAATGGACCTTCCGATTCTTAAAAATTAAATTTAATTATAAAATTAAAAAAAAATAAAAATCGGTTTTTTTAAACTATAAACTTACCTATACGTAGTTATATGTACATAGTATTAGTAGGACTGGACACATACACCCACATACCTAGCTACACTTTCCATCAAGCAGAGTACTCACTTTGGCAGGCCTATAAAATAATAAAAACCTTCCCCCCACTATTCCCCACAACTAGGGAGGAGAGGTAGTCTCTAGTAACCTCATTCCCTCTATCAAAATCCTGTTGAGTATTTCTGGTTTTCAATAATGACAGATAAGTCATGGTTGGCAGATATTTCGGACACAAATAAATTAACATATATTAAAAATTGGTTTCAGGATCCAGATCAAGTGTTGTCCTTGTCAAGTGTGCTGTCTTTCGTGCTGAGTGTGAGCGAGACAGATAATACCTCTCAGCACTGTGAGTTGCTAAGACCAGTTATTATCGAGCTTTCTAACGTCCTGTGTTTGAATTCTTCCAGTCTACTTACTTGTAAGGTAAGTTTATCAACAGAATAGTCCACTGTTGGACATAGTCTTTAGCAAGGAGGTTTTGGTCTACAATACCACGCTGACCAAGCAGATTCATATAGGGTTTGTTTCAAGTTATTCTTCTCTTTGGAGTGATTTCCTGCATTATTTGCTTTCTTAGACACTCGTGACGAGACCCACGGTATGAATAGAGGTGCGGTAAGGACCTGATAATGCGTCATACTGGTAGAACAACCGCTAGTGTGTGTTGAGCCGTGTCCTTACTACAGTCACAGAGGGGACATGCGGGACTCAAATCCCTCCTAGCGATCGAATGTGGGTAGTTCTTGAAGCAACCGTGGCCAGAAAGGACCACCGTCAGCTGAAAAGAAAGGGTTCCGTGCTGCCATGCTGCCAACTTCACGATGATCTGCTGGAGAACCTCGCTGAGAGGCTGGAGCTAGCCGAGACGACTAATGAGACCTTGTAGCTCGACGAGCGGTCTCACGCCACTTGCCGAAGACACATTAAACTACGGAGTATCTACTAATCCTGTGTTGTGATATAAAAGTTCTCGCGCCGATATATACAACTTCAACCGTTGGGCCGCGACCCATCAGTCCTAATCATCTCCTCTGGTCGGAAGGTCCACCCTTTGTACTGGAGGAACATGACACTTGTTTCACAACACTTCATATTTTTAATCTGTCACCACACGGACGGATATATATTAACTTATATGGTCTAAACCAATGTTTATAATTAACAGGTAACGTTGGGGTACGGCAACAAACCGTATTTTTAATCTGTTACACGGATAGATGTCAAAGAATAATATACTTAATTGTATAAGATATAAAGTTCTTTATTAAACGAATACAGTTTTACTATATGTATTATCCGATTGGCTGGGATCAGGTCTGATGAGGCTTTTTTTAAGTAACCCGTTTGTTTAGAAGTTGGTTATCTAACTTCTAAATCAGAGGTAGTGGGTTCGATCTCAACCAGGTGAAAATTTTTTGTGTACTATTTATAATGTCCATGTGGTGACGGATTAAGAATACAGTGTTACCACCCCTATTCATCCCGTGGGTGTCGTAAAAGGCGACTAAGGGAGCAAAGTATACAAGGCAACATCATTACAAAGAGAAGGAAAACTTGAAACAAATCCTATTCCAACCCGTCTGGCCAGCGTGGTATAGTAGGCCAAAACCTCCTTCTTAAGGAGAGGCCTATGTCCAGCAGAGGACTGAAAGGCTGTTGATAATAATGATAATATATTTATAATATGTATGTATTTAGAAATCTCTTTCTTCTTTATCTCTTTTAAAAAGACAACGCCCGCACTAGGAATAAATCCTATGTCGCGGAGGACTTTACAAACATACAAGAAACGGACACAAAGAACACCCAGACTCAGAACGACAATTTATGGATGATACAAAGTGGGGGTTTCAACCCACAACACTCATCGTAGTAGAGAGACTTGATGCGACCACTTAAGCCACTTTTTTTTTTTTTTTTACGTGTGGAAACCCCCTCGGGCCGTCACCCCACCGGGGTTTACGGCGGGGTGGTGTGTCGGAATCGGACCGACTAAAACCACACGGTATGCCACTCTGCGCCTGACATAGGAGGGATCCGGGAACAGCTGTTATTACGACATCCAGATCCCTCCTAGCGCCTGCCCGCTACCGCGGACACCATCTGCGGATAAACTCTCCTTTTAGGCGACGTACGGCACACGCGGACGTCGCCTCTTCGCGGCTGGTCATTATAGCGGATGGAGGGGAAAACCCGTCCCGTCCACCCGCGGCCACACTCAAGGCGGCATGAGGCGCTGGTACGCGCGCCTCCGCCGCCCGGTTCGCCGGCGGCGAATTGGGTCCGAGTGGAGGTTGTCCTCCCGGGCCTTCTCCGCCACCTCCTTCCGCGAAATTACGTCTTCGCAGAAGGTTGCGACCGCGGTAAAACAACTGTCGCTACCGACCATGGAGCGTATGACGGCCGGTAGCGAGAGATCTTCTCCAATAACTGCAGTGAGGACCCCACGCTGCGCCGTCCAGGCGGAACAAACCGCCAGCGTGTGCTGAGCCGAGTCCTCACTGCAGTCGCAGTGGTGACAGGCGGGACTCAATTCCCTCCTGGCGACCGAGTGCAGATATTTCTCGAAGCAACCATGCCCGGAAAGAGTCTGCGTCAGTCGGAAGGAAAGGGTCCCGTGCTGCCGCCCCGCCCATTCAGCGATGACCGGCTGGAGAGCCTCCACGGCGGCAAAGCCAGCACGTGGAGCCTCCAGCCGGGACGACCAACGAGCCATCGTGGCTCGACGAGCGGCCTCTCGCCACTCGCGTATCTCTTCGGGTGGGGGCCGAATGCCGCTTCCCACCCGGAAGTCTGCCTTTCGCCGATAAACTTCGGCGAGCACTTCCGCCTCCAAATCCCACGGGGGAGTACCGGCTAAGGCGCACGCCGCCTCCGTCGATACGGTGCGGTAACCGCGTATGGCTCTAACCGCCAATATCCTCTGAGGGCGCCAGAGGCGAGCCCTATTCTGGGCGGTCAGAGCCGCCGCCCACACCGGTGCACCATACAGCGCCATTGACCGGACAACCCCCGTGTATAGCCGTCTCGTCGCGACGCTGGCTCCACCCAAATTGGGCAAAAGTCGCCCAAGAGCAGAGGCAGCGCCGACCAGCTTTGGAGAAAGCTGTCGGAAGTGCTCGTCGAAGAGCCACCTGCCGTCGAGGATCAGGCCCAGATACTTCATCTGGGCCTGAACCGGTACGAGGACCGAATTGACTACGATAGAGGCGCGGGGTGGCGGACCACGACGGGGCCCATGGAATAAAAGGGCCTCCGTCTTATTTAGGGCCACCCTTAAACCCAGCGCCTCAATACGCCCGACCACCAAAGAGACTCCCGTGGTAGCCAGGCGCGCCGCCTCTTGAAAGTTCGCTCCCCGGGCCGTAACTAACGTATCATCAGCGTAACAAATTACACCCAGCCCGGGAGGAAGATGACCTCGAAGGGCCCAGTCGTATCCCATGTTCCACAGAAGTGGTCCAAGGACAGACCCCTGTGGAACACCGCACGACATGGGCCGCTGCCTCAGAATACCATCTCGGTCCTCGTACATGACGGTACGCTCCTCAAGATAGTCTGCCACAAGCCGCCTCAGGTACTCTGGCACCCCGTGGTAGTGGAGTGCTTCCCTGATGCAGCTAAATGGCAGACTATTAAATGCGTTGGCAATGTCCAACGACACCGCCAACAACACGCCGCCGCAGCTCACCGCCTCTTCGGTAACGGCCCTCAGGCGCAACACAGCATCGACTGTCGAACGCCCCGCTCGAAAACCAAATTGGGCGTCCGACAGATCGGGGCCCACCTCGCAGAGGTGCCGGACGATGCGAGCAGAGAGTATCCTCTCAAAAAGTTTACCCGCCTCGTCCAGCAACACGATGGGCCTATAGGCCGCTACCGAATCGGCAGGCCGTCCCGGCTTCCTTAAAAGGACCAGCTTCCCGCTTTTCCAGCACTCAGGGAAGCGTCCGGACGCCAGACTAGAGTCCAGGACTTCCCTGAGGCGGTCCGACATGTGTTCGAGGGCTCGGGCCAGCACTCGGGCAGGTATCCCGTCCGGCCCGGGGGCGGTGTTCTTAGAGCGAATCCGTAGAACAACCGCCCCTACCTCCGATTCCCTGACGGGTGGAACATTGTCCTCGTTCCCCCCGTCGTCTCCGACCATGAAAGCCATCGACGGGGGTGTGTGTTCCACCCGCTGTGGGAAAAGGCCCTCGATCACTTCCCGCAGGAAGCTGGGCTGGAGAGTCTGTAAGGGGGGGGCCCGACGTGCGGAGCTTTTGTCGCGCCGCACGATAAGGGCGACCCCAGGGGTCACGATCGAGACCCTCCAGAATCTCCTTACGCTTAATTTCTTTGGCGCGGCTGATGGCCAGCTTCAGAGTTT
The DNA here is from genome assembly GCA_949316085.1 of Hypercompe scribonia. Classification (NCBI taxonomy): domain Eukaryota; kingdom Metazoa; phylum Arthropoda; class Insecta; order Lepidoptera; family Erebidae; genus Hypercompe; species Hypercompe scribonia. Next base: position 2,209,917 of record OX438994.1, read on the forward strand.
TCCGCGCCTCTCGGTACTCCTCATGAAGCTGGTCCTCTCCGCCTTCTTCGCGGTGTCGCCGCCGACTACGGGTGTAGGACCTCCGGGCACGAGTACAGGCCGCACGGAGGTCCGCCAACTCCTGGGACCACCAGTAAACCTCCTTCCGTGGAGGCCGACAACCTCGTATGCGGGGCATGGCCGCATCGCAGATCTGCGTAACCGCATCGCGGAAGCGACCAGCCCCCAGGTCAACCTCCTCGGCCGGGGCCTGCGGAGACAGCCAAGAGTGAATAATGGCCGCCTCCTCTAGTAGGTCCCTATTTAATTTGGCTACAGCCCACCGCGGAAAGTGAGAAGAACGCCGCGCCGCGTGGCCCCTACTGGCGTCCTGGGTCCGGGAGAGCTCAAATCGGATGTAGAGGTGATCCGAGAGCGTCTCAACCTCTTCCAGGACGCGCCAGTTCCTTACTCGTGCGGCGAGAGCAGGGGTAGCGAACGAAAGGTCCACTATCGACCCTCCCTGCTGTCGCACGCACGTGTTGGTGGAGCCCCTGTTTAGTAAACAGAGGCCCACCGAGGCCGCCCACTCCTCTACGGCCTCGCCCCTAGCGTCCGACCTGGGGGAACCCCACGCAATGGATTTTGCGTTGAAGTCCCCCAGCACTAGGACGTGCCCAGACGCTAGTCGCCGCATCGAGGTCTCCAAGCTATTGAGGAAAACCTCGAAGTCGCTCAAACTCCGGTTGGGGGAGAAATATATACCATATATGGTAATCCCCCCCCACTCAGCAGCAATATATCCAGAGCCCTTGTCTCTTAGCGACAAGGGCGGGGAATGAGCCTCCATGGAGCCGACGACTGCCACGGAGCCGTCCCGGTCACCCAACCAGTTTGGACGGGGAGGAACATAATAGGGCTCCGCAGCTACAGCAACACCAATCGACCACTGCGCCATGGTTTGCAGGAAGAGGTCCTGCGCCGCGGCACAGTAGTTCAGGTTCGTCTGGACAAGGAGGCTGGAGACCTGATCCATTAAAGAATCATCTCTACAGCCCCCTCCATAGGCGACGAGGTTGACGCACGAACTACGTCGGAGGCAGCCTGAGCCGACTGGCTAGCCTCCGACGTTTGCCGAAAACTGCGGCAAGGCTTGCAGCCCCCCTGTCCCATCTGGTGATTGGCAGGCCTTATTGCCCGCCGCACACGTTGGGCAGTGAGGGGCGGCAGAGCACTCCGCTGCCTTGTGCCCCGGTCGACCGCAGCGGAAACACAATCCGCTGCAGTCGAAAGAACTATCGCACTTGATGCGAGTGTGTCCCGCAGCCAGGCATTTGAAGCACTTCATCGGTCTCGCCGCCAGAACTGTGACTCTGGCGTTCACGAAACCGACGAGGATCTTGCCGACATCGCCCAAAATCTTGGCTGACGCTACGGGACAGCTTATCCACGTCGCACCAAGGCCTCCTGGACCGGGACGGATGGTGCCAACCCTGATGCTGTCCACGCTGCACCCGGTTTTCTCCCGAATCGCAACGCAAACATCCTCAACCGTCACGGAGTCGTCCAGGCCCGAGATACGCAATTCCGCACATTTGGTGGGCCTGGCGATCTTTACACCATCCGTATCTGAAAATATAGTCCGCAGCTTTTCGGCAAAGGTATCAGCCGTCTTTATACCTTCAGCCCCAGGGAACTCTAAAACTCGAGCTCCTGTTTGGGCAAGGCGCATCTTGACACCTACAGTCCCAAATTGATTGGCGAGACTATCCCGAGCCTTCTTGAATACGGCCGCATAGGATAGCCCGACATTTGCCGCCTCCGGTGACACAGTGATCACCACAGCCGCAGTCTTTGGCATCTGTAGTTTACGCGGCTTCTTTTGGGTGGCCACTGCCATCGATGACGACTGTGGGGAAGAGGCTACTTTTTGCGTAGCCTTCTTGCCCCGCTTTCGGGACTTCTTGACCGACCCGACTACCTGCCACCCATCATTTGAGGGGGCAGAAGTAGAGGGGCCAGATATAGGTGTCGGAGTGGGAAGCGGAGGGAACTCAGCTCTCGTCTGTGCTGTAACCTTTAGGCCAGTCTTGGGAGCAGCCGTCTTTGCCACAGCCGCATTTGTCGCCACTTTTGTCGCTTTAGCTGTCTTCGCAGCAGCAACAGGGGCGGACGTAAGTGTTGCCGCCGCATACGATACACGACCGCCCGCAACGGGAAGCGGAGCCGGCGGCGACGTCTTCAATCGGTTGACCTTCGCCCCATCCGCTGCGAGTGGCGGCCGAATTACGGGGGCTGGAGGCAGCCTCGCCTCAAGGCCCGCGAGACGTCCGTCCAACAGACGCCCCACTGCGTCAAGTACTTGACGCAGATGGGCATCAAAGACGTCACCAGAATCGTGACTGTGGGCAGGTCGCTCTGAAACCCGGCCCTGTCGCTCAGGGTGTTCCGTCTGGGCCCGAAAGTGAGCAAATTGAGTGCTCAGTTCAGCCACCTGGCCCGTCAGGCGGTCGTTAGCTGCCTGCAAGCGAGCCACATCCCCAATGAGGGTAGTAACAACCCCTGCAATGGCGGAGGACGAGTCCTTAAGGGCCCTAACAAATGAACCCTTAAGGTTTGTAGATTTCGTGGCCACCTTGTTAATGATGGCCACAGCTACATTCGCCCTCTCCTGCAAAGACACCGGTGCCTGGGCTGCCAATTCTTCCACTGCCGGCGTCCGAATTCTTTGCAGGAGATCAGCGATTTCCTCCTCCACAACATATTCGCCCTCCACTCTGACGCGTCTGTAGGCTGCCGCCTTAGTGAATACGGAGCCTGAGGGAACCGAAACTGGAGTGCGTGATCTCCCTCTGCGGCTACTAGCCACTTTGGGAGGCAGCCACTCCTGAGAAGTATCTCCTTCGTCGTCTGTGGAGCGTCCGCGTTTTCGGCTGTCCTGAATCTCCACCTCCATTGCTCCCAGCGTCTCAGTTGTTGTGCTAGAGTCACCTCTGTCTGTCGGAATAGCGGATCTCGAACGTAGTCGATCCGATCTTCTACGGCTCTCTGAAGCGAGATTAACTTCTGAGAGCGAGACAGGCGTCACACGTTCCGTATCATTGGTCGAGAAGTCGTCCGTATTCCTGGACTTTCCCGTCTTACTTACGTCTTTCTTTTCTTCGTCTTTTTTGTTTAAATTTTTATTTATTTGCATATTCATAACTATTCCCACGCGTGGGGGAGAAATAAAAGTCGACCCGGGCAGAGATCCCCCAATACCCGGGCAAGCGTAAGTTTGTACCCAACCGAGGGGTCCGCAGGTGCCTCGGCTGGGAGTGCGCTTACGACTGAACTACCCATCAGCCATGCATCCCCTGGTCACGCACCAGAACACGGGATTCGGGGTAATTTTTTAAAGAGGTTTTCTTCCTCGCAGTCTGGGCGGCTAAGCCAAGACCCTCGCCCCCGATTGGAGTCGCGAGACGCCAAATCGGGACTACGATATGTCGACGGCGGCAGGGAGACTACGTCTCCTGATGCCTGCTCAGTGGCAGTGTAAGTGCACACCGAGCCCGTCCTACCTTTTCCACCGCTGAGCGGAGGTACTCCGACCCCAAATCGGGTCCCACCATCGTGATTTTTTACCGAGGTTTTCCTCCTCAATGCTCCGAAGAGCGAAGAGCCAACAGAGGAATCGACAAAATGCCCGCTCTGTTGGACCAAGTCACGGCCGAATTGCCGACGAAAATGGCTTCCTCTTCGTGCTAGAATATTAGCCGTTGGCAGTGATGAACAGCACCATCGCCAACGTTTCCAGGGTGCACCACGTGGAGGTTTTCTAGCCCAGCACCCCTACCACTTAAGCCACTAGGCCAACCGTGCAGTCAAATATATAAGTATGTTGATCAGCAGTCTTACCATAGTACAAGCTCTGTCTAGTTTGTCAAAATGTCATTGCGCGATGTAGAATCAATACTCACTAGTACCCAATCGTGTCAATATGTGGCGCTGGTTTCAATTTTTAAACTTTTCATTACAGTTTGTTCATGTGGAAATGTTTAAAGAAAATAGTCTTTTAAAACGACTGATGTCCACCTTCAATGATGATAAGCGTGATGATACTCTATCACTATTGCAAGTAAGTTCTATATTATATTTCAACTTTTTATTAAAAAAAAACAACGTCCGTATTGGGAATAAATCCTGTGTCGTGAGGGACTTTACAAACATACAAGAATCGGACACAAAGAACACCCAGACTCAGAACAACAATTTATGGATCACACAAAGTGTTATCCCGTGTGGGGTTTGAACCTATAATACTCAGTGCAGTAGAGAACGGCGTGGCGACCGCTTAAAACACTAGGCCAACCGTGCAGTTACTGTATACTAACACTACCCTGCCACACTATGGCACATTGTGGTGTATTATTGAGAAACAAAACTGACGTGACAAATAGATAAATATAATCTTTGAAGTGTTGTTATCTTGTCAAGATGTGGGTTCAATCGATGCAGCACTTCTTGAGTTTTCGAGGCGTACATAAGCTAACAAGGAGACGAGATGTTTGTCCAGTAGTGGGCTATTAAAGTGTTGATTGTCTTAACAGGTTCATATTTTTACTATAGATATACAGACAAAAATGGATGGCCACAGTTGTTTTAAAACTGCCGACTGGTGGCGTAGTGGTGGCGTATGCGACTGCTGTTCTTGCTGCCTCGGGTTCAAATCCAGGGTCGATTAAATTTTTATATAAATATTTAAATATTTGTTTTGAAGTTTTTGTGTTTTCTATGTATTTATATCAGTTGTCGTGATATTGTTATTATAAATAGATATTCAAATTCTAAGAGTGTTATATGTAGCACACACATTATCTAATTCAAGTAACTAATCTTTAATTATCTTGATAATATTTTTTATTTTATTACTATTTTTTTCAAAAACAACCAAACCGGAATATTTCAGCTATACCCTTAATATTGTCTATGGTACAATTATGGCAACCTCTTAAACATGTCTTCCTAATTGTCTGTTCTGGAGCCCATAGTCCAAACTTTATACAGGCTACCCTGTTAAATCAGCTTTTCCGGAAACATATCTATAACCACCGACAGGGACTCATTAGATATGTGACAAGTGGCTCCATCTTGTTAAAGCCATATAATACGATTGTAGACAGCAAATTCCAGTATGAGTCCCAAGAATTCCCTAACATGTTAACGAATTCATGGCCCACCCTATTTATCCAGAGATCGCAGAGTTCACATAACAATAGCTACCTCGCCCGCTACAATACGTTTAATCTCACCGAGACCGTAACGTCCCATATCGCATACATTGCTGCGCAGGCACACGAACCTTAGCCAAGCGTGCATACAGAAAGCGCCATGGACAACGTGCTGTGTTTAATATACACATTATTCATATAGCTAATAGATGATTCCATAATCTTTCTTCACCCAAAAAATGAGTTGTCGCCTCTATGGCAGTCCTCTATCGTCTTTATCATGGTTAGTGTTCTGATGAGCTCTTCCAACTGATCCCATCCTCTCCGTTCCTGTATAGGACTACTCGTGCTAGCCTTGGAAGTCACCGTTTCAGACTGGTAGACATACGCTCCCGAACTCAACGGTTCGGCTCTTCCTTCCTGTGCAGATCAGTTACAGCCTGGAATTCATTACCGGCGCACGGGTTTCCCTCCCACTACGATCCCGGGTCCTTTAAGCGGGGCGTGAAAAAGCATCTTATTAGGCCACCATAGCGTGGGTCGCCATATTACACTGTCGTCATTCGCAGTGAGTATGGCGACCACCGCTCTTGGATTCTGTTCATGCTTTCCATCAGGCAGAATAGAGTCACTTTGGTAGGTTAAATATATAAAAAAAAGAAAAAAAAAGTGCTTAACGCGCCTAAAGAAAATTACACTTCAGAAACTGTTAATTCAGTATTGTCTTCAGGTAATATTTAGTAACCAGACAGTTGAAGCAAAATTACTAACGGAAGCCGTAGCAGAAATGAACACCATTTTGAAGTCCAGGAAGGATTTGGAATATCCACGAGTCAGTAACGTAAGTTCTTCAATCGACATACTGTCTCTTTTGCTTGCATGTGACGTAGTTACTTACCAACAGGTGATTTGATTGCACATCCTCCTTCTATCTTGACTGCCTCGGTGGCGCAGCGGTAGCGAATGCGACTGCTGTTCTAGAGGTCTCGGGTTCGATTCCCGGGTCGGGCCAAATGTTTGTATGATCTGCAAATATTTGTTTCGTAGTTTAGATATTTTCTATGTGTGATATGTATGTTTTTACAAGGTATATAAGTATTCTACCTGTCATTCTAGGTCTCATTATACAAGCTCTGCTTAGTTTAGAACTAGATGGCGCTGTGCGTCTGATCTAATTATCTTAAATCTAAAAACTTTTATTCCACGCGTTAATAGAAAGAGAAGGATAGCTTGTAGAGAATAACATCTAGTACCATGTCTTATTCCAAGATATCAGCTACCTTTATAACAAATTTTATTGAAATTGGCCCAGCAGTTTTGATGTGAAGAAGAAACAAACATACCAGTAAACACACACACTTTTGTCTTTCACAGATAATGAAGCAACTATTAAAGTTAAAAACCAACAGAAGCATTTCAACAACAGATGACAGAATACTCCAAAGAGATCTGTCTCTACTTTTAGGTGAGTAGAATTATATTTACGTAATTTCCTATATAAAAGGCTATGCTCGGCATTTCCTAGCGCGATAGGATCCGGAACGAGGATATCCGCAAGAAAACTAAGGTTACATAGCTCTTCGAATAAGCAAGTTGAAGTGGCAATGGGCAGGCCACATCGCTCGTAGAACCGACAACCGTTGGGGAAGAAAGGTTCTCGAGTGGTGACCGCGTACCGGAAGACGAAGCGTAGGGAGGCCCCCCACTAGATGGACCGACGACATAGTCCGTGTCGCGGGGAGCCGATGGATGCAGATGGCGTCCAGTCGTACGGCGTCGCGTTCTGGGGGAGAGGCCTATGTTCAGCAGTGGACGTCTGCCGGCTGATGATGATAATGAAAAATTTGCTATATATAGAGTAGGCCAAGAATTCGTTAACATTTGAATCTAAAATCCCGCGCAAACATGTTACGGGAGTTCGTGGGACCGCTGCTACTGGGATTTGCTGGCTACAATAGTAACACAAGTAGGTTTCAACAAGATGGAGCCACTTGTCACACATCCAATGAGTCCCTGCCGGTGGTCAAAGACGCGTTTCCTGAAAAGCTGATTTCCAGACGAGGCGACAGTCCTTGGCCACTCAGAAGTCCAGATCTATCGCCAGCAGACTTCTTTTAATGGAGTTATTTGAAGAATCGTGTCTACATCAATAAATCAAATACACTACGTCAACTAAAAGAAAAAATCAGCGAAGAGATATCGGCGATCTCGTGGTCTCTTTGCCGACGAGTATTCGAAAATTTCGGTGCTCGCTTAGAAGAGTGTAAACGTCGAAACGGTGGCCATTTAGGCGACGTAATTTTTAAAAAATGAATTCCAACTAATTAGCTTTTTTGTAAATAAACAATTTTTATAACATATCAAATGATTTTTTTATACGATTGTTTCAAATGTTAACTAATTCGTGGCCCACCTGTATATACCCTGGATATATATCCTGAATGTAAATAATATGTAGGTAGTATTTGTTTGAGTGGAGAGACTTTAAAAGGATTATGTCAGGAAAAAATGGTCAAAGAACTGTCATCTTAATTTATTATATCCAGTGTCAACAGCCTTTTACAGTCCACTGCTGGACATAGGCCTCTCCTTAGCAAGGAGGTTTTGCCCTACTACACGCTGGTCAGATGGATTGGAATAGGGTTTGTTTCAAGTTTTCCTTCTCTTTGTAATGATGTTGTCTTGCATTTTTGTTCCCTTAGTCACCTTTTACGACACCCACGAGATGAATAGGGGTGGTAACACTATGTATTCTTAAGCCGTTACCACACGGACAATGACAACATGTAGATATTGTGTATTATATATTGTATCTAGACAGCAATTTGTAATGTTACAATGTATTTTTATTTTTCAGGTGAACACCGTAATTTAATTCCAAAAGAAAATTTCGCAGATGACCTGTATTCTCTGGAAATAAACAATAAAATTGTTATAACACTTCCTAATGCAGCAGATGGGAAAAATTATAAGGTACTATATTTATACATGGTGTTGCTTCATTGATCTAACTGATAAAGTGGTCTCGGGTTCTATTCCCAGGTCGGGTCATAAAGAGGTATTGATTTTTCTGGTTATGAAATGCTTATACAGCCCGGAGTTTGGAAATTGGGGTGTTAACACACGTGGTGGAGAGCATGTAAAGCTGTCGTGTCGGATAGCAGTCTGCTCGGATTATGAGAGTGAGGGAACAGAGTTTGCATCTGTGTTTACGCACACACTTGTGCAGTTTGCTTGTCGTCGTCGAGACCAGCTACCATGGTTGAAATCCGAATTATGGTTATTTTTGGAGTTGGTGTCAGCCTAGAGACCACGACAATAAATAATACAATAATACTTAAATGACAAAATTAAAGACAAATACATGACTGTACACCCCTCCCAACCGCCCGCACTTCACCCGATCGCTCCTCTGTACTGCGTCTGTGTGCGTATAATAGGCTAGAATCTAGCCTAAATAGATGATAAAAAGTAACTAATTTGACTAAGGTGTCGTCTAACCGCTAGATGACACCTTAGTCAAATTAGTTATTTTTTATCATCTGTCAAAACGACAATTTTGTATGAAAAATGTACTAAATACCAAATTGTGACGTCACTGTTTTAGACTACTCAATTGAACAATATATTTCACTGTATATTTGATTGAAATTCGTAATAATAATAAAAAGTTACGTTAATTGTATTTTCCGAGATGTTTCGCGATATTAGTTTTAATGAAGTGGACATTGGTATTTATTCACGATACAGTCATTTACCCAATTGGTTTATTTATAACTTTATGCACAAATACATGCATTGGACTTAGATGTCAGGCATTTTCTGCTAGCCAACCGAATGGGCGATGCAGAAAAAAGATGAAATAGGTGCTATGTAATCTACATTGGCTGACATTGACTCCAAAAATACCAATAATTGTGGACATAAGAAGACCAACCTAAAGCGACAGTATACGTAGGTTTCTTAGGCAGTAGAGCCACGCTAATTTCAGCACGAGCGGGCCGGCTCGACCGGGGCAGTACTACCCTCTCACAGAAGACCAACCTAAAGCGACAGCATCCGTGTTGTCGTGTTTCGTTGGTGAGTGTGAGACCGGAGGCCCTTTGATGCTGGGGTTACAGTTATTGTGGTAACTGTGTGCCTTACACTACCACCATGACTCATGCCTTTTACGTCTTGGGAACGTGAAAAAGCATCTCACTAGGTCGCCATAGTGTGGGTCACCATACTGCATTTTCGGTATTCACAACTCTTGGATTCTATTCATACTTTCCATCAGATAGAGTAGAGTCACTTTGGCAGGCAATGGCTTTTCAATGCATTGTTTATTGGAGAATATTTTCTATTTAAAGTCGAGTTTTTATTTATTTATTTTTATTTAAATTTTTCTTTTTAATATTTTTTTATCTTTCTTTGCTAATCAGATTAAATATATTTGTTATTACAGATTGATCTCCTAAGAATTCTCCAAATATCTATTCTTCACGAGGATTATGAAACATTGTACTGCCTTCTAACAATTATCACAGCTATTTGTAAGTACTATTGATAACATGAACCTTTGGGATGATGGAGTTCTAGAGTGGAGATCGCGTTTCTGGAAACGTAGTGTAGCCCACAGACCTGGTGGAGTGAAGATTCGCACAAGATGGCTGGCAGTTGGATGCGAGAAGCCCTAAATCGATGAGTGACGTGCAATGGGAGGAGCCTATGTCCAGCAGTGGGCTACGATAGGCTGAGGATGATGATGATGAATAGTCCACTACCGGACATAAAAAGGAGCATTTAGTGTATATTCCTGAAGATTATTCCTTTTTTTTCGTTTGTCGTGGGTTCGATTCCCAGGACAATTAATAGTGTGTTGAGCATTGTATGTATTTAGAAATATATAACTGTGTTTATCTACAGTCTGGTTACTATTCTTTTCACTTATGGCAACCCCCTTAAACTGCTGCTTCACCAGGATTTATACTGAGGTGGTGTGTCGGCATCGAACTGACTACACGATGAGTCACTCTGAGTCTGAAATAGGAGGGATCAGGGTACAGCTTTATTACGACATTAGTTCAATGACTGCACAGTTGCCCTAGTGGTTTAAGCGGTTGCCACGACGCTCTTCACTTCGCTGAGTGTTGTGGGTTCAAATCCCAATCCCAATTTGTGTAATTCACAAATTCTTGTTCTGAGTCTAGGTGTTCCTTGTATCCGTTTCTTGTATGTTTCATTATATTTATTATATTTTTCTTTTCTTTCTTATTTGATGCAAGGGTGACAGTTATCGTGATAACTATGTGAGGCTTACACTGCCACGATGACTGTCCTGCCTTTACGTCCCTAAGCGGGGCGTGAAAAATCATCTCACTAGGTCGCCATAGTGTGGGTCACTGTCTGCATTTGCAATGAGTATGGTGACCACAACTCTTTGGATTCTATTCATGCTTTCCATCAGGCAGAGAAGAGTCACTTTGGTAGGCTCTTTATAAAAAAAATGTTTGTACAGTCCCCCGCGTCACTGGATTTATTCCTAATGCAGGCGTCGTCTTTTTCTTAAAAAAAGTAAGTTCAGTCCTTGGTACGAAGTCAAGTCTGGCTACCATAGTACAGGTTCTGTCTAGTTAAGATCACACAGCTGTGAGTGAGATGTAATATAACAATGATAAGGTCTATTCTCTGTTTAGAAGTAAATACATTCAGCATCACATCAACAGTCTTTAACTGTCCACTGCTGGACATAGACCTCTTCCTGAAAAGGAGGTCTCCCCCTTTACCTCTCCATATGAGTTGGCATAGGTTTTTTTTTCAAGTTTTCCTTCTCTTTGTAGTGATGTTGATTTGCGTAGTTTGTGCGACACCCACAGGATGAATAAGTATGGTGTCACTCCACTTTCTTCATCCGTCGTGTGGTGACTGAATGAACGCCTTAAGACAAAATAATACAATTATTATTATTAAATATGTTCTGTTACAGTAAGAGATAAACCAGAGCCCAGTCTCCAGTACGTCACGTGGAGGGTCATCCATTCCATGTTCAGATGCAGTGACGCAGTGGACGTGACGTCAGCGCTGCGGATGTGCGCGACAGCTGCGTGTGCGCAACTGGCCATTCGTGTGAGTTAAATGAAAATGGTTCTGTTTTGAATGTCAAAACTTTCTTCTGTAAAATATTTGGACATTATTAATTTGTTTGATTAAATATAGAGATAAATTCGGACGCAGATGAGATTCGGATCAAACTGGCCTATTAACTTAGGGGCCTAAACTTCGTAGGAGGGGTCCAGATGTCCTAATAACAGCTGCTCCCAGATCTATTTCAGGCGCAGAGTGGCACACCGTGTGGTTTTAATCGGTCCGATTCCGACACACCACCCCGCCGCAAACCTTGGTGGGGTGACGACCTAAGGGGGTTTCCAGACGTTAAAAAAACCAAAAAAAAGGGTCCGAAGTTCGAGTCCCACCCAGAATACCATTATTAGTTCTGCGTCTGGGGTGATTTGTTTATAATATAATGTGTTTGGAAATATACAAGTGTGTGTAACATTGTTGATAAACATACTTATTTTTACAGTCCACTGGCTGGACATAGGTCTCGATAAAGAATGTCAAGTGAGAAGTAATTGTAACGTAGAATATATGCTATAAGTACTTACTACCATATACAATAGGGTAGATAACACCCTTGTCTAATTATTTACTTTTTATCGTCTGTCAAAACGATCAATCAACAGCCTTTACAGTCCACTGCTGGACATAGGCCTCTCCTTAGCAAGGAGGTTTTGGCCTACTACACCACGCTGGCCAAACGGGTTGGAATAGGGTTTGTTCCAAGTTTTCCTTCTCTTTGTAATGATGTTGTCTTGTATACTTGGTCTTGGTGGTATTTGGATGAATAGGAGTGGCAACATTATGTATTCTTAATCCGTCACCACACGGACGCATGTGGAAGGCGTTACAATATAATTATGCACCTTGCAGTCTATAACGGATGAGGTAGATCCGGCTGTAAGAAGAATGCTGTGTGACAGTCTTGAAGTGATTCTCCTCCAAGATCCTGGCTCGGAGACGAACGGGGAGTTGCTAACGATGGTGGCTGAACAACTCTTGGTGATGATTAACTGTCCTAAAGGTGAGTGGAACTTGGTGTGATTTTATATTTGGTCAGCTTCTGAGATTTTATAAATAAATCTGTTATTCGAGAACTGTCTATTTTGAGAGCTTGCCAAAGTGACTCTACTCTACCTGATGGAAAGCATTAATAGAATCCAAGAGTGGTGGTCACCATACTCCTGTCAATGCAGTATGGTGACTCATACTATGGTGACCTAGTAAGATACATTTTCACGCCCCGTTTGGGAACGTAAAAGGCATGACAGTCATCGTGGTAAGGCTCACACGGTTACCACGATAACTGTGACCTGTATCAATGGGTCTCCGGTCACCAAGAAACCCGACAATACGGATGCTGTCGATTGTCCTGCGAGAGGGTAGTACCGCCCCGGTCGAGCCGGCCCATTCGTGCTCAAATCAGTGTGGTTCTTCTACCTTACCAGGGCCACCATAAATTTAATTCTTATTCTTTTTCAGAATCCACTTACGAGGCTGGTTTGGACATCACAAGAATATTTCTAAATGCATTGCGAGAAAACGACTCCATGTCTATCAATTATTTACCAAAAATTTTGACAATACTGTCTAAGAAAATTGTTAAAGACGTATACAAAGTCGCTACGGACATATTTATTGAGAAAATTGATATTTTTGATAATGACAAGGAAATAATGTCGGATATTGTGGGTAATCTTATGAACAATAGTAATAAAAATGATATAGAATGCGTTTTGGAGTTTTTGAACAAAGTTTTTGAAATGAAAAACTATAATGGGACTTTCTTAGTTGAAATGATGTTTGGTAACAATTTGGATGATGTTATGCAAGATGTAAGTATATTTTTTGTTATATTTTCTTAAGCTATTGCATAGCTTTTATCGTAGGCTTCGAGCGCGGCGACCGAATCAAGAAATTCCGTAACGAAATAAACCTAACACCCCCCACTCCGACCGGCACAGTGTTGCGTTGAAAGCCGTGCATCGTCTAACGTCGTTTCAGTTCGGCAGACTTCGGCACGGTGTTTGTGTGCGTGCGACTGTACGAAGCTCGCACGAATCGAGACGAGCTGCTCCGACATATGTATTATAATTGCACGAATTGATAAAAAATGCTATGCATTAGCTTTACCGCGGCAGTCCCTGAGTGCCACACGTATGTTTTTTATTTATAAAGACAACGCCCCCACTAGGAATAAATCATGTGTCGCGGGGGACTTTACAAATATACAAGAAGCGTGTGAAACATAAAGTGTTGTCCCATGTGGGGTTTGAACCCACAACACTCAGCGATCGCTTAAACCACTAGGCTAATCGTGCAGTCAAAGAATTATCATTAGGGCCGCGAGCTAACCTCACCACCAGTGGCTCGCCACGTATTGTGTGGGGCCAAAATACTGATTCAAAGAAGACGTTTCATCTGCCTCTGCCTTGATTTTATGTACGAATTTATTTCGCCTATTTTCGACTGGACGGATGGCGTAGTGGTTTGAGTGATCACCACGCTACATTGTTGTGGGTTCGAATCCCACAGGTGTGATCCACAAATTGTTGTGCTCAGTCTGGGTGCTTTTAGTCTCCGTTTCATATAAGGTTGTAATGTCCCCTCCGACACGGGATATATTTCTAATGCAGAAGTTTTTATTATATGCTGGTAGTTACGGAACCTGACTGCTAAGGGAGGTCGTGGGTTCAACTCCCAGCCAGACCTAATATAATGACGAACACGATTATCTGGGTGTAATTTATCTATAATAAATATGTATTTGGAAATATATAAGTATGTTTATCAGCAGGCTGGTTACCATAGTACTTGCTCTGCCTAGATTAGTATCAGACGGCCGTGTGTGAGATGTGTAAAATAATTTTTCAGGTTCTTTCCCCAGAATTGGAAGTAAAATTAGTAAATGTGTTACAAATATTAGCGCTGGCTAAGCAAAGTTTTGACATAAAAGATACCATATTAAAAACTTTTATAACGAAGGATTTAATCACCAAAATAATAGATTTATTATCTGTGAACACGAGTGTTGCTATGCAACAAAATATATGCAAATTTTTGAATGAATACTCTTTGCTTCTACTAGAGATCGATGAAGAGGTATGTCAGAATGATTTTATTGAATTATATTATATTATTATTACTATTTTTTACTAGACTATTATTTTAGAGACGTGGTCGCTCACTATCAGCTTGGTAAGAAGGCTCAAAGTCACCCAAAGAGCAATGGAGAGAGCAATGCTCGGAGTTTCTTTGTGTGATCGAATCAGGAATGAGGAGATCCGCAGACGAACCAAGGTCACCGATATTGCCAGTAAAATTGCTGAATTTAAGTGGCAGTGGGTGGGGCATATTACACGCAGAAGCGATGGCTGATGGGGCCGTAAAGTTCTGGAGTGGCGACCGCGTACTGTGAAACAGCGTTGGTAGGCCCTCCACAAAGTGGTCCGACGACCTGGTGAAGGTCGCGGCAGAGCTGCTGGATGCGGGGGGCACGGGTCCGACTGTTGTGAACATTGGGGGAGGCCTATGTCCAGCAGTAGACGTCTTTTGGGTTAGATGATGATGATGACGATGATTATTTTTTATGTTTGTACCTGGTTCACTTAGGTATGAATTTCGAAGGTACTCTCCTAGTTTTAAACTAGGAGAACCTTGATTCCTATAAGTCTTAAACCGATACAGCAGGTTACTTCCTATCAAAGGTTTCTGTTAGATATTTTGAATTCAGGGAAAGGTTTCCAGATCCCTTTTATTTAGGATGCATACATCAAAAATATAACTTGTGATATCATCAAATTGTTTCTTTTCCAGAAAACTCTGAAATGCCTCACTAATTTAATAGAAAATTTACAACCAGAATCCGTACCAACATTAAAAAACGATTTTGCAGCATGCATTTGCACGTTTAAAAATATTCTCAAAGTGTTGCCACCTGAAATAAATAAAAGCTACGAAAACTGGTGTAACAATTTAAACTTGGAAGCCATTACAGAAGAATTGAATAGGATAATTAAAATGGCGAATATATTTGGGACTCTGGATATTTCTGATGAAATTTGCCAGAAGATCCAGGCTTTGAACATATTGGCTGGTGTCTTTGATCATCCAATATCGTATTCTAGGGCCTGGATGGATATCTTATTAGAGAAAGAGGACCAGATACGTCATAATATAGCAGCAGATATGCTGTCGATAGCAGAAAAGTGTTTGAGCTGCTCCGAGTTTGAAGATGTTATGGAAAAAAATGGAGATTTTGTTCTGAAATATTTGAGGGTGTACTTCGAAAGGGTATTATTGTCAGAAGGGGTTGTTACAAATACTAATTTGTTTATTGAAGTGTTGAAATATTTTTGTAATAATTATAAAAATTACGAGAAACATTATGATAGAGTACTATATATTGTTGAGAAGGTATGTTTGTCAGTTTGTTCGTTTTAGACCCTACAATTTTATTTTTAAGGTTCAAGGGCAAATGGATCATCGTATGGTAAGTGATTACCGCCACCTATGAACGCTTACAACTCCAGATGCAGAAGTGCATTGTTGGTCTTTGCTCACCCTCCCCTTAATTTAGACATAGGGTTACGTTGACTCTTTTGACTCTTGTTGAAAAGTCATGAAAAACAAATAATTTATCTTAAAAAGCGACTTATGCTTTCAGAGATCAAAACGCTAAAACAAACTATCAATTTTTTTTTCAGATATGGCCTAGTTTTGATGAGTTAGACTTGGAGGTCAAACTTTCAGTGGCTTCTGAACTCCTCCGGCTTACTAAAGACGTTGGTTTGATATCACCAGTAAAGTGGGTGATGAGTGCCATCATATTACCAGACACCGGGCTAGATCATAAACTCAGGATGATCACGATTCTGCCAGGAGGATCTGAATACAGGTATCACATTGAAGTTTAGGTTTTCTTTTGATTTATTTATTCTCAAAATGGTTGACTTTTTTTTTCAAAAATTTACATATGTGTGTGACATACACAAGTTTTGACTTCCTTACAAGAGTGCCATCTGTTGTGATACATCAATCCTGAATCACGATATGAAAATTTCGATCAAATACCAAAAATTCCAGCGACATGCGGCCCAACGATTGATATTGGAAAGTTGTATATATGCAAATCGGCGCGAGAATTTCTATATCGCGATACAGGATTAGTAGTTACTCTGTATCGCACATATGCGCACACACACTGGTCTAAAACCATATCGTTGTAATATATGTAAGAAATAATTCTCAAGAGCGTATATTCCGAGCCGCCATATGCTTATACACACCGGTGACAGTCGATTTCATTGTGATATATGTAAAAAACAGTTCTATGACAAGCATAAATTGAAAGTTCACATACCACCTCTCTAGGTAGTAGAGCCACGCTGATTTCAGCACGAGCGGACCGGCTCGACCGGAGGCCCATTGACGCAGGGGTGACAGTTATCGTGGTAACTGTGTAAGCCTTACACTGTCACGATGACTGTCGTGCCTTTTACGTCCCCAAGCGGGGTGTGAAAAAACATCTTGCAAGGCCGCCATAGTGTGGGTCACCATACTGCGTTGTCAGCATTTGCAATGAGTATGGCGGCCATGCTTTCCATCAGGCAGAGTCACTTTGGCAGGCTCTTGAAAAACTATATCAGTGTTGTGTGTGTAAGAATTCTTAGTCAGATAAGGGTAATTATGGGAAACATATGCGGACACACACACACAAGAAACTTTGTTAGAGGAAACAGACGGAAATGGCACTAAACTAACGAAATCAAAGTTCGACGTGTCTTCGTTAGACATGGGTGTTTTGTCTTGTGCTGTATGGGGTCTTACTTTCAGCTCGTGTTACCGTTCCATGGCTGGCACTCTACCCATCTATCTATCAGAGATGGTAGGAAACCACGCTGGAGTACTTCGAGCTCTGCTGGATTCCCTCGCAACCACCGGAGACCTGACTCTCTTGGATATCATCATCACGTTTGCTGCTGGTAAATGCCAATCACTTTTATTACTAGCTTTTTCCCAGGGATTTGCTGGTTTTATTGTTGTTTTTTTTAAAGTAATTCATAAAAACTACAATGTCTTACTAGAAGTTTACATTTTGACAACAATTGTGTTAAATTTGCCGCTGCTGGACATGGACGTTTTTTTTGCCTTTTTAAAAAAGACAACGCCCGCACTAGGAATAAATCCTGTGTCGCAGGAGACTACAAACATACAAGAAACGGACACAAAGAACACCCAGACTCAGAACAACAATTTATGGATCACACAAAATGTAGACCCATGTGGGGTTTGAACCCACAACACTCAGCGTAGGAGAGAGCGGCGTGGCGACCACTTAAAACACTTTTTTTTTTTTTTAACGTTGAAACCCCCTCGGGCCTTCACCCCACCGGGGTTTACGGCAGGGTGGTGTGTCGGAATCGGACCGACTAAAATCACACGGTGTACCACTCTGCGCCTGAGATAGGAGGGATCCTGGAACAGCTGTTATTACGACATCCAGATCCCTCCTAGCGCCTGCCCGCTAGCGCGACCACTTAAAACACTAGGCCAACCGTGCAAGGAGGACCGGAAGAAGGAACCGTAAGGATCTATTGGTCTACTATGCCATGCTGACCAGACGGCTTGATATAGTGTTTCTATCAAGTTTTCCCTCTATTTACAGTACTGTTGTCTTGTGCAGTTTGCTCAATTAGCCAGATCTTACAACACCCACAGGATGAAGAGGGGTGATGAAACTCCATATCTTTAATCACCACTCCGAAAAATGCCACGTTACACCCTGAGACTGTACGGATGGCTAGTGAAGCGGTCACCCTGCTGCTTCCTGCGTTGAGTATTGTGGGTTCGACCCCAATATGATCAACAAATCTTTGTTCTGAGTCTAAGTGTTCTTTGTGTCGGTTTTTTGTATGTTTGTTAAGTCACTGACAGGATGTACTATATATACTAGCAGATAGTAGAACCCCGCTGATTTCAGCACGAACGAGGCAGCCCTCTCACTGAAGATCAACCTAAAGCGACAGCATCTGTGCTGGCGTGTTTGTTGGTGAGTGTGAGCCCATTGATGCAGGGGTCACAGTTACCATGCTAAGTGTGGAAGCCTTATACTACCACGATGACTGTCATGCCTTTTACGTCCCCAAGCGGGGCGTGATAAAACATCTCACTAGGCCACCAAAGTGTGGATCACCATACTGCATTGTCTGTAATCGCAATGAGTATGGTGACCACAACTTTTGGATTCAATTCATGCTTTTCATCAGGTAGAGCAGTCACTTTGGCAAGCTCTTAAGCAAAAACAATCCTAGTGAAAGGGTTGTCTTTTATAAAGAAAAAAAGGACATAACCAAATCTCTTTCCTTCTCTTTCCAAACCATGGTACAGCTGAAGATACCAAAGGCTGGTGGGACGACGCCATAGATGCTTGCATGGCCTCAGTGGCAGATAGAAGAGATGAGAAGATCTATGATGCTGCGTACAAGATGATGAAGAAACGGACCGGCTTAGGAGGCTGCCAACGTGTCTTTCTGCCTCTGTTGAAGTAAGATATAACATCTAAATTTGTGACTGTCTAATTTTTATAGTATAAAATGTGATACGTCACCTGATGGTAAGTAACCACCGTTGCCCATAGTCACTTTCAACTTAAGAGTTTCAATTTACACACCCTACCTCCCCCCGGGGTATGAGGAGGAACTAGGCCCTGATTAATTGTCTGGATTTAATAATTGGGGCGGCGGAAATCGGTTTTTGATGTTATTAAAGACACACCATTTTAGGTTTCTTTTTGGATTTATTGCCACGGTGGTGCAGTGGTAGCGTATGCGACTGCTGTGCTTGAGGTCTCCGGTTCGATTTCCGGGTCGGGCCAAATGTTTATGTAATCTAAAAATGTTTGTTTCCGAGTTTGGGTGTTTTCTATGTATAATGTGTATGTATTTACAAATAAAAAAGTATATATACGAGTATATTTATATTAGTTGTCTAGTACTCATAGTACAAGCTGTGCTTAGTTTGGGACTAGATGGCGTTGTGTGTCAGATGCCTGAAATGTTATATTTTCATAAATGTTGCAATACCAAAATCAATGAAATCGGTCCCACCGTTCCCGAGTTCTAGGTAACAAACGAACAGCAATTCATTTTTATACAGAAAGCTTATGTCTATTTGCAGACACTCCACCCGAATATTTTGCGAAGATTATGCTTCAAAGATCATTCCAGACCTCCTCTCAACCCTGAAAACTGGTTTCAAAGAACCAACAAACACAGAAGTATTCAGAGAGCGTGTATTATCCTATGCTAAAGCATTCTCTATATTACAAGTTATTATTGACAAGGTAAAGTATGTGAAGCTGTTTCATTATAAATGAAAACCACAAATACACATTGAACAAATACAACAATAAACAAATAAAACACATGCTGAATAACACAGCGTTGGGAGCCCCCTCCCCTCTAGGTTTTCCCACGATTTGGTGTCACGGGAAGCCGTTAAATGCGGATGGCACGGGACCTGCTGTTCTGGAAAACTTTGAGGGAGGTCTATGTCCAGTTGTGGACGTCTTTTGGATGAGATGATGATGATAATGAGGGAGTAAATCTCAGGATTGCCTATTTTCCAAGGAAGATTATAACAACACGCTATTACCAATAGGAGTCGGGCATAATTGGAATATATTTATGGATTTTGAGAGACACGAATGAAGTTGCGTGGGCCAGTTTGGAGATAATAGTGTACCTTGCAAATTAAAGTTTTATTCAAATCAGACTAGTAGTTAGTACTAGTAGTAAGAAAAACCAGCCGCCATCGCCTTAAATAGAGAGTTTACCCGCAGATGGTGCCTGCGTTAGCGAGCAGACGCTAGGAGGGATCTGGATGTCGTAATAACAGCTGTTCCGCATCCCTCTTATCTCAGGTGCAGAGTGGCACACCGTGAGGCTTTAGTCGGTCCGATTCCGACACACCACCCCGCCGTAAACCCTGCTGGGGTGACGGCCCGAGGGGGTTTCCACACGAAAAAAAAAGGGTTGCAAATTTTCTAAGCTTAATAACAGCAGTTCCTGGGTGTCTGCTGTTCAAGGCGCAGAGGGGCACACTGTGTGGTTTTATACAGTCCGGTTCCGACACACTGCCCCGCCGTACACCCCGGGTGGGGTGACGGCCTGTAAGGGTTTCCACACATTTAAAATAAGAGTTTTAAGTTTGCCTTCTCGCGGTTTTGCCCTACCTAGTTTGCTCTCTTAGTCGACTCTCACGAAACCCAGAGAATGAAGGTGGCAACAATCTATATTTTTAATCCATCCACTATACAGATAAACATTTTCTAATTGAATTTTAAATATTTTAGATACCTTCCAAAAATTTGGAGTCTGGAATCATAAATGCGAAAGCTGGTTCTCAAGATCCTTGGCATGTTGTAAAGGAGGTCTGCATATGTTCTATGACCTTGAGATCCAGGGTCCGATGTCCGGATAATGCTAGCTCAGCTCTCCAAGATGCCTGTCTGTAAGTACCGTATCTGAGTTGAGAGTAAGTTGTATTTAGACGCGGCTATTTGATTCTCCATCCTGTTATCTTCTGCAGTCTTCTCCAAGCCACAGCATACAACTGCCTTACTACAGCCATATGTAAGAGAAGACCATCTCAGAAGCAGTATACCGCCGTGTTCGACATCTCTGCGTGGACCAACATTGTGGACCCTCATGTTGAGTACGAATTTTGGCCAAAGGCTTATTGGGTAAGTTACTTAGAAATTGGTTATTCATAAGGTCAGTGTCAGGTGTAGTTGAAAATCAGCGTTAAAAGTCAATCTTCTGGCACAATGCTGACCTGGAGCTGTTGTGTCAGCCGTACGACACTCAGTGTCATTATGAAAATGTTAAAAGTTTTATATAGGCTCCTCACAGACCAGAGAAAGAAACATAAGAAGTGTGATCAATGGTAAATTCCAAGAGACTCTTTGCCGCCTAGACGCACACAAACGATTAATAATTTATACACACATAAGGAAGTCTATGTTCATTCGTCCAAAGGATTTAAGGAATCTAAGCGCCACTTACCATGTTACTAAACACAACTCTATGTCTTGTACATAAGGTAACGTTTCACCTGCAAAATATTTTTGTGTCAATTTCGAAATATTCCCATTGAAAATACAATTCATTGCCTGCTCTCCTGATACTGGACTCTTTACTAAGAATATATTTATTAAATTCTTCGTGTGGTGACGGATTGGGTATAGAGAGTGTCACCACCCCTACTCTTCCCATGGGTGTTGTAAGAGGCGACTAAGAGAACAAAGTATGCAAGAAAACATCACTGCAAAGAGAAGGAAAACTCTAAACCAACCCGTCTGACCAGTGTGGCATATTAGGCCAAATCCTCCTTGCTAAAGAGAGGTCTATGTCCAGCAGTTGTCTGTTAAAGGCGGTTGATAATGATGTTAAATTACGTGCAGTTCCGTTCAGCTGTTTTCGTGTTTTTGACGAATAAACGTCCATCTATCTATAAAGGTTGTAAACACTTGTAATATTATACAAGATTTTATACAGGTGTTATAGAAAAATGTGATTAGGATTTTAAAGCTTTCTTTTGGAGTTTACTCCTTAAGAATCGGTTTTTTGATATAAGGCGCCCGGTATGAGTAAAATGTGAGGAGTAAAATCTACTGAACGAATGACTTTGTTACGTTTTTTGTGCGGCTGCACTGGTTTTGGTGCGGCTGCACTGGTTGTGAGTGTATTAAGATGTGTATAGAGTATGCTGCAAAGCGACTATATCTAAGATACTATATCTATATTTTATTTTCATTAATTTGTTAATTTACCCTTTCATACGGTATCAATCTTTTTTCAGTTAATTTCAGTTAAATAAGCTTTTTTGCGTCTATTTTGACAATCGTACTTAAGGAGTAAACTCCAGTCGTGCGTCGGAGCAATTTTTATAAGATAACACACAATTTTTTTAAAAGCCTGTGAAAGTGACTCTACACTGCCTGATGGAAAGCATGAATAAAATCCAAGAGCCCTGATTCTGGGGGTAGGGACAATGAGCGGCGACGCATTTCTGAGTTTTACAATATTTACCTCTTATATTGCAAAAAAGTCGACATTACGTCTTTCCTAAGAAACAGTCTATATGTGGAGGGACTTGGGACGTCTTGTCCCTCTGACACAAAGGGAGGATCCTCCGACCTGGCCAGGTGATCATGCCTGGCGGGCCACGGCCCAACAGTTGATATTGGGATGTTGTATATATGCTAATCGCCACGAGAATCTCTATTTCGTGATACAGCATTAGTAGTTGTTTAGTAGTTCATCACACTCCGTAGTTCGATGTATCTTCGCTAGATGGCGCTGTAGTATATTTTTCTGTAAGCGCTGTATGTGGAACTCGCCACAATATATATTGTTCTGTTTGTGTTAGGGTGACAACACATCACGCAAACAACGGAGCGGACCCGACGGGGAGGGAACCAGCAGTGTGTTAACCACTTTGACCTACTCTAGGACAGTCCGGACCAGGTAATCTTTTATTGTTATTTAATATTTTTTTTTGTATTTACATCCACAAATAAACCATTACAAATGGTTATTGTATCAACATTTTTGGAAAATAAATTGTTTTAGAGGAATAACTGCCTCGGTGGCACAGCGGTAGTGAATGCGACTGCTGTACTTGAGGTCTCGGGTTCGATTCCCGGGTCGGACTAAATGTTTGTATGATCTGCAAATATTTATTTCGAAGTTTGGATGTTTTCTATGTAAAACATGTGTGTTTTTACAAAAAAAAAGTATATAAGTATTCTATCAGTCAGTCTAGTTATCATAGCACAAGCTCTGCTTAGTTTGAAACTAGATGACGTTGTGTGTCAAATGTCCTGAATATTTATATATTTATAATGGGCGAAATAAAATATATAACAATAAATAAACAGACGTTAGACACACAGCGCCATGTACCTTCAAACAAAGCAGAGCTTGTACAGATTAACTGATAAAATACTTATATTTTGTTTTGTAAATACATACA
The DNA here is from genome assembly GCA_949316085.1 of Hypercompe scribonia. Classification (NCBI taxonomy): domain Eukaryota; kingdom Metazoa; phylum Arthropoda; class Insecta; order Lepidoptera; family Erebidae; genus Hypercompe; species Hypercompe scribonia. The sequence goes on from OX438994.1 coordinate 2,233,247, forward strand.
CATTATACATAGAAAACACTCAAACTCCGAAACAAATACTCGCAGATCATACAAACATTTACTCCGATCCGGGAATCGAACCTGAGACTTTATGTTCAGCAGTCACATACACTACCACTGCGCCACCAAGGCATGTTAGCCCATTGTACACATTAAAATTATTGTTATTATAGTTTATTCATGGCAACCCTGTCTGAGAATCCCATGCAGTACGACATGATACCCAACGAAGATGACGAGGAAGATGAGGTGAGTACGAAAGATGGCACATGTAACATTTTTTTTTATAGCTGTAATGGAATAGGCGTTTGTCTTCCATCACACCTGATGGAAAGTGTAGATGAAGACGAGGGTGGTACGCGCCCATCCAAAAGAAACCTGTTCACTCTACTCTTAAAGGCTCCAGAGTTCAACTCATCAGGAAAAATAGACCCAGGCAGGTCGTTCCAAATCTTGGCGACTCTCACCAAAATAGATAATTTAATACGTATGAGGTGGTCTAATACCAACTATGATAGATTAAGAATACAGAGTATTACCGACCTCATTCCTCCCATGGGTCTTGGAAGAGAGCAAACTGCAGGACAACAGCACTGCAAGGAGAAGGAAAACTTGACTCAAATCCTTCACCAACCCGTCTGGACAGCGTGGTATAGCAAGCCATAACCTCCTTTCTAAAGAGAGTTCTATGTCCAGCAGCAATTTTTTTTTAAAAATATGCTTGTCTGTGTTGACGGATCAAGAATACATAGTGTTACCACCCATATTTATCCCGTGGGTGTCGTAAAAGACGACTAAGGGAACAAAGTATGCAAGACAACATCATTACAAAGAGAAGGAAAACTTGAAACAAACCCTATTCCAGCCCGTCTGGCCAGCGTGATATAGTAGGCCAAAACCTCCTTGCTAAGGAGAGGCCTCTGTCCAGCAGTGGACTGTAAAAGGCTTTCGATGATGATGATGACTTATGCTTGATATGTATGATATGCATAGGGTTCCCACCAAGAACTTAGGGCCCCAAGTCAACCTCACCTGCAAGTGGCGCATCTGCTGATCGACGGATGAGGCTCTGGTAAACAAAGCATCCCGATTACCGGCAATAGGTTCGCCACCTATTACGTGGGACCAAAACTCTGGTAAAAAGTGGACGTTTAATGTCTTTTTTTTTCTATATTAAGAGCCTGCCAAAGTGTCTCTATTCTGCCTGATGGAAAGTATGAATAGAATCCAAGAATTGTGGTCAACATACTCATTGCAAATGCAGACAATGCAGTATGGCGACCCACACTTTGGCGGCCTTGTGAGATGCTTTTTCACGCTCCGCTTGGTGATGTAAAAGGCATGACAGTCATCGTGACAGTGTAAGGCTTACACAGCTACCACGATAACTGTCACCCCTGCGTCAATGGGCATCCGGTCTCACACTCGCCAACGAAACACGACAGCACTGATGCTGGCGCTTTAGGTTGGTCTTCTGTGGGAAGTTAGTACTGCCCCAGTCGAGCCGGCCCGCTCGTGCTGAAGTCAGCGTGGCTCTACTACCTAGAACCTCTCTGTCTTCCCCCCATGAAATAGTTGTGATTTTATGTATATATACTTGCTGTATTAAAATTAAACTGCCCAGGATATAGAGGAAGAGAATCCAGTCGGCTACGAGAACCATCCGCTGAACGCTCACGGCTGTCTGGTTTCTATCACCGCACTGCTGGAACATTCCAGCACCCTGGAACATACGGATTGGCTGAACAAACTTGCTGAAGGGCTTACATCTGGTTTACCAGTGAACGCTAAGTGGACTCTTGCGCAGGTAATTAGTAAAAGATCTATGTTCACCTTATTTGGTATTCCCCCCCTTAAACCGTCGCCACACGGATTGTATTTAGTGTCTGGGTGTAATTTGTCTATAATATAAATGTATTTAGAAATATGTAAGTATGTTTATCAGCAGTCTGGTAACCCTAGTACAGGTTCTGTCTACTTTTCATGCCGCCTGGAGTGTGGTCGCGGGTGGACGGGACGGGTTTTCCCTTCCATCCGCTACAATAGGCCAGCCGCGAGGAGGCGACGTCCGCGTGTGCCGTACGTCGCCTAAATGGAGAGGTTATCCGCAGATGGTGCCCGAGGTAGCGGGCAGGCGCTAGGAGGGATCTGGATGTCGTAATAGCAGCTGTTCCCGGATCCCTTCTATGTCAGGCGCAGAGTAGCACACCGTGTGGTTTTAGTCGGTCCGATTCCGACACACCACCCCGCCGTAAACCCCGGTGGGGTGACGGCCCGAGGGGGTTTCAACATGTTGAAAAAAAAGGTTCTGTCTACTTTGGAACTAAAAGCGAGATGACTGTGAGGTTACTATTATCATTACAATTATAAACTTATTTCTTGATTTACAGGCTATATGTAACGCTGGAATGGAACTGAAGCCGCACGCTAGTGTTTTGACCCCAGCGTTGCTTGACCTCGTCGCTAATACACCTAGAGTTCTTGGTGATATTCAAGTACTGAATAGTCTTCACATAGAAATTGTGAGTAGCATATATATATTTTATATATCCATCATTACCATCACCTCAACCAAAGGATGTAAACTGGATATAGGTCTCCACCAATGTTCACAACAGCCGATCCTGTACTGACCACATCCAACGGCTTCCCGGGACCCTCATTAGGTTGGATTACACTGTTGGCTTACTCTGCCTGATGGAAAGTATGAAAAGAATCCAAGAGTTGTGGTCATCATACTCATTGCAAACGCAAACAATGCAATATTATGGCCTAGTGAGATGCTTTTTCACGCCCGGCTTGGACGTAAAAGTCATGATAGTCATCGTGGCAGTATAAGGCACACACCACGATAACTGTGACCCGTGCACCAATGGGCCTCCGGTCTCACACTCACCAACGAAACCCACCAGCACGGATGCTGTCGCTTCAGGTTGTTCTTCTGTGAGAGGGTAGGATTAGGCTGTTCGTGCTGAAACCAGCGTGGCTCTACTGCTACTTCTTGATTTTTTCCAGCTCTGGACGATAATTAAGTGGGATATAAAGGTACTGCCACATTACAACACTATAAGTTTGTGTGCTAAGTACCTAATATCGACTTGCATCGAATATAGATCTCAAGAGGGAGTCTCCAGAAATCTACTGAACACCTTCAATAATGTTCTGATGATGTACGGCAGCTGCATGAATATTGATTGGGATGAATTGCAGAAACATATAGATGGTGAGTTTTTTATGTTATTTTGGATGGTAAGTGACCACCATCGTTCATGGACACTTGTAACTTTAGAGATATATGTGCGTTAAGGTTCTTTGAGTACCCACCCCTTAAAATGTTGCTCATCCGGAAACCTATTTGCTATTGCTGAATAGTCACTACCCTCTAACTAGGATAAGAACCCTGTATGAAGCTAGCATACTAGCGTACTAGAAGCAACCATGCATCACCACTCCAATTCACCCCATAGGTGTCGTGAGAGCCGATTAAGAAAACAAATTACGCAGGAAAACATTACTGCGAAGAGAAAAATAACTTGACACAGATCCTTTTTTTTAACGTGTGGCAACCCTCACGAGCCGTCATCCCACTGGATTTGTGGCGGGATATGGTGTCGGAATGAGACCGACTAAACCCACACGGCGTGCCGCTCTGCGCCTGGAATGGGAGGAACATGACACAGCGCTCGCCCGTCCTGACGCGGACACCATCTACGGTACACGCGACCGTTCCATCTTCGCGGCTGGTCACTGTAGCGAATGGAGGCGAAAACCCGTCCCGTCCACCCACAGCCACTAGAATCAAATACTATATCAACTGATTTTACCAGCTTGGTACAGTAGATCGAAACCTCCTTGCTTAGAGGGCCTATGTTTATTGAAAATGTTGATCTGATACAACATAATTTGTTCTCGTTTTCAGAAATCCCTAAAACAGCATCTTATTTATATCCCATACTCCAAAGAATCCTTAAAAATGGAATAATAATACCAGGCCTTCTAAATAATATACTAGCCAAATTTGTGGTTAACGATTGGGTGAAACCGTCCAAATTACCCGAAGTGTTTGGCTTGGCGCTCTCTCTGGAGAAAGAGAAAGATGAATTCTTAGCCAAGTTCTGGCATGTCCTTGCCAACGTGAAGAGCAATAAAGTGGCTGCTTATGTCAGGGTTTTGAAGTATGCTCAGCGGTTTGATCCCAAATGTTGTAATAGACAAAACTTTAGGTGGGTATCTAACACTTACAAATATTTTCGTACACCTAACATACAATGCCATCTTGTTATGAACTAAGCAGCGATTGTACTATAAAAATTAAATTGATGGAAATAACATTTATATACTTTCGTTTAGAAACAAATATTTGCAGATCTAATCTAATCTAATCTAAAAAGGCAATTGCCATATTAAGAAAATAAATAAAAAATGTATCGAGGGGGACTTTACAAACATACAAGAAACGGACACAAGAACACCCAGGCTCAGAATAACAATTTGTGGATCACACAAACTGTCCCACGGGGTTTGAACCCAGAATGCTTAACACAGTAGAAAACGGCGTGGCGACCACTTAAACAACTACACCATCTGTGCAGTCATTGGGTTCTATCCGGGAATTGAATCCAAGACCTCAGCAAAAAATGGATGAATTTAGTTATTGTCGTACGTTTAATAAGACTAATCCCTCCCACACGCTCACCACTGTAACTCCTCGACATCGGTGACACACGAACTGTAATTAATACTATTCGTCTAGTTTTGTTATTTAGTTTAATGTTATTTTCAGTAATTATCTATTTAAATTTAAAAATGTATTTACCGTGAATTTTTTTCAGAATAATCACAGACTTAGCGTCTAAAGTGGAAAGAGCCAGTTGTCTATCAATAATTTCTGTATATTTAGAAAATTGCGTTGAAGAAAGCTCTTATACCGAAGTTTTTGAAGTTATTGGACTTAAGGAACTCTTGGATGGGGAAAACAAAATCATAATCGAAGCGCTGAAGGTAATATATGCAAAGGGTTATTTGTTAAGTTGCATCAAAAAAGTCGGCCCACGTATACTACCTTGAGGTATTCCATAACTAAACTACACCTAAAACTTTTATATCAATTAAATTATCATTTTTTTTATTTTATTGCTAATTTCTAAATCATTAAAAGGTGTTTTTGTCAGTTAAATTTTAAATATTACAGTACCTATTCTCATTTGACTCGGGTGTTGATGTATCAAAAGCTGTGTAAATATCAGGAGACATTCTTCTTCTGTTTCTTCAGAAACAGATTTTTTGCAAATTTAGCAAGTGAGCAGACGAATCACATGATGATAAGTGGTTACCATCACCCATAGACACATACGAGTACAATTGATGCGACAGGAATGTAGGCCCTTTGAGTATGAAAGGGAATAAAAGCAAGGGATTTGGGCTTCTGATAACTGAAACATTACCCTCACATGGTTAGACTTTATTTTTCTTTAGGTGGCGCATAGTGGTCTGAAATACATGGACAGTGAAATGAAAAAAGATATACTACATGCAGTTTCTGTTAATTGCCGGAACAGCTCTGTCAGTGTCCGTAAACAGGCGTTTGCAGTCATATTGAAGATATTTCAAGGTATTTTATGATCATCTTTATCATCATCGTGATAGGTCTGTTGGTCTACTAGTGGTTAATGTTAATGATTGCTAATCATTTGAATGAAGAAGCATCTCACTAGGCCGCCATAGCGTCGGTCACCATACTGGATTGTCTTCATTCGCAGTGAGTATGGCGACCACCGCTCTTGGATTCTATTCACACTTTCCATCAGGCAGAATAGAGTCACTTTGGTAGGCTTCTATAAAAAAAATCAAAGGTCCTAGGTGCGATTCCCACCCAAAGCAAATAATTGTGTGATAAATAAATATTTCGGACATTTAACACACAGCGCCATCTAGTTCTTGCTTATGCTATGATAACTAGACTGACTGATAGAATACTTATATACTCTTTTTTTTGTAAATACATACATATTATACATAGAAAACACCGAAACTCCGAAACAAATATTTGCAGATCATACAAACATTTGGTCCGACCCAGGTATCAAATCCGAGACCTCAAGCACAGCAGTTGCTTTCGCTACCGCTACGCCATCGAGACAGTTTTTATTTATATATAATATGTGTGTATTTAGGAATATATGAGTATATTTATCAACAATATAGTTACCTTAACATAGACTGCACAGTTAAATACAACTATTCCTTTATGGTCCAGGTGTGCCGAACTTGATTCTTGACCAAATATGACCCCAAACGATTCAGCCGAAACAGAGATAAGCCGCAAAAGACCAACACTTCAAAATGGTTTCAGATTTAGTGATAATCAAAATAGACCACTCGGCAAAGAGAAGGGCTCTCCAAAGCACCCCCATACTAGACACCATGGGTTTCACAGGTTTCCATGAGGTTGTAGTAAGGGAAGTGTCTCAGGGAGTGTTTGATGAGAATGAGGAAATAGCCAATATGATGAAGGATGGATTGGAAGTCTGTCTTTCTAAGGATATGGCTGTGAGGTTTGTATTTAATTTTTGACTGTATGGATGTAGTCCGTGTGCTGAGGAAGTAAGAACACAGGGAGTCACCACCCTTTATTCATCCCGTGGGTGTCGTAAGAGGCAACTAAGGGAGCAAACACGTCACTGCAAACAGAAGGAAAATTTGAAACGAACGCTTTAACAACCCGTCTGGTCAGACTCGACAGGCCAATACTTCTTTTCTAAGGTGAAGTCTACGTCCAGCAGTGGACTGTTAACGGTTCTTGATGATGATGACTGATGTGATATTAAGTCAAGGTCGTTTAAGCGGTCCTCACGCCATTTTCTGCTGAACTGATAGCTATGGGTTCAAGCCCCACATGGGACAACACTTTGTGTGATCCACAAATTGTTGTTCTGAGTCTGAGTGCTCTTTGTGTCCGTTTCTTGTATGTTTGTGAATTCTGCCGTGACACTGGATAACGCGATAAAATTGGAGAATTTTATTAGTTCGGTTTGATGTATTTTTATCTGCTCCTGCAAAGATTATTTCAAGTAAACCCTGTACGAGTAGAGACGGATTAAGGGTACGGAGTGTCACCACCCCTATCCATCCCATGGGTGTCATAAGAGGCTACTAAGGGAGCAAACTGCACAGGGGAAGAGCACTACAAAGAGAAGGAACCAACCCCACTTGTCAGTATATAGTAGGCCAAAAACTTTCTATCTAACAGGCGACTTATGTTCATTATTGGCTTTTCAACAGCTGTTGATGGTGACACGCAAGGGCATCGCCAAGGGGGGGGCAGGGAGGGGCAGCTGCCCTCCTTAGAGATTCTGAAAAAGTTACCAAATGTAATGCAACCAAAGTCCTAATTTCTTGAATTATGCATTCACCAATTCTATTTCTAATATTCCGTACGCTCAACTACGCTCTGCTCTGTTGTTGAAGCGAGAGAGGGGGAGTAGGGAAGCATTGTTCATGGAGAATGAGAAAACTATGAACTGTAGTAGATAAATTCAACCGGGTTACGGCTGGCGACACTCTTGGTGGCACGACTTAACCTAGGGAAAATATGCATATAGAAAATAAAAAAAAAGTGATTTATTAATTTAAAAATTATATTATAATTTATATTTATGTTAATATTTCAGATTTGCAGAAATATTTTATTTATTATTTTATATGGCAAGGAAGGATGGGAAAGATTTATCACACTGTGGCTACTTGTTATTAGATTTACTATTTAGAGATATAAAGCGACAAGACGGATATGCAGATGTCAAGTTAAGTGACCAACCTTTGGCACCCAGGTCAGTATTGTTTAGTATTTGAAAAGGGTTATGCCTGTGTGTAACGCATTAAGAATGCGCATAACGCAAGAAGAACCTTTTTGTAACGTGTGTATACGTCCTCGGGCCGTCACCCTACCAGGGTTTACGGCGGGGTGGTGTATCGGAATCGGACCGACTAAAACCACACGGTGTGCCACTCTGCGCCTGAGATGAGAGGGATCCGGGAACAGCTGTTATTACGTCCAGGTGTGAACATAGGCCTCCCCCAAGGTTCTCCACAACAGCCGGTCCCGTGCGACCCGCATCCAGCAGCTTTCCGTGACCTTCACCAGGTCGTACGACCACCTTGTGGGGGGCATACCAACGCTGTGTTGCCCAGTACGCGGTCGCCACTCCAGAACTTTACGGCCTCATCGGCGATCGTTTCTGCGTGTAATGTGCACCGCCCACTGCCACTTAAGTTTAGCAATTTTACTGGCAATATCGGTGACCTTGGTTCGTCTGAGAGTTCGGTTGAGATGATGATGATAATTATATACTTAGTATTCACTTGGTTGAGCGAAAGCGCACTTGGGTATGGTCTACGGTATGTTGTCACCTTGTTGGTATGTTGTGTTTTTGTTTTTGCTGTTTTAATGTGTTTTTTTTAGTTTTTTTTTATTCTACAGATTATTGTTTTACTTTCGTTTTGATTTAAAATGGTACAATTATGTTAGCTGTGATTGGCTATAATTGGATAAGCGCAAAAAATTTATTGGATATTGTACTTACAAAAGAATCGTGTATCATTTGTTGGTGATTTAAAATAAATAAAATAAAATAATAATTGTCATGCAGTCGGATTTTGTGTTACTTTTCAATACTTAGGTTATTTTTAAAATTAATTTCAGTGACAACAATATTGGCTATGTTACCTATACCACTCTTGGGCAAGTCGTTGGTAAAAAGCAACTTGGTAAGTTATTATTCTTATTATTATTTCTATATTAAAAGCCTGTTAAAGTGACTCTACTCTGCCTGATGGAAAGCATGAATAGAATCCAAAAATTGTAGTCACCATACTCATTGCAAATGCAGACAATGCAGTATGGTGACCCACACTATGGCGGCCTAGTGAGATGCTTTTTCACACCCCGCTTGGGGACGCAAAAGGCATGACAGTCATCGTGACAGTGTAAGGCTTACACAGTTACCACGATAACTGTCACCCCTGCATCAATGGGCCGCCGGTCTCACACTCACCAACGGAACACGACAACACGGATGCTGTCGCTTTAGGTTGGTCTTCTGTGGGAGGGTAGTACTGCCCCGGTCGAGTTGGCCCGCTCGTGCTGAAATCAGCGTGGCTCTACTACCTACAGATTATTACTAATATAAAATAATTATAGAAAAAGCGGAAGGTGTAGTTTTTGGGCAGTCAACTTATCATGTTTTGTGTGTGTCGTGGGTTTCAAACCTTAATGGAACAATGGATATTATATTCCTACTGCGGAGTTGTCTTTCCAAAAAAGTAAAAGAGAAAGAAACAGGTTATGGAGAAACAGGACCTTCAACACAAAAGGAGGATCCTGCTACCAGGCGAGGTGATAATGTCATGCGGACCGCGGTCCACGCGTTGGCCGTATGTATACCGTTCGGATAACTGCACGATGCAGGATTAGTATTTACTCTTTAGTTCTACATGTCTTTGTTAGATGACATTGAAGTATATTTTTAATTGTATGTAGAATTTGCCACAAAAATGATCTTAAAGGAAATTATATATAGTAAAAGAACATCTTATAATTAAATTTTGGCTTAACTGTAGCTCTGTTAGTCTCCGTGTGGTGACAGATTAAGAATACAAAGTGTTACCACCCATATTCATCCCGTCGGTGTTGTAAAAGGCGACTAAGGGAACAAAGTATGCAAGACAACATCATTACAAAGAGAAGGAAAACTTGAAACAAACCCTATTCCAACCCGTCTGGCCAGCGTGGTACAGTAGGCCAAAACCTCCTTGCTAAGAAGAGGCCTATGTCCAGCAGTAGACTTATAAAGGCTGTTGATGCTTTGCTTTCGTGATGTTTCTGTCCCTAGTTATTTTTATTGCAACCTTAAGATCACTTTTCAAAAACAATTTCCAGAGATCACTCGGCGAGAAATTGATGTACAAATGTCTGTGGCAACAATTTTTGATGTTTTCGTACAATCATCAAAGGTAATTTTTGTTTTGATCTCTACTAAACAAACAAATAAACCGCGTACTGGTAAACGCAGCGTTGGTAGGCCCTCCCCAAAGTGGTCCCACGAGCCAACCTAGATCACTGGGGAGGACCCAAGTCATTGGCTACGGGTGACTCGGGACCGGCTGTTGTAGAGATCCTTGGGAAGGTCTATATGGACGTCTTTTGCTTGTGATGATGATGATGAAACGAAAACAACGGGATTTTCGTTTTAATATATGATTGCCTACTAATTTCCCACATTCCTGCTGACGACCAACGCAATAGTAGACTTTAGTGTAGCGAAAACCCACCAGTGAATGTCAAGTCGTCCTTTCTTGTCCCTCACACCACATCCGATGGTACCTAACACCTCATCCATTGGTCTCTCATATCGCGTCCATTAGTTCGTCTCAGAACGTCCATTAGGCCATCTCACCAGTACCGTTAGTCTCTTTCACCACTACTGTTAGTCTCTCACAGAGCACGATCGTTAGTCCTTCACACCACAACCGATAGTCTCTCACAGCACGGTCCGTTCTCTCACTACATACATTTTTCATTCATAGAATATCAACTAATATAAGTGAATCGTGGTAAAGACTCTATTATATGTTATTTCTTCAAGGTAAACTCCCAAATATGTCAAGAGCTATGCCTCAAATTAATGAAATGCCTTCAAATGCAAGGTTCTGGACCCAGGTTTGGTCTCGATTCAGTGATGGCAAAATTACTAACTGATATGCTGAAAGAAGAACCTAACTGTTTGACGCCATTTGTTCTAGAAGCTTCTAGAATCTTTTTGGATAGTGTCAATTCAATAGAAGGGTAAGTGAAACTTATAATCGTTTGCCATTAAAGATTTTGACGCATTGATCATGTTTCAAAAAATTATCATTACGTACGGAAACTTTAAACTAGATTGGTCAAAGCCTGTGATCGAGGCTTCATCGTTGCGCCGCTATTTTCTTAACACAAATAATCTACTTACTAGCTGTTGGTATAAAGTACTTTATAATTGGGTTTCTTTATAATTTCTCACATGTATATTGTCCGTGTGGTGACGGATTAAGAATACATAGTGTTACCACCCCTATTCATCCCGTGGGTGTAGTAAAAGGCGACTAAGGGAACAAAGTATCTAAGACAACATCATTACAAAGAGAAAGAAAACTTGAAACAAACCCTATTCCAACCCGTCTGGCCAGCGTGGTATAGTAGGCCAAAATCTCCTTGCTAAGGAGAGGCCTATGTCCAGCAGTGGACTGTAAAAGGCTGATGATGACGATAACATATATATGATATAAGTTGTGTAACGTTTGGTGCTTGAAGTTATTTTGGTACCTACTATTACTAAATTATCTAGGCCACTATAGTGTGGGTCATCATACTGAATTGTCGACATTCGCAAAGAATATGGCGACGACCACTCTTGGATTCTATTCATGCGTACCATCAGGTAGAGTAGAGTCACTTTGGTAGGCACAGGATAAAAATAAAATAAAGAAAATTTGAATTTAACGACGGTTTCTACATTAAGCTTGTGGCTTGTGTAGCGGTAACCAAGACGAGATTTTGCATTATTCATTTATTGTTTTTGTCATTCAGAGAATTTCCAAACCACACCAAAAAATGACGAATACTGAGTTTTTGTCGTTGCAACTATGTTCTAGTACATTTTATTTTCACTAAAATCAAGAGATAGAAACTAAATCTTAATGACGTAACAACAGAATTAGTACCATTGTCACTTTGACATAGTCTACTCTAATCACTTAGTATTTTTTTATAAAAGTCCAGTTGTAGTGACATTGTGCAGTTCTAAAAAACAATCAGGGTATATTATACAGGGATCAGACAGCCGTGTGTGATAAAACTCTTGACCAGTTCTACCGTTTTTGTTAAGTTTGAACTGTGCTCGTAAGTCCAGCTCTATCACTTTTTCTATCTATAGTCTAATTGTATCACTTAAATACCAGTTACTAAGTTCAGTATACTAACTGAAGCTAACTCGATAATGAAATAAAATATTAAACAGCTTTGAAGCCCCGGTGTTTCCACCATTTACAATTTCTGTGGTTACAAGATCGCTCCCGTACGAATATGGTAGCGAATGCAATTGTTGTGCTTGAGGTCTCAGGTTCTATTCCCGGGTTAAACCAAATGTTGTATGATCCGTTATCCCGTAGTTCATGTTTCGAAATTTTCACAAAAAAAAAAGCATATAACTATTCTATCAGTCAGTCTAGTTATCATAATATAAGCGCTTATTTATTTATTTTATAATTACAGTACACAACGATTAATAGTTAATAAGTCCACTTCTATCCATAAGTCTTATCCCATCACTTTTAGTCTCATTCTGTTGTACAGATATTATGTTATTTTTCAGTTTAAGAGATTCTTTGAACATTATGAAACGAAAAGTGTTACATGCAGAGGCATCAGCGTATTACGATATAATAATTGAAGACTTAGTACTTCGTAGTGATGGAAGGGACTTCTTCAATTTTAGGTGAGTATCTAATATTATAAAGAGAAAATATCAAGAAAATATCTAAAGGCATTAGAGCCACGCCAATTTAAAGCGACAGCATCCATGCTGGCGGGTTTCCATGGTGAGTGCGAGACTGGAGGCCCATTGACGCAGGGGTCACAGTTAATGTGGTATAACTTTCAAGCCATTTACATCCCCAACCTTGGTATAAAAAGCATCTCACTAGGCCACCATAGTGTGGATTATCATATTGTATTGTCTGCATTGAATATAGTGATCAAAACTCTTGGATTATATACATGCTTGCCATCAGACAGATTTGAGTCACTTTGGTAGGCTCTTAAAAATTATTGGTATTATGAAAAAACAAAAATAGTAATGACTGCACGATTGACCTTGTGGTTTAAGCGGTCGCCACGCCGCTTTCTACTGCGCTGAGTGTTGTGGGTTCAAGCCCCACATGGGATAACGCTTTGTGTGATCCACAAATTGTTGTTCTGAGTCTGAGTGTTCTTTGTGTCCGTTTCTTGTATGTTTGTAAAGTCCTCCACGACAGGATTTATTCCTAGTGCGGGCATTGTCTTTTTTTTAAAAAAAAAAACAGCGACAGACGAGCAACATGATTTTACTTGCTTTGATTCTTTGTTCATTACACGTAAAAACAAAACCCACGTCCGTGTCTCCAAGAGCACTTTAAACCGTAGGTCCCGGTTCTCATGAGCGTCTATGGCTACCGCTACAGAGAAATCAGTGCTCTCAAATATACTGATAACCTTTTTTTTACGTGTGGCAACCTTTTGGGCCGTCACTCAACCGGGGTTTGTGGCGGTGCGGTGTGTCGGAATCGGACTGAATAAAACCATATGGTGTGCCACTCTGCATCTGGAATTGGAGGGATTCGGGAACTACTGTTATTAAGCCATCTGGACCGCTCTCAGCGCCTGCCCGCTCTGATACACTATCTATGGGTATATTCTCCATTTAGGAGACGTACGACACAGGCATCTCGCACAAGCAGGCATCTCATTCACCCGCGACCCAACTCACACGGCATGAGGCACTGTATATGATGCTTCTTCAACCTTCGAATTCTGTTCACCCTCAGGGTTATGGAGGTCCGATACCAGTCGCTCCGTGGCAAAACTGAATTTGTAGCTGACCACTGATAGTCTTTGGAATAATAAAAATTAGAAAGGGTTTAGCCGGATACGTATGATGAGTCGGCCCCCAAATGGGAATCGATATCGAAACTTATGTTTTAATATCGACGTGATGTTCAAACACGATTTATGTACTTTTCGCGACCGACTTCCACTTTGACCTTGAGATAGAGAGTAAAATATCCGTATGCTTGACTATTACTGAATGTGATATATCTCTGAAGCTAATTAAGATAAAGAAGTGAAACTAACGCGAGGTGTTAGGTTACATTACAGAGTATATCACATATTTTTTTATAATTTTTAGAATAAAAAATTACATTAAAAAAATAAAAATTAAAAAAGTCATGTTTTTTTTTCTGAGATCTCTGTGACTTACAATCACGAAATTAATATATGTTATGCTCCTTTGTGTGCTCTATTACCCATAAAAATTGCGTCAAAAAAAAGTTGGTGCAACACAACGAAAAAAAATTATATGTGATTCGCGCCTTGTAGTGTGAGTGTATAAACAAACAAGTTCGAACTTGTTATCGCGATGTTTACTGCATCGTTTGTTTAGCTAAAGTCGCAGTCATTTGTATTACATAAGAAGGCAGTCATTTGTATTGCACAAGAAGGCAGTCATTTGTATTACACAAGAAGGCAGTTTGTGACTCAAATTCTGTCATAGGTATTTTGTATCAGCATTTTGAAATTATTAACTATCGAACCAAATCATTATTAAGTAATAATGTCGAGAAAGTGTAAAAATTCTAACAAGTACCTGTGTAAGATTCCTAGTTATAAAAAAATTATAAAGAATGAAGAAGAAGCTAAAGTGTTTAGTGACTGTTTGAATAAAATCGTAATAGTTAATGATATTTTTTGTAAGAAGTGTCGACTTATCCCATATGTTAACAAAAAAGCTTCTACTTCTAAATGTGCAGCATTTAACGAGGTATCTTTAAGCATAAAAGAACCTGGTGAAGAATTAGCGACTAGAGAAGTGCCGGAAGAAACTTACGTTTATTCTGAAGATTCTGATAACAGTAGTGACAGTGATTTTACATAAAAATACCATCTGAGTGATGATTATATTGAAATTCCATTTCAACGTGTTGCATCTATTCACAAGTATTGCATTATATGTCAAATAGTAAATGGAAAAGTAATGGCAAAAGTAGAATGGAAATAGAAAATACTTTAAGTCAAGAAGTACAAAGTCAGCGTTGGAACCGAAAAAAAACTACACTGCAATGTTTAACGGCATCTGAACTACTTGATTTTCCACGTTTGACTGAAGATCAGCTCAAGATTTTATTCACAGGCTCATATCAATTTTCACAAGCTATATCTTACTTGGCCGAAATAATGGACGATCAAAATAATCTCTCAGTACAATATGTGAAATCAGCACCTAATATCATCAAAGCAGAAGTAAAATCAAGACATACATATAAATAGAAAAGTCTATCCAATTTACATTCACTATATTTCCGAAGGTAATGACTACAATAGTATTCTTCGTTATTGCTGTGATTGCCCCAATGGCGAACGTACAGTGGGATGCTGTTCTCATGTAGCAGCTATTATTTATTATCTATCATATGGACGATATTTGTCCAAAATCGTACGTCCTGCTGAGGTCCTAACTAAGTTATTTGCGACTCAAAGTGTTCCGATTGTAATTAATTTCAACAGTGACGATGATTAATATTTTGTTTCTTGTATTTTGATTGACACGAAAAAGTAATAATAATAAGTATTGAACACTGGCTGTTTTTTTTTTTCATGTCTTTTTTAACTATTATCCCATCTCTTTACTTATGTTTTAAAACAAGCTGATGTGAAATTTCGAAAAAAAAAACTGATGTAATGTGCACCTTATAATACAGGGGTATACCATAAGACAGAAATCACATATAATTTTTTTTCGTTGTGTTGCACCAACTTTTTTTGACGCGATTTTTATGGGTAATAGAGTACACAAAGGAGCATAACATATATTAATTTCGTAATTGTAAGTCACAGAGATTTTATTTTTTTAATGTAATTTTTTATTCTAAAAATTATAAAAAAATATATGTGATATACTCTGTAATCTAACCTAACACCTCGCGTTAGTTTCACTTCTTTATCTTAATTAGCTTCAGAGATATATCACATTCAGTAATAGTCAAGCATACGGATATTTTGCTCTCTATCTCAAGGTCAAAGTGGAAATCGGTCGCGAAAAGTACATAAATCGTGTTTGAACATCAAGTCGATATTAAAACATAAGTTTCGATATCGATTCCCATTTGGGGGCCGACTCGTCATACGTATCCGGCTAAACCCTTTGATGAAAAGTAGCCCAAGTGTTAATCCACCCTGGAATCAGCTCTATAAACACACGAACACACATTATAGCTATGCAAATATTAAAATTTGCAAATAATATTTTTTACAACAGTGTATTTCTTTTTCAGTATTAAACAAGAAACAGATGATGTTGAAATGAAGGATGTATATCAACAATTTTCCATTGAAGGTTAGTATCAATAGAAATGATTGTTTTTCTTAGCTCTACTTACCCTTTCGGGGCTGCAGGCGTGAGGATAACTTCGAGCAACAGTCCGAACCCCTCCCTAAGAGCAATATTCCTTCCTATATTGCCCTATCGTCACGGCTTGTAATTTTTAAATGAAATATCTAAGTTCCGTCCGTAAATGTCCGTGTGGTGACGGATTAAGAATACATAGTGTTACCACCCCTATTCATCCCGTGGATGTCGTAAAAGGCGACTAAGGGAACAAAGTATGCAAGACAACATCATTACAAAGAGAAGGAAAACTGAAACAAACCCTATTCCAACCCGTCAGCGAGATATAGTAGGCTAAAACCTCCTTGCTAAGGAGAGGCCTATGTCCAGCAGTGGATGATCTAAGTTCAAATTGGCTGACAATATATGATATTTATTGGAACGAAGTTCCTTACGGCAGGCTTGGAGGGGATAGGGATTTCGCTGCGGGACCGAACTGAAAAAAATGTGATAGTAAAACCGTAAGTGGAAAAAGTGCGTGGAATAAATCTGTGGAATAAATCTGTGGAAAAAAGTGCGTGGAATAAAACCGTTAAATGAGACGTGCGCAGGCGCGAAAGCGCGTCATGTGTGCTATTTTATTATTTTAAGGAATTTATTATTTTATTTCCTAAAATACTGAATTTCCTAAATACTTTCTTGTACTTAAATAAAAACTAATCAGCAAAATTTAAGAGAAAAATCAAGAAAACCTACATAAAATTGAGCACGATTTTTTTTGCAAATTGTGTCGATTCCACATTATCCGAAGGAACTTCGTTCCTACCTGGTGTCCCACGACACCATTCATTTTTATTTTCTTTCTCTCTGTGGTGACGGATTGAGTATACAGTGTCACCCTATTTATCCCGTGTCGACATCCACGGGAGCCTACTAAGAGGCCAAGGAACCAAATAACGCAGGATGAAATCACTGAAAAGACACGGAAAACTGACAAACCCTGTGGTTTGTGTTAAGTTTAGGCCTTTGTTCAGCAGTGGACTTAAAAGCTATCGATATAATTGCATTTATAAAAACAAATAAACAAAAATACTGATAATAATGAGAGTAAGTCTTCAGGATACGCGCGCACATCGTCACATTTTACTACATATATGTAGTTTTACCGTCACGCGTCAACATTTTTGTTTTGAAATTCTAACTTTTTTTGGTTCGAAAGGGCATAGCCGGATTAATATGGGAATTCTGCCCCCCATGATTAACACCAATTTTCTTTAATTTTTTTAAAAGTGGTGGAACAATTCAAAAAAAATTAAAAACTAATTTTGTTTTCAAAATATTTCGTTTTAATAAACTTACATTTTTTTTAATACACATAAATACGTAAAAATTTTTTTTTACCAAAATATTTCTTCATAAAATGTAAACAAAGAATTTCACAGTATGAAAAAATTGATAAATCTCACCTTTAGGTGGCTTGAATCAACAATAACCCTTCTAATCACTTTAACCTATTGACTTTTTCTGTTTATCTTTTGCGTTGATAGATTTTTTCATGTTTTGGACTCGTAAGAATTAGAAAAAAAATCATCATTAAATAATTCTGAATTTTACTATAAGAAAAAAAAAATACAAAACAGTTTTTTTAATATCTCGAATACCGTTCGAGTTAAAGAGCTAAAAATTGATGTGAATTATTTTCATTCGACACCAAATCGACCCCCTAAGTATGAGTCAAAAGAAATATGGGGGCAGAATTCCCATATTAATCTGGTTACGCCCTTTATTTAACTAGATAATGCGTTATAATAAAACTTTCTTTCAATGTATTAAATACCTTTTTGTCTATTATTAGTGTCGTTTTCCCTACAAACATAGGATAACGCGAAGGATAACATTTTTAGAAAGATTTTTATCTTGTTACGCTAAGAAGTATACCTTCTTACGTGCGTACAATACGTACACACACAAGTTTTTTTTATGTTTCAGGCCTTACAGAAGTTTTTGGTTGTCTATCCAATTGGGACGATTTAAGAATACAAGACAAAGAACGTATAGAGGGGTTGTTACCACCCTTAATGATTGAAAGAGAACAATTTCAGACGTATCTTGCTGAGTATTTCGAAGCCAAGCATAAAAATCTAGGTAAGAACTTTCCCCCTTAGATAAAGGGGTTGGGATTTTTTAATGATGATGTACTCTTAGCTGACACCAGCTAACTACGCGGGAGATATAGTGCACAAGTGTGTACGCAGACACAAGTGCACTTTCTGTTCCCTCACTTTCACAACCCGATGGGACGGCTATCCCACATGACCAAGGAGAGATCAAGCACATGACCTTTTGTAAGAGGTGGCCAAACGAGCAGACAGGTAAACTGATGTTAAGTGATTACCATCGCCTATGGGCCCTTACAGCTTAAAAGTCATAAGTGGTCTTTAAATTCCCGCTCCCCTCCACCGACGGAAATAGGAGGATAGTTAGGGTTTCGTTAAATGAAAAAAAAATAAGCATAAAAATAGTTTTAGTAACTTCATTTACTTACTAAATGAAAAGCTAGGACAGAAATGCTTAATACCTGTTTGCTTTGAACAGATCTAAATGTTCCTAAGCATGGTTCTCTTACGGTGTTAGTGAAACCTTACTCTGTTCTGATATAGGGAACAAACAGACAGACACACCTGACTGTCAGTGCACACCGTCATCCATGCACACCTGCAAGGCCAGAGGCACAAGCGCTTGCGGCTCTTTTAATTCTCCCCCAGTATGGAAGGGGAATTCGACGCTAATGATGTTATACTCCGGGATCTAATAACCTTTCTCCCAAGTGTGAATCCGCCCGTCAGTGTCTGTTGTTCTTGTGGCCTCTTCCACATAAGTGTAAACAGCAAAACAAACTACAGCGCCATCTAGCGAAGATACATCGAACTACAAATGATAATAATGAGCTACGAAGCAACTATTAATCCTGTATCGTGAAATAGAAATTCACGTGCCAAATTAACATATATACAACATCCCAACATCAACCGTTGGGCCGCGACCCAGCAGGCATGATCACCTCGCCTGATCAGAGGATCCTCCCTTTGTGTCGAAGGGACATGACACCCGTTCCCTCTACACTCTCGATTTTTTTCACTCCTGAACGAAGGTCTCCCCAAAAGCGCCAACTGTTCTGGTCTTGGGTAATCCGCATCCATCGGTTACCAACCCTCTTCTTCAAGTAGTTGGTCCATCGTGTCTGTGGGCGCCCTACACTACGTTTGCACAATCGCGGTCTCCACTCTAGCACACTTTGGCTCTAGCGACCATCATCTCGTCTGGAGACAAAGTATGGATGACCAGCCCACTTCTACTTCAGCGTAAAGATTCTCCCTGCGATTATGTTTGATAAAATATTATGTTATGATCTCTTTTTTTTTTTTAATTGTTGACAGATTATAAAATTTGGTTCAACAAGATGGCGGGCGCGTATGTGTCGAGTAAGTTGGGTGAAACAGTTGTACAGTTCAAACAGAACTGGTTCCGGGACATGGAACGCTGGCCAGTCAGAGATTTTGTTGTGTCTGCTGTAAGTAAGAATTGCACACTTTTGTAATATATATATATATATATATATTAGTGGTGTAACACGTGGGGTGACGGATTAAGAATACTGAATGTAACCATATTCATCTCGTGGATGTCGTAAGTGTTGACTAAGGAGAGTAGAGAGAGGGTCTTGAATCAAACCCTTTCTTTTTTTGTTAACGTGTGGCAGTCCCCACGGGCCGTCACCCACCGAGGCTTACAGGGCGGCGGTATGTCACTCTGCGCTTGAGAGAGGAGGGATTTGGGAACAGCTGCTATTACAAAATTCAGGCACCTCCTAGTACCTTCCCACGCTGTCATCTCAAGGCTGGCCACTGTAGCGGATGGAGGGGAAAACCCATCCACCCGTGGCCACACTTAGCATGAGGCGCTGGTAACTTGAATCAAACCCTATACTAACACGTCTGGCCCACGTGGTGTAGTAGGTCAAAACCTCGTTGCTAAGGAGGGGCCTATGTCCAGCAGTGGGCTGTTAAAAGCTATTGATGATTTTTTATTTACAGATTATTCAATTATTTACTAAGAAAGTAAATAATTTGACTGCCTCGGCGGGGTAGTGTGCGAATGCTGTGCTTGAGATCTTGAGTTCGATTCCTGATTCGGATCAAATGTTTATATGATCAACAAATATTCATTTCGGAATTTGGATGTTTTCTATCTATAATGTTGTCTAGTACCCATAGTACAAGCTTTTGCTTAGTTTGGGACTAGATGGCGTTGTGAGTCAGATGTCCAAATTTTTTTTAACATCACACTAAGTATTTAAGATAAAATGTGCTTTATTTGTAGGTAATCGAAGGTATAAAATGGCCTGCAGATAATAATCTAATGACATGCGATATTAAGACGTCAGATTGTTTAGCGGAATGGGCCGCTAGACTTATGATCAGGTACACTATTTCTATACAAAACTACTTAGGATAATAAGGGTTCTGCTCTGCTCCTGACAGTGATTACTAATGTATTAAAATCTGGTCAATCTATGCAGTACAATATCACTCACTCAAAGAGAGAGTAACTATCACGCAAAGAGAAGGATAACTTGACATAAACCCTATATCAACATATAGCTAGCGTGGTATAGTAGGCCAAAACCTCTTTTGTCCAAAAAGCCTACGTCCAGCAGTGGACTGAGGCTGTCGATGTTTTCTTTTTTTTATTTACAACCTATCAAACTGACTATTCTGCCTGATGGAAAGCATGAATAGAATCCAAGAGCGGTGGTCGCCATACTCACTGCGAATGACGACAGTGTAATATGGCGACCCACGCTATGGCGACCTAATGAGATGCTTTTTCACGCCCCGCTTAAAGGACCCGGGATCGTAGTGGGAGGGATACACGTGCGCCGGTAATGAATTCCAGGCTTTAACCGATCTGCACAGGAAGGAAGAGCCGAACCGCTTAGTTCGGGAGCGTATGTCTACCATTCTGAAACGGCGACTTCCAAGGAGAGGATGGGATCAGGGATGATGTGATGTGATTGGCCTATTATATACAATGAGGACTGTCAAAAACAGACTTATCGTTTTCTATTAGACTAAGCTACCTATACGTTTTTTTTATTAAATATTTGGGCTGGTCTAGTAGTTAATCGACCTGACTGGATAGCCAAAGGTCGGGGTTCGATTTTCATCAAAAACACTTAATTACGTGATAAGAAGAAAACGATCACTTGTTCTGTCTCTGGGTTTAATTTATCTATAACTAGCTGACCCGGCAAACGTTGCTTTGCCATGTAAATTATTTCTAAGTAATTTGAGCGGGATGAAAAATGATTAAATTACTAAAATGGCTATTAAAAAATAAGGGTTGATCGTAGAAGGGTGAAAATTGAGGATTGTATGTATTTTTGTATGTTGTATCATAAAAAAATTGAAATTAAAAATTTTATCTAAAAAATAAAAAAAAAAATTAGGGTTGTACTACCCCTAACATTTAGGGGGATGAAAAATAGATGTTGGCCGATTCTCATAGATACTGGATAAGCACAAAAAATTTCATCAAAATCGGTCAAGCCGTTTCGGAGGAGTATGGCAACGAAAACTGTGACACGAGAATTTTATATATTAGATATGTATGTGTTTAGAAATATATGAGTATGTTTATCAGCAGTCTGGTTAGTATAGGCTCTGCCTAGTTTGGGATCAGACGGCCGTGTGTGAGGTGTGTTCAGTTCAAACAACCTATCACCGTCCACTGCTGAACGAAAATCTCCCCCAAGGAACGCCAATCATCCCGGTCCTGGGCAATTCGCATCCATCCGCTGCCTAAAACCTTTTTCAAGTCGTTGGTCTATCGCGCCGCAGGGTCCCTACACTATGTTTGCCCAATCGTGGTCTCCACAGCACACTTCGGCTCCAGCGACACTGGGTTCGTCTGGAGACGTGGCTGGCCCATTTCTACTTCAGCATACTGATTCCCCGTGCGATGTCAGTTACTCTAGTTCTCTGTCGAATAACCTCAGTCCGAATTTTATCAGTCAGAGAAACACCCATCATCGCACGTTCCATCGCATGCTGAACTACTTTAAACTTAGTGTTCTTAACTTTAAACATGTTCAATTATTATTATTTATTTTAGATCATCATATTTTGAGGGTGATGACAGAAAATCAATAAAGTGCCGTGGTGATGAACTTAAATGGTGTTCAGAGGCCAACGAGAGACAGCTACCGAAATTAGCTCTTCAGTGTATCGAGAGGAACAAGAGGTAAGGGCTTTTGATTCCACCACTCTTGTATTCTACTCATGCTTTCCACCAGGTAGAGTAGAATCACTTTGGTTGGTTTTTATAAAACAAGACCCTATTGAGGTTAAACAAGTACTTAGTCAATTTGAGTGTCATTTCTGGGAATAGAACTACAGTGGACCCTCGGTAATCCGGCTCCTGTCTAAATCCGGACCCCCGTAATCCGACATCAATAAATCAATTTTCTCTAATGTTGATCGTGCATGATTGAACAGGTTACAACTTGTGCTCGACGCGTAGGTATTGTTTCAATTCCGATTGCTTAGTTTGAATTTGACTACGTGTGATAGCGGTGCAGCTTAGCGTTTTTTCATTGTGCATTACGTATACATACCTAGTAATGTCGTCACAAGTCCACAAGGCAACATATAGAATTTTATTGTTTGTCTGCATTTTGTCGGTTTATAAGGTACTCTTTTGTAAAAAAATCCAGGCTGTAGGGAGCCTTAGGCAGTATTCTGTAATCCGACAAATTCGATAGTCCGACACTGCCCTGCAAAACGTTTGTCGAATTACCGAGGTCCACTGTACACACACACACACACAGACACACACACACACACACACACACACACACACACACACACACACACACACACACACACACACACACACACACACACACACACACACGCACACGCACACACACACACACACACGTTTTCTTCATATATTTTAACTGTTCTCTATTTCCTTGATGTGCCTAAACAATGCACATTCCTCCAACAATCTTAAGGTGGAAGGCGCTGGCGACTGTAGCATAAGTTACACTAGTACAGTCATCAACAAATTCTTTTATCACATTAAAAACGCCTTACGAAAATTCGTGCATTAGATGAAGAGAAAAATGATTAAAACCAAATGATGAAAATAAAAAAAATAATTCATACTATGGGGCATTTTTCCATGGGCGTTGGAACTCGCTTACCATCATGTTACTACCCATTTACCCTATTAAAATATAGCGTCTATTCAACAGCTCCTTGTTCGAAAATGAAACATTTCCTTGGTTTTATGAGAACGTCAAGGCTCGAAGATTGGTGGCTTTAAGAGAACATGACACCAGAAAACTGCAGAAGGCTCTGGAAGCAACAGGTAAGAATAATCCACGCATTCAAAGCCATTTCATACCAGGCTTAGAATTTCCACTACTGGATACAAGGTTCCTTAAATACATCCTGCAGGTATCCAGCTGATTTTCAAAGCTGAATTGATGTCCATAGCATCCATAGCGTTTAGTGGTGATGTACTGATTTCTGGCCACAGCGGCCAGTCTCAACGGAGACATACTAACTATACAGGAGATACCATAGTGTACAGGTGTGTGCGCAAACACAGGTGCACTCTCTGTTCCCTTACTCTCATAATCTTATGGGACGGCTATCCGACAGGACCGGTATAGGACCGACGGCTTTACGTGCTCTCTGGGCACGGGGGTTGCGACCCCAACTTCCAAACTCTATAAAATGCGTCTCTTCTTTGACAGACATCATGAAATTAGCTAGTCAATGTTTTCGTTTTGAAGTTATAGTAAGACTTTCAATGTCTTTCTTTTCATTTTTCTATTATTATTGTCATTTTCCCTACAAATATAAAATTACGCGAAGATAACATTTTTGGAAAGATTTTTATCTTGTTACACCAAAGAAGTGTAACTTCTTACTTGCGTGCATAAGTATACACACGTTTTCTTTCAGAAAGAGAAGATAAAGACATCTCAGTTGGATTGAAGCATTTGATTTTGCAGTTACGAAAGGATTTGGGAGGTAAATTTAGTTTTGATTTTGACCTTTGTACATACAGAACGCTACATACGGTTTCATGGTTAAATTGTTTCGTTTTCCTCGTTGTGCACTTTTTGTGATGGGTAAAAAATGTTAAACTCGCG
Source organism: Hypercompe scribonia (assembly GCA_949316085.1). Classification (NCBI taxonomy): domain Eukaryota; kingdom Metazoa; phylum Arthropoda; class Insecta; order Lepidoptera; family Erebidae; genus Hypercompe; species Hypercompe scribonia. Next base: position 2,257,652 of record OX438994.1, read on the forward strand.
TCAGGACACATGAACTGATAGAAAATTTGTGAGACGGAGGGAGAGTAGACCGCCGGCGCGACGTAGGAGAGGAAATATCTCCCTCTGTTTTTACCGCACGGTGAAAATGTACATTTAGGTGTCGCAGGGCGCTTTCTCGAATGTGCGTGTGTATATAAATCGTTATGTTTGTGTACGACAGCGCAATAAATGAATATTGTATTTTGCCACATAAATAATAGTACTTTTATTCTCACAATTAAAGCAATTCGTGCAAAATTATTCCCTAACCATTCCAAAATATCAAAAATGCACAACGTTAACATTCTAATTTTCACTTCTGCCAGAACTCCCGGAATGCAACCAGTTGTTTTTTAAATTTACGATTTTCTTCCAGTCTTACCTAAATCGAAGCTGGATGAGATGTTACTATCCATCAACAATATCACTGAAGCTCACAGCGGTTTCTTTTCAAACAAAAATGGCGCTGATCTGAAATCTCTGTATGAGTTCGCTATGGATCATTATGATGAGTTATGGGAATCTAGTGGTAAGATATGTAAGAGGTTTTTATGTAAAATTTCCCTGTCTGGACTGATTATTTTTCATTGAATCTAAAATTGGCAATGACTACACTCCAAATTGAGGCCGGCTCGACCGGGGCAGTACTACCTTCTCACAGAAAACCAACCTAAAGCGACAGCATCCGTGCTGTCATGTTTCGTTAGTGAGTGCGAGACCGGAGAACCATTGGTGCAGGGGTGATAGTTATCGTGCTAAGTGTGTTTGTCTTACACTGCCACGATGAGTGTCATGCTTTTTACGTCCCTAAGCGAGACGTGAAAAAGTATCTCACTAGAGTGCCTTAGTGTGGTTCACCATACTGCTCTGTCTGCAGTCGCAATGAGTATGGTGACCATAATTCTTGGATTCTATTCATACTTGCCATCAGACAGGGTAGAGTCACTTTGGCAAGCCCAGAATAAAAAACAAAAAGCAGTTAATAATCAAAACGTCATTATGTCTAAATCAGAGATCTATTCAAACCAAAAACAATTCTTAGACAAAATGCATAACACACACACACACATTTTCTAGCAATCAGATAACACACCTGGAAGTAATTGCACTACAAAAAATTTCAGGCACATCTACTCAGGCTGAAATAATTTCTGATATGGCAACACTAATGGGCAATATTATAGATGGCAATCTAACAAAGGATTGGAACCTGTCAGTAACTATATTATTAAATAGATTGGGGTCTTTTGATGGTGTACTGAGCGAAGAGACTTCTAAGAAGCTATTAGACAAGGTAATTATATAATGTCCTTTTCCTGTTTAAGTGGCCTGTTGATCTAGTGGATAGCGACCCTGACTGCTAAGACAGGTCTTGGATTCAACTCCCATCCAGGAAAAATATTTGTGTCACGAGCTCAATAATTTATCTATGATATGTATTGCAAGCTCTACCTACTTTAAGATCAAAGTGTCATGTGTGAACAAATGGTCGTACTCATCACACAATTATTTGTTTATGGCGACTTCCACATACAGTGTAAACAAAAAGACATACTACAGCGCCATCTACCGAAGACACATCGAACTATGGAGTAATGAACTACGGAGCAACTACTAATCCTGTATCGCGAGAATGAAATTCTCACGGCGATTGTCATATACACAACTTCCCAACATCAACTACTACAACGCTAGGCATGAACTCCTCACCTGGTCGGAGGATCCTCACTTAGTGTTATTAGTGGGACATGACCCCCGGTCCTCCTGCCTCGGTGGTGCAGCTTGCTTACCATGCAGGTGCTCTGCTCGAGGTGTCGGGTTTGATTCCCGGGTCGGACCAAATGTTTGTACAATCTACAAATATTTGTTTCGAAGTTTGAGTGTTTTTTATGTATAACATGTATGTATTTACAAAAAAAAGTATATAAGTATTCTATCAGTCAGTCTAGTTATCATAGCACAAGCTCTGCTTAGTTTGAAACTAGATGGCGTTGTGTGTCTAATGTCCGAAATATTTATTTATTTATATATTTAATTATCTCCATGGTAATTTCGACCTTAACTTTATACTTACTTGCTACCTAACTTATCAGGTAGTAGGGCCACGCTGGTTTCAGCACAAACGGGCCGGTTCGCCCGGGGCAGTACCACCCTCCCATAGGAGACCAACCTAAAGCGTCAGCATCCATGCTATCGTGTTTCGTTGGTGAGTGCGAGACCGAAGGCCCATTAATGCAGGAGTGACAGTCCTCGTGGTAACCGTGTGAGCCTTACACTACCACGATAGCTGTCATGCCTTTTACGTCCTCAAGCGGGACGTGAAAAAGCATCTCACTAGACCACCATAATGCGACCACAACTCTTAGATTCTATTCATGCTCCCCATCAGACAGAATAAAGTCACTTTGACAGGCTCTTAATATAAAAAAAAAGAAACTATATCTACACCAATGGTTAACTTCCAGATTATGTTAATACTACCATCACTAGATACGTACAATATTGATCAGTTAAAGAATGTCAGCAACGCGTTCCCAACTAATATCTGGAAGACGTACAACATAGATAAAGAAGAATCATTCGGCCTCTGCAAGGAATATTTACAGTTAATTTGCGACCCTGCGTACACCTTAGCGCAATATTGCGCTGAATTATCTAAAGGTAAGCTTCCATGTGGTGATGGGTTAAGAATACGGTGTGTCACCACCCTTATTTATCCCGTTTCGAAGGAGCTAACTAAGGGAGCGAGGATAACATCACTACAGAGCAGGTAAACTGGCAACAAGCTCTGTATCAAACCGTCTCAGCAACGTGATATAGAAGACAAAATTTGCTTTCTACCGATAAACTTATGTCCAGCAGTGGACTATTAAAACCTGTTGATGACGATATTTACATAGCTTCAGACCAGCAGGGTATAGCACCTAAACCTGCTTTCTAAGAACTCCCACTAGGAACTGTTGAACATAGGCCTCTGTCTCTTAAAACCGGTTGAGCCGTTCGAAGGACTTCGTCCAAAAACACCATAACACAAAATTAGACAAATCAAGTTTTCGTTTTAAAACATCTATGCCTATATTTAAAAAAAAACTAATGTGGGTAGAAATAAAAAAAGACTGTTTCGTCAAACAAACACCTGTATATACTCATACCATACAGAGTGTCTATCTATAGCGTGTTTGATTAATTAACCATGAATTTATTTCAGATTGGACCATATACCAAGCCATCTTTACTAAGATCAACAATAAATTCCACAGTTCATTTCGAGGCACAGATTATATATCTTTGAATACTATAAAGAAGAAATTATTTGCTTTAGAGAACGCTGATACACGTAAGTTGGTTCAATTCTTTCAGGTCATAATACTCCTGACTTAATACCCCCCTCAAAATATTTTCTATGGCACAGTGGGCGAACGGGGAGATGATCACATGTGTTTTACTGCCTTTAAAATTGCCCACCCTCTGATTCAGAGAAGGTGAGTTTCCCTGCCTCAGGGGGGCTGTTTTAACGCATGTTACTACTGCCCTTAATTTACGGAATGTCAGTCGCGGAGTGGGACGCGCGATATGCCGCACTGACATCAAGTAGTCGGTGGGGCGTGGTCAGTACAGTATCTATGTTGACTCTCCCTGTTCGCGTGTTTTTAGCCTTGGACCTTCGTTATTAGCGGCCACTGTGTTGCATGTCGTGATAGTTTTCACGTTAGAATCTGTATCTATGATACTCTCCGCACGATTCGATCAAAGCCTCCTTTCTAGAGAGAGGTCTGAGTCCAGCTGTTGACTGCTAAGCCAGTCCTATACACATGGCACTCTCATGGTTCAATGGTAACTACATTTGCAGGCTTAGGGAGCAAAGGAACAAGTGGGTCATTTGATGATAAGTGATTACCATTCCTCATGAACTTTCGACTTAAGAGATGCTCATGATACTCCCATCAACAGCCTTTAACACTCTATTGCTTGACATAGCCTTTCCTCAGAAATGAGGTTTTAATCTACCACCCTGGCTGGGTTGGTTTGTTTCAAGTTTTCCTTTCTCGTTGCAGTGATTTAGTGCGCGTAGTTTGCTTCTTAGATTGGGACGCGGGACGGTTGGAGGGACGAGGGGTCATGTCCCTCCGACACAAAGGGAGGATCCTCCGACCAGGCGAGGTGATCATGCCTGGCGGGCCGCGGCCCAACGGTTGAAGTTGGGATGTTGTATATAAACTAATCGTCATGAGAATCTCTATTTCGCGATACAGGATTAGTAGTTGCTCCGTAGTTCATTATACTCCGTAGTTAGATGTATTTTCGTTGGATGGCGCTGTGTTATGATTTTCTGTTTGTTCTCTATGTGGAAGTCGCCAGATCCGACTCTTTAAAACACCCACGTTATGAATAGGGGTGGTAACCCTCCGTATTATTAATCCATCACTTCACGGAGAAAATGCCAAACTGATGTCCACATCCAACAAGAACCTTTTTGGAATGTTATATATTATGCCTACTCTGGTGATAATCATGGTGATGATAATGATGATTATATTTTAGGAGAAAGAGAGAAACAACTCAAAAGTATAACGACAGAGTTATTCAAGAAGTTAACGAAACCAGTTTTGCGTTTGTCTCAACTATCACCCGAATTAGTGAATGACACAACCCTGGAGGGGCAGAGGGAGCCCTTCCGCAAATTGTTAGCACTCCCACCCTCAGTACATGTCGTCAAGTTTTCACAACAGGTAAGTCTTTCTCTTTTTCCTGGTACAGCTTGATAAGGCATGTTGTCGACTCAGAGAGCGCCTGACATAACATGGTGAAAAATCCTGAGGCTGGCCGGTATTGAGTGGAAATGTCACATACCTTCTCCTTTCCTCTACAAGACATCACGTACTGTGACCTTGGAAGCCACCGTTTTTGAAACAAACAAACACTCACGAACTAAACGATTCGGCTCTCCTTCAGTGTACAAATTAGTCCAAAACTTGGAACTCGCTACCAGCACACTTGTTTTACTCCCACTATGATACTGGATCCTTTAAATGGGGCGTGAAAAAGCATCGCCCATAGGACGCCATAGCGCGACTCACCATATTGCATTGCCTGCATCAAAAATAAACATAGTGACCTCCACTCTTGGATTCTATTCACGCTTTCCATCACGCCAGGTAGAGTCACTTTGACAGGCAATTGTACAATCTCTGCTTAGTTTACGATTAGATGGCGTTCTGTGTCAGACATCTGAAATATTCTTATTAGTTTTTTGGCTTTTTATGATAGAGCGGGCGAGCGTTGTATTATCTAGTAGAACAATGCTAATTACAGCACAAATGGGCCGGCTCGACCGGGACAGTACTACTCTCCCACAGTAGACCAACCTAATGCGCTAGCATCCGTGCTGTCGTATTTCATTGGTGAGTATGAGACCGGAGGCCCATTGATGCAGGGGTGACAGTTGGTAACTGTGCGAGCCTTACACTGAAACGATGACTGTCATGCCTTTTACGTCCCCAAACGGGGCGTGAAAAAGCATCTTACTAGACCACCATAGTGTATGTCACCACACTGCATTGTGTGCATTTTTAATAAGTATGGTGACCACAACTCTTGGATTCTATTCATGTTTTCCATCAGGCAGAATAGAGTCACTGTAGCAGGTTCTTAACATAGAAAAAAAAGTGAGTCACCTGATGGAAAGTGTAAAACGCCGTCCATGAACACCTGCAACTCAGTACTCATAAGTGCTTTGCTGGCCTTTGAGAATCTCCTTTCTTGAACGTTTGATGATTGTGCCGGTTTGGAAATACCAAAGACGATAATTTGCTGCATAGAGTGGTTTAAAATTTTAAGTTTGGACTTCCAGGTCCAGGTATTCGTTGACTCTATAAGACGGCCCTGTGTTTTATCAGCGCTGTTGTCTAATGGAACCACCAAGAAGTACATCATCAAGTCAGGAGAAGTCCTGGCCAATGATGCTTCAGTTCAGAGGGCTATAGCTGTGCTTTCCAGTATGGTTGAAGGTCAAGTGAGGAGCTATAATGTAAGTAGAGTTTTAGGGTTTTTAAAAATGTGGTGAATTGTTCAGAGCAACATTTATAAGAGATAGTTGATTTAGTATGAATGTAAATGGATTTAGATTTTTTTTTTTAATAGAAGTAACCCACGTGTCTATGTCTAATGTAAGTAGTCACCTCTATGGCAGCCCTCTATTCTCTTTAGCATGAAGAGTGTTCTGATGAGCTCTTCCAACTGGTCCCACCTTCTCCCTTCCTCCACAGGACAACTCGTGCTGACCTTGGAACTCACCGTTTTGAAATAGTAGACATACGCTCCCGAACTAAGTGGTTGGGGTCTTCCTTCCTGTGCAAATCAGTTAAAACCTGGAACTCATTACTAACGCACGTATTTCTCTCCCACTATGACCCTGGGTCCTTTAAGCGACGCGTGAAGAAGCATCTCACTAGGCTGTCATAGAATGGGTCGCCATACTGTATTGTATGAATTCGCAATGAAAGGCGCAAATGGCCACCATCACTCTTTTTTTTTTTTTTTTTTCTTTTTAAAAGACAACGCCCGCACTAGGAATAAATCCTGTGTCGCGGGGGACTTTACAAACATACAAGAAACGGACACAAAGAACACCCAGACTCAGAACAACAATTTATGGATCACACAAAGTGTTGTCCCATGTGGGATTTGAACCCACAACACTCAGGTCAGTAGAGAGCGGCGTGGCGACCGCGTAAACCACTAGGCCAACCGTGCAGTCAACTCTGGAATTCTATTTGTGCTTTTCATCTGTCAGAGTAGAGATACTTTTGTAGGCCCAGAATAAAAAGAAAAGTGTTAATCTTGAGTGTCAGCTACTTACATACCAAATTTTATTTCAACCAGTTGATTAACTACAAACATACAAACACACTTTCAAACTCACCTTTGTAACACTAGTACGATTTTAGGTGACGACTCTCTCCGAAGATTGTGCTATCATAGAATATTTGGATAATTACCAGAGACTACAAAAGTTTATGGGAAACAAAGTCAAAAGTGAGTATTGTTTTGCGAAATAATAATATTAGAACCTTGGATAAGTTCTCGCTGTTTCTTGAAAGAAGGGGTAGCCGCACTCTGTGCGTGGAATTTCGTACGGTAACGCATCAGCTAAGTAGTGCTATATGTAACCTCAAATTCTAGTAAATATAGTTTGTAGATACAATACCAACCACGTATTTATTTACCTGTTAGGAAAATATCTACTTTTGTGCCAAATAAAGTGTTTTTGCAGGGTATTTCATTGCACTGCTTTATTCAAAAGAAATCTGTAGCTGAAGTAAAAAAAAATGTATGTATTTTAGAATATTTCAGACATTTAATATACAACGTCATCTAGTTTCAAACTAAGCAGAGTTTATACTATGATAACTAGACTGACTGATAGACTAATTATATACTATTTTTATTTTGTAAACACATACATATTATAGATAGAAAACACCCAAACTCCGAAACAAATATTTGTAGATCATACATTTGGTCCGACCCGGGAATCAAACCCGAGGTTTCAAGCGCAGCAGTCGCTTTCGCTACCGCTACGCGATCGAGGCAGGCATGTACTTATGTACTCACGTGAGAAGTTATACTTTTGGCGATAAAAATCTTTTTAAAAATGTTAACCTTCGCGTTATCCTATGTTTGTAGAGAAAACGACACTTATAATAGACAAAAAGGTATTTAATACATTGAAAGAAAGTTTTATTATAACGCATTATCGTTAATTACATTCCGCACAAAAAGAAGTCTAACTACAATACTAAAATGTCGACTAGCCAATTTCATGGTGTCGATTTTTCGTGACGGTACGTGCGTCTTAAAAATTTACCCTCATAATTATCCCAAACGCGTCAAAAGACCATTTTTTGTGTTTTTTTTACCACTTCGATGACAAGAGCGTGTCCATTTTCAGTTCCTGTGGTACGTTTAGACAACGACAAGTTAATATTATCGCCGTCTTTAGCATTAGAACAATACAACACTTTGTGTAACAAAATACCAGTTTACACTTTAAGGTGAGTGATAATATTAGTAAACGAAACATTATCTCATTTAATATCATCTCGCATCTCACACAGGGTCCTCTGATTTCAAATTTAGCAGAGCCTGTACGTTTTTTTATGTGTGAAAACCCCCTCGGGCCGTCACCCTACCAGGGTTTGCGGCGGGGTGTGCCACTCTGCGCCTGTGATGGGAGGGATTCGGGAACTGTTGTTTTAAGCCATGCGGACACCTCCCAGCGAACTCCCTCACTAATGCGAGCACCATCTACACAGCTTGTGCTATGGTAACCACACTGCTGATAAACATACTTATAGATACAGCTGCATCATCATCATCATCATCAACAGCGTTTAACAGTTCACTGCTGCACATAGGCCTCTCCTTTGAAGGAGGCTTTGGCCTGCTATACCATGCTGGCCAGACGGGTTGCTATAGCGTTTGTTTCAAGTTTTCCTTATCTTTCCAGTGATGTTGTCCTGCGCAGTTTGCTTCTTTAGTCAACTCTTACAACACCCACGGGATGAATAGGGGTGGTGGCATTCTATATTTATTCCATCACCACACGGAGCATACAATTTTCCCTCTACTATAATTTATTCTTCTTCTAACTCTCTTTCAGATCTTCTATAGAAGAGAAGTGCTCATCTTTAGAAGAGTTCATAGCAAGGAAACGTATGTTTTTGGAGACCTTGAGTACTATGACGGTTACTAATTGGTTATTTGGTAAGTAACAAATAGCCCCCCCCTTTTTTTAATTTTTTTATTTAACTTGTGGAAGCCCCTTCGAGCCGTCACCCCACCGGGGTTTATGGCGGGGTGGTGTGTCGGCATCGGACCGACTAAAACCACACGGTGTGCCACTCTGCGCCTGAGATAGGAGGGATCCGGGAACAGCTGCTATTACGATATCCAGTGACCCCCGCCCCCCAGCATAGCAATCAAATGTTCTTAAAATGAGACAGGTGTCTAGTCCTCTCTCGTCTTAAGTGCAAAACACTAATGAATTGTAATAATCTGACGTACCTCACACACGGCCGTCTGATCCCAAACTGGGCAGAGCCTGTACTAACCAGAATGCTGATAAACATACTTATATATTTCTAAATACATACACTAACTAGCTGACTTGGGCAACCTTGCCCGCATCTCCTATTGAAGTAATGAATTTATTTTTATAAGTAAGTCGGACTTTATAGCAAGAAATACCGATTTCCAAAGACTCACTCTGAGAAGAAACGCTGAAACAACATCACAGGGGATGCCCATACCCCATCTGTTACCCTAGCAGAAGCAGGCCGGGGTGGTGATGCGAGTGCTACGGATTACTACGGGAGAGGGCCATTTGCAATCGTAGCTGGTCGTTGGGGTTACAGGGATTTCCTTACTAGTTCCCCGGTTACCTGAGACGGCGTGCGGTTTTTGGTCGGTTGAGTCCGTGGGGATTTCCGAACAGAAAAAAGGGGATTACCAGTAGCGTGATGTTATATAGCATGAACTTATTTGTTTACGATAAAAAGATTATAGAGCAAGAGCCCGTGAGTGCCAGACCTTCGTCATTTTATAAAAGCTGAAAGTTCTTCTATGTGTGTCCCTAGTACAGGTAAGAATGATCCCCAAACATGAAGCTGAGGCAGCGGTGGCTTTGGCAGATAACAGGCAACAAAGGTGTGTAAAATTCCATCTCAAATTCGTCATGATATAAAACTTGATTTTTTTATATTTGATTCATAATAATATCAAAACTCGTTTGCTCGTTGCCAGACAGTTAGTATGCCTGCTGTATGCTCTGCCGGACACCCCTCAACTATTATAATTTATAATTATACTTACGTTATATTATAAAACCGCCTTTAGTTACTGTATACGCTCCTTGCTCTCCCGATTATTGCTCACTTTGAATGCGTCTGGCAAGATGATAGAACCTTCGAAACTGTCCGGCTACTATGTAAACATAGTTTAATAGGCTCCCAAAAAATTATATATGAAACTTAGGTTTTATAATATAACCTTTAGTTACTATATACGCTCCTTGCTCTCCCGATTATTGCTCACTTTGAATGCGTCTGGCAAGATGATAGAACCTTCGAAACTGTCCGGCTACTATGTAAACATAGTTTAATAGGCTCCCAAAAAATTATATATAAAATTTAGGTTTTATAATATAACGTTTAGTTACTGTATTCGCTCCTTGCTCTCCCGATTACTGCTCACTTTGAATGCGTCTAGCAAGATGATAGAACCTTCGAAACTGTCCGGCTACTATGTAAACATAGTTTAATAGGCTCCCAAAAAATTATATATGCCACTTAAGTTTTATAATATAACCTTTAGTTACTATATACGCTCCTTGCTCTCCCGATTATTGCTCACTTTGAATGCGTCTGGCAAGATGATAGAACCTTCGAAACTGTCCGGCTACTATGTAAACATAGTTTAATAGGCTCCCAAAAAATTATATATGAAACTTAGGTTTTATAATATAACCTTTAGTTACTATATACGCTCCTTGATCTCCCGATTATTGCTCACTTTGAATGCGTCTGGCAAGATGATAGAACCTTCGAAACTGTCCGGCTACTATGTAAACATAGTTTAATAGGCTCCCAAAAAATTATATATAAAATTTAGGTTTTATAATATAACGTTTAGTTACTGTATTCGCTCCTTGCTCTCCCGATTAGGTACTGCTCACTTTGAATGCGTCTAGCAAGATGATAGAACCTTCGAAACTGTCCGGCTACTATGTAAACATAGTTTAATAGGCTCCCAAAAAATTATATATGCCACTTAAGTTTTATAATATAACCTTTAGTTACTATATACGCTCCTTGCTCTCTCGATTATTGCTCACTTTGAATGCGTCTGGCAAGATGATAGAACCTTCGAAACTGTCCGGCTACTATGTAAACATAGTTTAATAGGCTCCCAAAAAATTATATATAAAATTTAGGTTATATAATATAACATTTAGTTACTATATACGCTCCTTGCTCTCCCGATTATTGCTCACTTTGAATGCGTCTGGCAAGATGATAGAACCTTCGAAACTGTCCGGCTGCTATGTAAACATAGTTTAATAGGCTCCCAAAAAATTATATATAAAATTTAGGTTTTATAATATAACGTTTAGTTACTGTATTCGCTCCTTGCTCTCCCGATTACTGCTCACTTTGAATGCGTCTGGCAAGATGATAGAACCTTCGAAACTGTCCGGCTACTATATAAACATAGTTTAATAGGCTCCCAAAAAATTATATATAAAATTTAGGTTTTATAATATAACGTTTAGTTACTATATACGCTCCTTGCTCTCCCGATTATTGCTCACTTTGAATGCGTCTGGCAAGATGATAGAACCTTCGAAACTGTCCGGCTGCTATGTAAACATAGTTTAATAGGCTCCCAAAAAATTATATATGAAACTTAGGTTTTATAATATAACCTTTAGTTACTATATACGCTCCTTGCTCTCCCGATTATTGCTCACTTTGAATGCGTCTGGCAAGATGATAGAACCTTCGAAACTGTCCGGCTACTATGTAAACATAGTTTAATAGACTCCCAAAAAATTATATATAAAACTTAGGTTTTATAATATAACGTAAGTATAATTATAAATTATAATAATTTAGGGGTGTCCGGCAGAGGGTTGGAACCATACTAACTGTCTGGCAACGAGCAACGCGAGTTTTGATATTATTATGAATCAAATATAAAAAAATCAAGTTTTATATCATGACGAATTTGAGATGGAATTTTACACACCTTTGTTGCCTGTTATCTGCCAAAGCCACCGCTGCCTCAGCTTCATGTTTGGGGATCATTCTTACCTGTACTAGGGACACACATAGAAGAACTTTCAGCTTTTATAAAATGACGAAGGTCTGGCACTCACGGGCTCTTGGAGTATTATAGTGAACCAATCTTTAAAGATGACTCTTCTCTTGAAACTTTTTTTTAATTTTTGAGGGGGTTTGTCTCATATATTATGTTTGCAAAACTAACCGTTTACGCAGCGCACGCAAGGGAAGCTCTCAAAAGGAAAATTTTTCCCCGTTTTTACAACATTTTTTATTGGTACCCAGCTCCTTTTGGTCGTAGCGTGATAGTATATGGACTATAGCCTTCCTTGATAACTGGTTTATCTAACATTGAAATAATTTTGTAAATCGGGTTAGTAGTTTTTGAGATTAGCATGTTCAAACGAACAAACTCTTCGGTTTTATAATATTAGCATATATTCAACCAAGACAAAACATATGATCAACACATTTATTTTTCTTGGATGGTAATCGAACCCCGATCTCTATCTAGTAGTCAGGGTTACGAACCAACAAACCAGTCAAAACTATTTCATTACTGTTAAAACAGGGGTTGGAGATAGGCATTTAGAAAATATAATGATAAATATACAAGATGGCGGCGTATGCGGAGTGGACTTAGCATCGGTATTTGAGTACGGACTTAGGGAGTTCGTTCCGGCAAGACTTACAGCCAATCTACTTGCTGTTTGCGATGTTAAAGGTAAGGATTCTATTGGCTTTTCTTTTCCCAAATATTATTGCTTAGTCCCGTTTGAAGACGACATTACCAAAGAGGGGTGCCGTGAAGTAGGCGGCTGGATGTAAAAGAAACCTGGTTGTACAAATAGCGCAGTGGTTTAAGATATTACTTAGACGCTTAAATGAATATTGTGGGTTCAAAGCCCACATGGGACAACTCATTGTGTGATCCAAAAATTGTTGTTCTGAGTCTGTTTTTTTTTTAATAACACGACGGTGGCAAACAAGCATACGGCCTGCCTGATGGTAAGCGGTTACCGCAGCCTATGGACGCCTGCGGCGCCAGGGGCATCACGTGCGCGTTGGCGACCCTTCAAAAACCTATTTACCCCCGTCCGTGTCATGTATATTTGTTAAGGATTTATTCCTAAGCAATATAGAAAGCTGTTATCTTCGCAAATATTCATATTCCAACTCTTGGTTAAATACACATTTTCTTTCATAAAGTTTTTAAATTGAGATAAATAAACACTTTTGTAGGGTTGTAAGGCAACCCTACAAAAGTACACAAAGAAAATTCGACTTTATTTCATAAAGAATATGTTTCAGTATTGGAAAGCCGTCTGCAACGTATGTTGGTATGTTTGCGACAATCGCGGAGACTCTACGAAGCTTTCGTGAGAATATCATTTTATTGGAAGGGAAAAGATTTCAGTGAGGTAAGACGTCATCTTCTTATACGTGTCATCATCATCATCATCATCTTAACCAAAAGACGTCCACTGCTGGACATAGGCCTCCCCCAAAGTCCTCCAAGGTCCCGTGCCGCCCGCATCCAGCAGCTTCCCGCGACCTTCGCCAGGCAGGTTATACAGAAGTCCGAAGAGTACTTTCCACTATGCTTGGCGTTTGTGGACTTTGTAGACTGGATCGAAACTTGGGCTGTGCTTATACGTATGGTGATGAATTAAGAATATAGAGTGTGAACTTCCCTAATTACCTCGTGGGTGTCGTAAGAGGGGACTTAGGGAGCAGAATAAACAGGGCAACTGCACTGCAAAAATAAAAGAAAACATAAAACAAACCCTATACTAAACCGTCTGGCCAGCGTGCTATAGTAGGCCAAAACCTCCTTGCTAAAGAGAGACCTAAGTACAGCAGTTGACTGTTAAATAATATTGACGAATATGGAGGGAACGGGTATCATGTCCCTCCGATACACAGGGAGGATCCTCCGACAAGGCGAGGTGATCACGGCCCAACGTGTTGGGATGTTGTAATACGCTAATTGCTACGCGATACAGGATTAGTAGTTGCTTCGTAGTTCATTACATTCATACGTTTCGTTGATACTTCGTAGTTCGATGTATCTTCGCTAGATGGCGCTGTTGTATATTTTTATTTGAGCTACAATGTGGAAGTCGCCACAACGAAGATATCAGTTTAGTTATTCCAAACTTCGGCAATGGTTCGACTCTACATCGACACCACGACCTCACAAAAATCAGGCATCTATGACCTATGTTAGTGACTTAGCATCAGATTAAAAGTCAACTCGTGTGCTTCATAGAACAAAAACATACTATCATATTTTACATGATGTATGTTTACTTAGAAATCTGTTCAAATATAGTTAGAGTTGATGAAATTCAAACGAATACGATAGCGGAATATACTCTAAAAGAGTAGCAAAAACAAAACGGGTCTATCCGTTTAAAACTATTGTACCATAGACAGACACAGATGAAAACCAAAACCTCCCACTTCAAAACCCACATAGTGTGTAGGGGTCGGTAGTCTCTTACCCTTTGTGGCGACTTCTACATTACAGCACAACGAAAAATATACAACGCGCCATCTAGCGAAGATACATCGAACTACGAAGTATGAACGAAACATATGAATGTAATGAACTACAATGCAACTACTAATCCTGTATCGCGATATAGAGATTCGCGTGGCAATTAGCATATATACAACATCCCAACAACAACCGTTGGGCCGTTGCCTGCCAGGCATGATGACCTCGCCTGGTCGGAGGATCCTCCCTTTGCGCCGGAGGGACATTACACCCGCTCCCTCCACACCCTTGATCCGACTACTTATCTACTTACCTATTTGAACTATCTGGAGGTACCAAAGGCCTGTTATATTTCTCTTACAGATAAAACACATTAAAAATATACTCCAAGGGACCATGATTTCATACCAAATAACAAGAGAAGTAATAGAGAACTCCAGAATAAAACTTAAACAAGAATATTTGAATATGCTGGATTCAGTGTTCCAGAACTTCACTTATAAAGAAACGTACAGCGTTCAAGAACAGGTAACTAAACGATAGACTAGCAGTTTTTATTATATTTACTTACATAAATACACTCATATACTCAGATTTTTATCCCAGAAGAGTCAAACAATCACTTACCTCGTACATGGCCGTCTGATTACAAACTACGGTAACTTATATTGTAGTTCTAAATATCCAGGTATGTATTAAATTAGTGTGCTCTACTAGTAATCAAGCCCACCTCCACTCACAATGCAATGCTTATTGCTTATCTAACAAGACATTAGACTGTTGCGGTCAACCGCGCACATATATTTCTAAACAAGATCCTCATATATCTCTAAGTACTGACATATTGGATATAATAATATTCTTGGCACATCCCACACACGGCACTGATCCTAAACTATGTAGAGCTGATAAAAATACTTATATATTTCAAAACACATGCATATTATGGATAAATTACATCCAGACAGAACAAATAAGCGTACCCAGCATACAATGT
Organism: Hypercompe scribonia; assembly: GCA_949316085.1. Classification (NCBI taxonomy): domain Eukaryota; kingdom Metazoa; phylum Arthropoda; class Insecta; order Lepidoptera; family Erebidae; genus Hypercompe; species Hypercompe scribonia. Next base: position 2,272,995 of record OX438994.1, read on the forward strand.
TTGACCTGGGTGCGAATCAAACCTTCGGCTTAGCCAACGTCACTAACTACTAGACCAACAGGATCATCAAAAAATGTATTTTTAACCGACTTGAAAAAAGGGAGGTTCTAAATTATATTGTATTTGTTACATTTGTAACCTCAGAACGGTTACGTTAGAACTGATTCAGAAAAATATTTGAAAATCTATAGAATTCTAATTTTATACCAATAATTTAAAATATGAAGAAAAAATATCATCTTTGAGGGTAGAAAAATAAGGGATGAAAACAACAGCTATTGAAGTCTGGAAAAATTCTCAAAAAACACATTCAAAATATTTTAATATTATTTTCCGATTCTAGGTGTCCTGTCTGATACAACACTGCACAGACCCCAAAATACTGTCCATCACACCACAGGGATGGGAAGCATGGATTTAAAAATCAGTAATATAATGGGGTCAGGGGTCTTGGAATCTTCAGTATTTGGGGTCATAAAGTCACTTTAAGAATTTGAATTGAGATTCAGTTGTAATAAATATATAAATTTTTTGAATTAATGTTTTTTATTGAATATTACAAAAATTGTAAAGATATTTTAGATAGAATAGGGAGTCATAAACAGGTGGCTCGCCTGATGGTAAGTGAATACCGATGCCCATGAACATTGTAGAACTAAACGACATAAATATGTTACTACCCCTTGGGTTCCTGCCCATTCTGAGGTTTCTTTCTTTTTTAAAAAGACAACGCCCGCACTAGGAATAAATCCTGTGTCGTGGGGGACTTTACAAACATACAAGAAACGAACACAAAGAACACCCAGACTCAGAATAACAATTTGTGGATCACACAAAGTGTTATCCCGTGTGGGGTTTGAACCCCCAACACACGGCACAATAGAGAGCAGCGTGGCGACCGCTTAAACTACTAGGCCGATCGTGCAGTCAATTATTGGAGTTATTGGAGTTTAAGCTACAGTTATTGGAGGTCCAAACCTCAAGAATAAGGGAAAGGCTGTACCTCTTGAACCTCAATCAAGTAATGCAGAAAATCTGAATCCACCTCGCTGCAAACTTCGATGAAAAGACGGCTTAAGGGCTTTCCACACGTTAAACAAATCTAACCTTCCAATGTAGGGGGAGGAGGGGGGGGGGTTAACCCAGACCTTCGGTAAATAAAACATCTTTCATTTAAAATACTAGTAATATTTATTGTAAATGATGTTAATTGGCTTGTACATTGGAGAGTCTATTCCCGTTTGTGATAATCCCTCAACGGGATACTCAGGGCCACACAATACCCTTAATCCAGGGTACATAATGGGACACCTGCCCTTCCCAATGATGACACTCTCACCACGACGTACATGCTTAATCTTATTTTTGATCCGGATTGTACTGCAAGTGTCACCCTGGAATAGAATAATAAAAACTTCCAATATGGCCGTCTGATCTCGACTAGGTAGAGCTTGTACCGGTGGGGTTGCTTTTGTGGTGTCCCCAGGATAGGGTCTGACTATGCGCGGCGTTGATTCTGGAGGGGACCTGAAATAACATGGTCCGGGTCCCCTTCAGAGAAGGACGCCTGAGACCGGCCGCCGGGGTGGTTTTTAGTGGAAACACATCATACGCCTGGCTCCTGCGTCCCCGAGGAGTCGGAGATCCGAAGGGATTTTCCACCCCGACAACAAAAAAAAAAAGAGGTAGAGCTTGTACTATGGTAATCAAATTTCTGCTATTTAACGAGGTCACACTGGGAAAAAAAATAGTTTATCATGGACGAGTTATCCATGGTCTGACTTCTACTCTATGGTATTTCATTCGTTCAATAACGCCCTGCAGTTCAGTCCTTGTCTCCTTCATTCAATTTTGTTGTTAGTTTGTTTGAGGTACATGATCTCTTGATTCTTAATAAGAATATTCGTACGTAAATATAATAATATAATCATTGATATTGAAGTGCAATCTCCTCGTTTAACTTTTACCTGCTTATATACGCCATAACTCCTTGTGAACATCAATAAAAAGCAAAATGGCTGGCAGCCATCTTCACTGACAGTGCCGTCATCGGTTCCAATAATCAAGGATTGTAGTACTTCACCTTCAAATGACTTTGTGTGGGGTATTTGCACTAAACGGCCTCAACGCAAATATCGCTACGAAAATACCTGAAATTATTAAGACTTGAAATTTTGTCACGATTTTTAAAAAGCGTCGGGGTGCATCAGGCTTTCGTATTTTTACCTGCATACAACGTATGTTGGTAACCCTGAAAAAACCCACAGTAATAGATATATTGTGTTTCAACATAATTCTGGAGGCTTTACCAAATTTCAATACGTAGTTTAAAACGCCATAATTACTTATGTGGTGACTTCCATATACAGCACAGACAAAAAATATACAACAGCGCCATCTAGCGAAGATATATCGAACTACGGAGTGTAATGAACTACGGAGCAACTACTAACCCTGTATCGTGAAATAGTTATTCTCGTTGCAAGTGGCATATGTACAACATCCCAACATTAACCGTTGGGCCGCGGCCCACCAGGCATGATCACCTCGCCTGGTTGGAGTATCCCTCCCCAAAAAAGGCAAACTGCCTTCAAACAATTAACATTGAAGTGCAATTACCTGCTTATTACCAATTAACAAATTTATTTTCATAAGAGCAAAATCGCTACCAGCCATTTTCACTGACAGCACCACCAACAGATCCACGAATTAGAGGTTCTAACACTTTGTCTTCATATAATTTGTAGTAGGTATTAGCACCAAAGGATCACATTACAAGATATCGGCACTACTTTCACCCTGAAACTATGAAGACTATTTTAAAATTTTGTCGTAATATTCAAAAAGCGTCGGGTGCATCTGATATAGGTGTTCCTACCTGCAAACAAAGTATGCGGAGATGAGCTTATTTTTAACTGCTGGTGTAACCTGAGTTTTTAAAGGAGAGAGATATGCAGCAACAAATATATATTATTAACACGCCGTTGCGACTCTTATCTGCATGTCCACCTCCGCCACCACATTCTGCAATTTCTGCAACTCCTGTATTGGCAGCTGCACGAGTTTTTATTACTTATAGGTGTTGTTGACACAACTAAAGAGTGAGGTACAATATACATGTGCAAAATGAATGCGTGTGGCAGCAATGCGTTTTATCCGACTAACTATTTAACACAGGGGTCACAGTGAGTAAAACAATTTATCATGGACGCATTGTACATGGTTCTACTCGTACTTTATGGTATTTCATTCATTCAATAACGCGCTGCAGTTCAGTCCATGTCTCATTCATTCTCTTTTATTGTGTATAATAAAAATATTCGCATTGCAAAAATAGCAACGTAAGTGTAATAATATAATCATTAATATTGAAGTGCTATCTCGCGTAACAATTACCTGCTTACTACTAATTAGATTTATTTTCACAACTCCTTGTGAACATTATTAGAAAGCAAAATGGCAGCCATCTTGACTGACTGCGCCGTCATCGGTTCCAATAATCAGGGGTTCTAGCATTTCATCTTCAAATGACTTTGTGTGGGGTATTTACACTAAACGGTCTCAACGCAAATATTGATATTTGGTGAACAGATTCGATCCTCAGACTTTGAAGTCTGAGTATCGAATCTGTTCACCGTATGTGTGTGCTCGGTGTACATGACACTACACTCTTCAGTCAAAGTTTTTTGAAGAATTACCTGAAAATATATTGAAGTACAAATACATTATTGACATAGATTTCAGAACAGCTAGTCTCGGCAATGAGAAGTCTATAAACAGGGTCACAGTTTAAGAGGGGAGAAAAGGGTAATGGAATAAGTAAACGTGTGACGAGAGGAGTGTGAGGGGTTAGGGTCAAAAAAAGGTTGGTTATTAAAGGTTGAAGTCGCTTTATGTTTTATTACTTTTCTTATATATGTGTAACAGTGTGGCAGCACTGTTTTACCGACATGAAAATTTAGCGCAGTCAGAGCGAGTTAAAGAATTTAGTACTCTGCAGTGCAATCCTTGTCTCGCTCATTTCCTTTAACGGTTAGTTTATTTGAGGAACATAACCTCCTCATTCTTATAAAAAATATTCAACTAACAGAAATGGTCAGGGATGTATAATAATATAACCATTAATATTGAAGTACAATCTTCTCATGTAACTATTACCTGCTTAAAGTCCAAAATGGCTGCCAGCCATCTTCACTGACAGCGCCACCAACAGATACACAAATCAGAGGTTCTAACACTTTGTCTTCAAATGACTTTGTGTGGGGTATTTGCAATAAACGGTCTCAATGCAAATATCACCACGACCCTGAAATTATGAAGACTTGAAATTTTGTCGCCATTTTTAAAAAGCATCGGAGTGCATCAGTCATTTGTGTTCTTACCTGTACACAAAGCGTGCGGATGTGAACTTCTTTTTAACTGCTGGTGTAACAACTGAGTTTTTAAGAGAGAGATATGTAGCAACAAATATGTACTGTTAATATGCCGTTCTCATCCTTATCTGCAACTCCACCTCCGTCATCATATCCTACTGTTGCGACAACTCCTGCATTGGCGACTGCACCCGTATTTACCTGGTAGGTATAAACAGTACCTTGAGACAAGTCGTCTAATTAAACCTGGATCTGAAATATTCACAATGTGCTATGAGTTCTAGGACTTGTAATAACATGTTTCAGACACACTTCTTTATAAATACTTATACAGGGTAACTGGTTATGTCCTCAACATCAACGGGACTAAAACAGCAAAAAAAAGTGAAAAATGAGGGTATTTGTGAAAAAGAACGTGTGTGTGTGTACTTAAGATAAAAATCTTTTTAAAAATATTATCCTTCGTGTTATCGTATGTTCGTAGAAAAAACGACACTGATAATAGAAAAAAGATATTTAATACATTAAAAAAGAGTTTAATTAGTTAATAAATATTATAATTTATTTTTGAAAAAAAATGTAGATATTGTCATTTTATAGTGTCGGTTTTTCGTGACGGTGCGCGTGCGCAGCGTAAATATTTACTCTCATCATCTTTCCCAAATATGCTAAAAGAAGTAAAACTTCAAAAACTTGTATTAAAATTAGGCAAAATTAGAAAATTTAAAAAAATACTATGTCTATGCTATGTCTAGAAGTTCTGTGTCTTCATAATGATTAACTTTGGGATATGATACATTGTCGTAATAACAGCTGTTCCCGGATCCCTCCTCTCTCAGGCGCAGAGTGGCACACCGTGTGGTTTTAGTCGGTCCGATTCCGACACACCGCCCCGCCGTAAACCCCGGTGGGGTGACGGCCCGTGGGGGTTTCCACACGTTAAAAAAAAAAAAATGGGATATGATACATAGAGAAATCTATCAGAAATGCTGGCTACTAGAATATCCCGAAGGATCTAGGTCGACTGAAGCGGTAACCACGTCTATTTTTAATTATGTAAGAAATATGTGTTGTGTAAAACATTACCTACTATCCTTTGCCCGCGGTTTCGGTCGCGAGGAAACTGGGCTGCCTCATTAAGTTTCGTAACAAATCATTTTAAATATTTTCACTTTACGAGAATATTGTACACAAATAATTAACACAGCAAACACAGAACAAATTCATTTTCATTAAATAACAAATGCTTTATCTCATAGATAAGAAAGAATTTTCTCATACCTACATATTAGTATCACTAACACTGCTAGAAAAATCTGTGGTGGGAAGAGTGGGTAGATGTTAGCAAGAAACGTTGTCTTACCGTGGGTTAACTAACACCTAACGTCCCGAAGCAGCAAGGTGAAGGTATTGTTAAATACGAGCAGCTCTAACCAAGCATCAAATAACATTACTATATAATACCAAACAAATTCTGTCAATAAACGTGGTGTGTAAATGCTCAAACGTGTGCTAGAAAGTCCAATACTGATAAAATTTATTGTAATCGTACGTAGCTAGACGTCGAACAAATTGAAAATTTATTTTCAGCCCAACTTGAGAAACTATTAGGGTCCAAACTATTGTAAGGTACTTCATATTTCAGGTACTATTCCTTGTTATTTAAATAAATAAACAGATAACTATGGATTTCAATATTAAAAGAGGTTTTGGTTATAATTCTACGAATTAATTACTCAAACAATTTTTAAAGACGACGCCCGTACTAAGAATACACCTGTTTAGACTTTACAAACATACAAGAAATGGACTTAAACAACACTCAGACTCAGAACAACAATTTATGTTGTCCCATGTGGGGTTTGAACCCACAACACTCAGCGCTGTAGAGAGTGGTGACCGCTTAAACCACTAGGCCAACTGTGCAGTCAGTTTCCAGTACCATTTGAATATCAGATCACTAATAACTTAACTTCACAAACTACTTTAATCAAGGTAGGTATCTTGGTAAACATTGTACTTACAACTACGAACGAAGAAAAAAGGCGGCGACGTTATTGTCCACGTGAGAAATTATATGAAACTCTCACTAATCGAAGAAGAAAAACATTATAGGCATCTTAAAATTAGAACCACAATGCGATTTATTTGTCTGTATAACCTATAGGCCACGCCAATACATCACTAAGTTTTTTCGTCATACTAAAATACGGATTGGTATTCGTGTGCACTAAATGCTTTATGGCGTAACTGAATACCCTAAAGTCGCGATTTGTTTAAAATTAAAGTGAAGAAGCTTTTACTGGCTGAATTGACGACGTCTTAGTTCATCATCTGGTATTAATATATCTTATACTGGTAATATGTATGCACGGATATGTGTGTGTTATATGTACGTGTATTATACACGTATGCGTTATATATTAATGTGTTTATGTAAGTGTATTTGCTTATTTATGGTCAAACTAGTCTATATATACTAAATCCTCTGTCAATTACTTCTTATCCTTAAGTGCACCTACCTCATATTTTCTCTGCATCGCCCAATCGGTTGACTGGCAGAAAATGCCTTAGGCATAAGGTCCGCCGATGCATGTATTTGTGCATAAAGTTGTAAATAAATAAATAAATACTCTAGAATTGAAACTAAAAAACATTTAATTACCTAATCCTGTACAGATCACGTATTGGTGGGTTTCTCACAACACGTTTGCTTGCGACGGCGCTCGATGTCGTACTGGCTGAGTACCGAGTCGCACGAAATTCCAAAACTGAATTTACTAAATGTACAGAATGTTATCAAAATAATGTTTGATTATAACACTTTTTATAAAAAACTTAAAAGTTTTGGATATAGAAAGACAAAGAGTATGAGCTTTCCCAACAATAGAACGCCATCAATCTAGTCTTACAACTGATATAAATATATGTATATATGCTTTTTTTGTAAATACATACATACTATACATAGAAAATATGCAAACTCCGAAACAAATTTTTCAGATCATATAAACAATTGGTCAGAACCGGGAATCGAACCTGAGACCTCAAACACAGCAGCCACATACGCTACCATTGCGTCACCGAGACAGTCACAAACACGAACGACATTGGACGAGTGTGTGATAAGCTGAGACAATTTTTACGAATTTTTTTTAATCTGCGCCTAACAAAGTAATTCTCCTGTGCCTGATAGAAAGTATGAACAGAATCCAAGAGTAGTGGTCACTATACTCATTGCAAATGCAGACAGTGCTGTATGGTGACCACTCTGGCGGCCTGGATCGAATATAACAATACTCAAAAATCATATTTCGTTCAAGTTAAATCGCGAACAAGGTACTTTAAACATACTGACCGAGTCTAGTATACGATATAGCTTCAATACTTGCATGCTTATAATACTTACCTTGATAATATTTGTATATTTAAAGTTAAAATTCTAAAAAAACATAGTCTTATCAAAAATAAAAATGAGTTTGACACAAAGGAAATGGTCTTTTTAAATATTAAATATTGCCGACATTTCCAACATTTGACACACAACATCATCTAGTTTCAAACTAAGCAGAGCTCGTGCCATGATAACTAGACTGACTGTTTGAATACTTATATACTTTTTTTTGTAAATACATACATATTATACATAGAAAACACCCAAACTTCGAAACCTATATTTGCAGATCATACAAACATTTGTTCCGACCCGGAAATCGAACCCGAGACCTCAAACACAGCAGTCGCATTCACTACCGCTACGCCACCGATGCAGCTGACCACTATCTACATATTCACAGTTTTAGTACATTATTCATTATTAAACTGACAATTTTACCAAATTCTGAAGAAGAATTATCGAGCAGCCTGTAGCCACTCGGGCAGTTCCGAGAATCAGTTTCACACAAAACGAGTTCATAATATGTATGGTAATACTATCGCTTATATTGTCCCTCGACTTATTAATAACCTACCCTTTTTTTTTGCTCTGTGAAGCGCGCGCCGCCACCCAGGGTTGCTTCTGTTAGGGTGAAAGGTGAGAGTTTTCACCCTCAGAGTCACGCTGATGACTCGCGATCGTAGAACGATCTCCGGCGCCTAAGTCGCCTGCGGTAGGCGGCCCGCTCCTGGACTTGGCGGACCGGGAGAGTACTAAACCTCTACCGGTTTTGCTCAACCATCTCCTTCGCAAGCATAACTTGCGTACAGAAAGAGACGGCGGAGCTCCATACGCTCTCACTCCGTATCATAACCACAATCATGTTATCGAGAGAATTTTCGCTTCGATGGCCACCATTAATAATCTACCCTCATATTTACGTCATAGTAACTCAAATAAAAACTATAAATAAAAAATAAAATAATAGGTATATTGACTTGAATTAGGCTTCTTAGGTTTAATTTAAAAATTATGCTATGTTTTTCTTTTTTTTTTAAATTAAAAGACAAGGCCCGCACTAGGTATAAATCCTGTGTCGCGTTGGACTTTACAAACATACAAGAAACGGACACAAAGAACACCCAGACTCAGAACAACAATTTATGGATCACACAAAGCGTTGTCCGATGTGGGGTTTGAACCCACAACACTCAACGCAGTACAGAGTGTCGTGGCGACCGAGGCCAACTGTGCAATCAATAATGGTATGTATTTACGTTGAATCACTTAGTATTGAATATAGTATATCAATACTTTTGGCGCGTTAGGGAAAAATGATGAGAGTAAATTTATGCGATACGCGCGCACACCCTCACTGAAAACCGACACCATGAAATTAGCTAATCAATATGTTTTTTATTATTACCTGTATTTAAATAATTCTTCTATGATATTCAAATAAAATCTATTTAACTAGATAATATATTATAATGAATTATAAATGTCCGTGTGGTGACGGATTAAGAATACAAAGTGTTACCACCCATATTCATCCCGTGGGTGTCGTAAAAGGCGACTAAGGGAACAAAGTATGCAAGACAACATCATTACGAAGAGAAGGAAAACTTGAAACAAACCCTATTCCAACCCGTTTGGCTAGCGTGGTATAGTAGGCCAAAACCTCTTTGTTAAGGAGAGGCCTATGTCCAACAGTGGACTGTAAAAGGCTGTTGATGATACATTATAATAAAAGTTAGTTTCAATGTATTAAATACCTTTTTTTTCTATTATAAGTATCATTTTCTTTACAAACGGAAAGGATACATTTTTTAGAAAGATTTTTATCTTGTTAAGCCAAAGTATAACTTACCTGCGTATATACGTGTGTACTTATATACGCAGGTATTTATATATATATATATATATATATGTATATATACTTATGTTCTGTCATAGTAATCAGTAGGAGTTTCTTTTATCTATCTTTAGTGTTGAATTGTTATTGTTTAATATACTCATTATCACATCTATTTGTTATTTCTAAATTTCATTTGTCTGAGGGTCATAAACAGGCGGTTCACCTGATGATAAGTGAATACCGACGCCCATAGACATTATGCAACTAAACAAAATGTGTTACTGCCTTTTGGGGTTCTGCCAAAGAGTTATTGGAGGGCCAAACCACCAGAATGAGGGAAAACCTGGACCTTTGGTACACACTCCGCTGCAAAACTGATTGAGTGACGGCTTGAGGACTTTCCACGCGTAAAAAGAAGCTCAATCCTGCAAAATTAGGGTGTGGGGGGATAAGTAATAATAATAATAAGCCTCGACCTCGAGCCTTAAGAGGCTCACGTTAGAAGGTTGGATCAGGGGTCTGATGCGGAAGGCGGTCCTCCTTGACACGGTCCGTATAGTGAGGAGGTTCCTGTCTTTGGAGCCCTTACCACCGGTGTCATGGTCCCTGTACCCGATGTCGGTAATTTCTTCTATTTATTATATTTTCAAATATATATTTTTGTATTCCTTTTGTATGTATTTAAAAATGTAATTAATATGTATATATAAATGTAATAAAGAGAATGATAATAAAAAGTCAAAATAAAACATTTCTCTTTTATAAGACTAGTAAAATTTATTTCAAATAATATTAATTGACTTATACATTAGAACAGTCTAGGCCTGTTTGTGCCAGTCCCCAATGGGCTACTCAGGGCCATACAATGCCTTCAATCCAGGGTACATAGTGTGACACCTTAGTGTAAATGGCTGGTTCAGAAGGGAAACCACAGGCCCTCCCAAATGACGTCACTCCCACCACGATATACATGCAATTAAGTCTTTGACTTTTGATCTGAATTGGACCACCGCTGTCACCCTAGAAAAGTGGAATGGAAACTTGTTAAAAACACATCTCACATACGGCCGTCTGATCTCAAGCTAGGAAGAGGCTGTAACTATAATATCTTTTTAGACATGAAATACAACGCCATCTAGTTCCAAACTAAGCAGAGCTTGTTCTATGGGTACCAGAAAACTGATATAAATACATATATACTTTTTTTTTGTAAATACATAAATAGTATACATAGAAAACACCCAAACTTCGAACAAATATTTGCAGATCATACAAAGATTTGGTCCTACCCGGGAATCGAACCCGAGACTTCGAGCACTGCAGTCGCATACGCCACCATTGGAGCAGCTGAGTCACTATGGTAAGCAGACTGCTGATAAACACTCCTCTATATATTTTAAGTCAGTTTTCTCTGATTGATAGGTTCATCAAAACAGAGCCTAAGCCGCCATGACTCCAATTTTGAAGTTTTAGCATTTGATGTTCTATATGTTGCAAGCTTTGTAAAGAATTCTTTTTCGAAATTTCACTCCTAAGGGGGTGAAATAAAGGAGGCAGAGCTTTAAGAAGACAACACTGACGTTAAGGATATATCTAGTGTCGCGGGGGACTTTACAAATATGCAAGAAAGGGACACAAAGAACACCCAGACTCAGAACAACAAGTGAAGCTCTGGCTTCATCACTTCTGCGTTGTGATATGATAGCAGAGATTCTGGAATTGGGCATCCCACCCACGGTCTCTGGTTTAGCAGTTCTACAACCATTTACATCTCAATTCTCTTGTATTATTTACTGATATTTTGTTTTGGGCACATAATTCAGTGTTGAGAGAAGTGATTTGTTACTTTTCTAATAACGTTTGTAGAATGTTCACTTGGCTAGGGGGACAGGATCGGTAACCAGTAAACCAGCGGGACTCTCTCATACTCCCATAGAACATTAAATGAGCATAAATAGTATCTACCTGACAAGTATCTTTTGGCTCAGTTCTGTCTCCATAACAGGTCTGGGTTTGAGGGTCGAAGCCGTTCTTCATATGTCTGTACTCAGAGTACTTGTCACTACACTCCTCAGTCGAAAATTTTTCAAGAATTACCTGAAAATATATTGAAATATAAATACATTATCAACTTAGATTTTAGAACAGCTGGCCTCGGAAAATTGAAATCTATAAAATATGTTGTGACGTAGATTAAGAGGGGAGAAAGTATCATCGTATACTGAAAAACTGTGATGAGGGAAAGGTGAGGGACAGAGTTAGGTTACGTTGATTTTAAAAGTAAATACACGGATACAATTATTAATATCTCAGTTTGGATGAATGTTTGTTAATTAACTACAAAAACGTCTGAATACATATGGGTGCAATTTGACATGAAGGAAAAAATCTAGAATAGTACATAAGCTATTTCTTATCCATGAGAGAAATGATTGATAAATTCTGTGTAAGTGTTATTAAAATAATATTGCCGAGATCCAGGACACTGAAGGCAAACTGGTAATCACAGAACAAGGGACCTTGACTATCACTACTTGTCCTAAGAGTCTAGTGTGGCTTTATTTCACATCAACTCAATCGTCATGGAGACCACGTTCGGCGTTGTGATGCGTCCACACTGAACTCTTCACCAATTGGAACGCCAAGCGCGCTCTCCGTCGAAAGCTAGTTGATATCTGTGTAAAGGATAACTCACTGCCACGATGACTGTTACGCCATTTACGTCCTCAAACGGGGTGTGAAACAGCATCTTACTAGGTCACCATACTGCATTGTCTGCATTTGCAATGAGTATGGTGACCACAGCTCTTGGATTCTATTCATGCTTTCCATCAGGCAAAGTAGAGCTACTTTGGGAGGTTTTTAGCATGGTCTCTCACACTAGAAATATAATAATATTCCGTGTTGGGACCTTACAGACATCGGGACACAAAAAAGACTCGACTCAAAACACCAATTTGTGGATACACCACACTTAAGTAGGAAGCTATAAGGCTTAAACCACTAGATCCCCTGTATTACAGCCAAATATTTCGTTACCTTCTGCATCACTTCAGAGAGCTGACCCTTGTATTGCGTAAGACCCCAGCCCGTGGCGAGGACGTGTGTATCGTCGACGAAATCTCCGATGTGTAAACACGCTGGAACCACGAACTGACTTAAAGGTATGCTGAAACAACATCATGGAGAAGTGGTAAACAGTTACTAGTGTATTACAATAGCATAACAGGTTTCTTGACCTGCATCTCTCAAAACGAAAAAATACGGTTTCGCAGTTTTGACCAGTGAAATTGTGGTGACGGATTAAGACTACAATGTCACCACTTCTATTCATGCTGTGGGTGTTGTACTGTATTATAAAGAGAAGGAACGCTTGATACAAACCCTAAACAAACCCGTCTGGTCAGCGTGGTGTAGGCTAGAACCTCCTTTTTATGGAAAGGCCTATGACCAGCAGTGGATTGCAAAAGATTGATTGATTGTTTGATTTTTTTTTTATTACAGTTATAACAATTTTTTCCTCAATCCCTTATTCAGTTAGAAGTAATAGTCATTTAACCATCAATAGCTTTTAGTAGCCGCTGGAAATAGGCATTTTTTACAAGGGAGGTTTTGGTCAAAAGGCATGTGTCGTCAGAACTTTCAGGAGGCTGCGTCTACATCTTCATCACCAATATAAAATATAGAATTTTATTTTACTTCTAAATTTGTCATTTTATGAAATAATTTAACGTTTTTTCCCCCATACAATCGATGCATCTTCGCTAACACGGTGGTAGTTTCATACCCTTCTCGACGAAATCATCTAGACTAAAGGTAAATTCTTCAAAGGCATTTTGTGTTGCCTCTCGGGTAGCTTCTTTCTTGATAAGGGGATGCAAGTGTTTGACTGCACCCATCTTCTGGCGCTCATGGGTATATAGTTTGTTTTAAACTTTTTATCTTCTTGTAGTGCTGTTTTTGCGTAGCTTGTTCCTTCAGTCGGCTCTTACAACACCCATGGGACAAATAGGGCTAACACTCTTTACTCTTAATCCGTCTCGACACACGTAACGCAATTGAGTTACTTACATTTTCTCCGTCTCCAGTAAAGCGATATCGTTGTATTTAGACGGCGGCTTATACTCGGGATGATTGATAATTGTCTTTACTTTAAAGATATTTGAGGGAATGTCAGCGTCACTTCTTGTTTGGGCACCTACCAGCACGTATGTTACATTTCCACTGTAACAGAAATATATTATCGTAATGATAAGCCGTAATTTAAGTAAGTATTTAAAGCACACGTTTTCTGTCGTGATGACGTTAAAGATACACCTAGTTATCCGGCAACTGGTACCTCAGAAGACTTGTGGTTTTATTCGATTCAAGTTCAACATTACCATGCTTATCATTAGGCACCTCCATCTATTGTTACCGTTGGAGATATTCGAAGGTGGAAGATCGAAAAAAGGGACCCAGAAATAGCCAAAGAGAAACCCTCAAAATTGGTTACCACTTACAAGCTTTTGGTGTAAGTACAATGGCCTGCAGTTAGGATATATTTATTGCTGATGATGGAACCGCCACAGAGCCAGGAAATTGACTTTTCATTGTCTCCGTACCCCAGCATTACCTGTTAATTATAAACATTGGCTTAGACCATATAAGTTAATATATATCCGTCTGTGTGGTGACAGATTAAAAATATGAAGTGTTGTGAAACAAGTGTCATGTTCCTCCAGTACAAAGGGTGGACCTTCCGACCAGAGGAGATGATCAGGACTGATGGGTCACGGCCCAACGGTTGAAGTTGTATATATCGGCGCGAGAACTTTTATATCACAATACAGGATTAGTAGATACTCCGTAGTTCAATGTGTCTTCGGCAAGTGGCGTGAGACCGCTCGTCGAGCTACAAGGCCTTATTAGTCGTCTCGGCTAGCTCCAGCCTCTCAGGGAGGTTCTCCAGCAGATCATCGTGAAATTGGCAACATGGCAACACGGGACCCTTTCTTTTACAGCTGACGCTGGTCCTTTCTGGCCACGGTTGCTTCAAGAACTACCCACATTCGATCGCTAGGAGGGATTCGAGTCCCGCATATCCCCTCTGTGACTGTAGTAAGGACACGGCTCAACACACACTAGCGGTTGTTCCACCTGTATGACGCATTATCAGGTCCTTACCGCACCCCTATTCATCCCGTGTATGTCGTAAGAGGTGACTAAGGGAAAAAAATATTCAGGAAAATATTACAACAAAGAGAAGGAAAACTTGAAACATACCCTATACCAAGCGGTCTGGCCAGCACGGTACAGTAGGCCAAAACCTTCTTGCTAAGGAGAGGCCTATGTCCAGCAGTGGACTGTAAAATGCTGTTAATATATACTGCAGTCTTCTAAGAACTTACGGACTTACGGACTTCCCCTGTCCGACTCAAAATTAAAACTCAAATATTACCATATGAGGAAACTCGTACAAATCGGTGTTATTTCCACCAACGATCAACTTATTAGCGTTATGGTGGCAATGGTTAGCTCTGCTCAGGTCTCCCGTGAGAGCCATGGACCTCTCGCAAGGATATACCAGTTCAACCTGGTAGTCGATACATTCTGAAAGGAAACATTCAACAATATGAGGAAATAGTTGTAATAACAAGAGTAATAAAACAACTGATATATTTAGATGGACCTCACGAGATTGCCGATATGTAGAATGTGGATTCGGTGACCATTTTTCCAACAATAATATCTGTTCACGGATTGATAGCCAAGAGTCTTAACCAACACCTTAAGAGGCTCACGTTAGAAGGGCAGATCAAGGGTCTGATGCAGAAGGCAGTCCTTGACACGGCCCGTATAGTGAAGAAGTTCCTGTCTTTGGAGCCCTATCTACCGGTATCTTGATCCTTATACCCGATGTCGGTGGTCTACTATATTTTATATCTTTAAATACGTATTTTTGTTTTTGTTTTTTACATATTTAAAAATAACCGATATGTATATATGAAATAAAGAAATAAGAATCATATAATTTTGTTTGCTTAAATGTGGTATAAAATTGACTAAAATACATTTATTCTTGAAATATGTGAAGGTAGGCAATCGAAAACAAAATATTCGTCCACATTACACATTTATATCCATTTAAATAAGTATATGAAGGTCAGAAAGTAGTACAAGCTCATAATGATTTCTCGAAAACGTAAAACATATCTCCATTTCAAAATACTCGAGCGTGTCACATTTTTACACAGAAGGGTTAGTTTGATGGTCTTGGCATGCTAGCCAAAAATCTGACGGCCATTTTGCGGGTTGTTTAAAAATCTGACTGTTAGAAACATTTTTATTCGTTGATTTCTTCATTTCATTACAAAATATGACACAGTCAAGACACATAGATGTTAAAGAAGATGTCTTAAATTGTTTCCTTCTGAGTAAAAAAGTCCACACTCGAGAATGTTAAGATTATGAATATAGCTCAAGTATTTTGGTCCATCGGTTTTTTGTTTTGCTGAGCTGTCCTAGCCGTTGGGGCTAATATGTAGGCTTTGTGGCGACTTCCACATCTAACGCAAACAGAAAACGTACTACAGCGCCATCTTGCGAAGATATATCGAACTACGGAGTTTAATGAACGATGGAGTAACTACTAATTCTGTATCGCGAATCTCTATTCGTGTGGCGAATTGCATATATACAACATCCCAACATTATCCTCGCCTGGTCGGAGGACAGGAGGAGTTTTGTGCCGGAAGGATATGATACCCGTCCCTCCATAGGTTCATATACGGTGGTACTCAAAAGAGTATAAGGTACTAATTTTTTTTTCTATCCTCAGAGCCTGCCAAAGTGACTCTACTCTGCCTGATGGAAAGCATGAATAGAATCCAAGAGTTATGGTCACCATACTCATTGCAAATGCTGACAACGCAGTATGTTGACCTACACTATGGCGGCCTTGTGAGATGCTTTTCCACACCCTGCTTGGGGACGTAAAAGGCATGACAGTCATCGTGACAGTGTAAGGCTTACACAGTTACTACGAAAACTGTCACCCCTGCATCGAAGGACCTCCGGTCTCACACTCATCAACGAAACACGACAACACGGATGCTGTCGCTTTAGGTTGATCTTCTGTGGGAGGGTAGTACTGCCCCGGTCGAGGCGGCCCGCTTGTGCTGAAATTAGCGTGGTTCTACTACCTAGAGCCTACCTACCTACTACTACTTGTAACAATCTGTCGCAAACGAGTAAATCCCGAAATCCTTTTAGGGCTAGTATAACAAACATGTCGAATACAAATAACTTACTGTCAAATGCCTTCTGGCCTGTTTTATCTTTTGTCCTGTCACCAAGGGGTTCACAAGCGCCATTTCCCTTGTCATCGATATAAATAGGCGTGTCAGTTACATATTCCGTAGTGGTAGATAACCTGTAAAATGGGGACAAATTAAATTACAACTTAAAACACTTTAACTTAAAACACTAACAAATTAAAACTGATTAAATTAAAGACAAGAACAAAATAATAAAAGTACAGAATAATAATAATAAATATTTCGGAAATTTGACACACAACGCCATCTAGTTTCAAACTAGGCAGAGCTTGTACTATGATTACTAGATTGACTGATAGAATATTTTATATACTTTTTTTTGTAAACACACCCATTATAAATAGCAAACATGCAAACTTCGAAACAAATATTTGCAGATCCGGGAATCGAACCCGATCCTGCACTGCGCCACAGAGGCAGTCATATAATATCCGTTCCTTTATCGGACTACTAGGCGCAGGCAAAAATTTCATCCACACGTTGTTGACATACGTCCAAAAGTCGAACTAAACGGTTTGACAGTTCTTTTTTGATGAGAGTCGCCAAGACTTGGAACGACCTGCCTGGGTCTATTTTTCCTGATGACATGAACTCTGGAGCCTTTAGGAGTGGAGTGAACAGGTATCTTTTGGATGGGCGTGTACCACCTTCGTCTTCATCTGCACTTTCCATCAGGTGAGATAGAGGACAAACGCCTATTCCACTACAGACGTAAAAAAAAAATATAGAATAACTTATATATCATGTCGTAAAATAACTTCACACGTATCAGATACAGTAATTTAAATTTCACAAGATGCAGAGCCATCATATTTCATTGTTGGACATAGACTTCTTAATAAGGAGGGTTCCGTCCTTTATACCACGTTGGTAATTCTGGTGAGTTAGCCTCAAATTTTCCTTCTCTTTGTTGTGCTACTGGCCTGTGTTACTGCTTGGTGTGGTAGCATGCTATATTCTTAATACATCACTTCTCGGACAATTACTTGTAGGTCAAAATGTTATCGTTACCTCCGTGTGGTTGTAAGAGGAGGGCCTATTGTCGTGATAGTGTCCACACAGCAAACTATAGGAGTGGTACCATCGTAACCGCAGTTCTGGAGCAATCGAAAACATATATAAGAATAATAAATCTTATTTCGACACATAAAAGTGTATTTTAGGTCGTACAGCACTCGTCACATAGTTTTATTTATTTAGAATTTGTTTTAGGATAAAGCAAACCTTGGGAAGTATATAATAATTAATTAGTAATTAATTGTGTCTATATCAGTAAACCAAATTCAATATGTGAACTAAAAGGAAAAACCAGCGAAGAGATGTCGGCGATCTCGCGGTCACTTTGCCGTCAAGTGTTCGAAAATTTCGATGTTCGCTTAGAAGAGTGCAAACGTCGAAACGGTGGTCATTTAGATGACGTAATTTTCAAAAAACAAGTTCTAACTAATTGCCTTTCTTGTAAGTAAACAAGTTCTATAATATACCAAATGATTTTTTTTATACGATTTTATCAAATGTTAACTAATTCGTGGCCCATCCTATATTTCTTCAGACAATTAATTGCTAATGGCGAAATGGTTGTTAACCTTGCTGTACCCGCGCCAATTAGCGTTACACCTATACCAGCGCCCGGTCTCACGGACCGACATTTTAAAAGCCGAAGCTTTGATTTTTTTTAGAAAACCTAGTATAAACTCACATGATATTTGAAGTTTAGAGTATTAATAATTAAATAAAACAATATTTTATTCATTTTTTGTATTTACTATTGTTTTACAGTCTTCAGAAACAGCCTTTGAAAAAAATCAGTAATTCTTATATATTACGATAAAGTTAACCAAAATTAAAATTCTTCCAATAAAAACCTAAAAATCTCCATTATTATTATAGATAATAAACATACAAATAATAAATTAAAATCTAATCATCTTTAGATTGATTAGTATAGCAATCAGAGCAAAACATATCCGCGTGTTCCAAACAAAAGTATTTTTCGCAAGTAAGACAGTTGTAACGCGTTTTACAATTTTTTTTCGAAGAACAAAAGCTACAACGTCCTTGGCCAAGATTGTTAGCGGTACTTGATGATTCAAGACCATTTATTTTGCAAATTTCAACACATCTCTGTCGTATGATTCTCGGTAAACAAGTAGTTGCCGTCCGTCTTCTCAGCTTTGCGTCAATGAGTTCATAAGACAATTTTTTAAGAAAATCTCTTCTTTCAACTTTTTTGTCAGGATTATTTTGAGAGTAAAAATATATGAATTAATTCCTGCTACATTCATTAGTCTATAAAAAACCACCATAGGCCACCACCACCACCACCTATTAGTACCTCTAGCGACATTATAGGTTTCGCACATTTTGTCAACGGTATCAACGCCTCCCTTCTAACATCAGTCTAATCTGCTCGTTCATTATCACGCCGATAAACGAATCTCTGAAACAGAAATAACTTATAGGAATTCATAAAAGAACTGAAATAAAATACTTTGAAATATAGGTTATATTATCATAAAAATATATTAAAATATTTAAAAAACTATAATAAAGGAATCTACAAATATCTAGAAATATACTTATTTATAAAAAAAATGCAATCAACATTATAAAAACTAATGAAATAGCGAAAATAAAAAAAATATTACTTACCAAAAATAGTAACACGTATACCCGCGCTGGTCTCTCGCGCCGAATGAGGCGTAGTTCACCCAAATGCGGCCCCCGCGCAAAGTCACACTTCACACCAATTTCAAGGTCGAGGCGAATTAGACAAGTACTAGAAAGCTCATTCAACTAGCACTACCCTTTCTATAAATAATTTCAAAAAATAATTCTGTCGGTCTCTCAGACACATGCGCGGTAGGGTGTCCCTTAAATTTCAAGTTCGATATTTTTTTACGCATACCTTCTTAAACGTTTCGTAATAACCCTATATTGTCTAGAAAAAAATATTAGTTCGATATATAAACGATAACCCGTGCCGACTTGCTATTTAAACTTGTCGATACAAGTTGCTTAAGTACTGCCCAGTGACCTGTTACGACATGTTTTATTTGCCATTTCGTACGTGATTTTTGAGACTATTAGTGCTTCATTGTTTAGTGCGTAAACATGTCGGTGGAATTACGGAGTGATAAACAAAATATTTTTCTTATCGGATTGACTAGCTACCAAATAAATGGTGCAAAATTACCATCAAATCGACAAGTTCTCTCAGTCCTATTTTACAATATTCGTGAGGTTAAATTGACTGTTAGTGAAAGTGCAAATCTTGTGATTAGGGAGTGCATCATATATTGGGAAAAAGCAAGAATTCCAACAAGGGCATTTCCTAACTGCGTGAAGAAACTTATTGATTTATATCATGTTTGGAGAGAGTTGCAAAAAAATTGTAAGAAAACTCAGATTACGTTTAAGAGTCGTGAGAACAATTTTATAATTAATCTTGATAATTTGTTTGATATTGCACATGCTGATGCTTTTGAGGGAATGAAAATAGAGGAAGATAAATTATTTTTAATGAAACAGAGAGAGCCAGGTCGACCGGGATGCTTAGGTGGTGTAGATAAAAAATTGGCGGAAAAAGAACAAAGATCTAGACAACGACGATTGGAAGAAGAGGAAAGGATTGTAAGACAAAGAGAATCACTAGCTGTTGCATCTACTTCCACCACAAATAACTTAGACAGTGTAGGAGATTCAGACGAAGAACAGATCTTGAATTCTGAACTCAGTTTGCCGGACGTTCCCTGCCATGAACAAAGTTCAAAAAGAGGTAGAAAGAATCTTATAACACCTAAACTAGTTGCAGCTTTAGATCGATGCCAGTTAAGCATTAGAGATACCGTTCACATTCTTAATGCGGTGGTAGAAGCGCTTGGTCTGAGCAGCGATGATTTCTGTATTAACAAATCCTCGATTCAGCGAATTCGTACTGAAACTAGAAAATCAAGGGCAGAAGCAATAAAATCTAACTTCCAAAACAATGTACCCGACATAGTCACAGTCCATTGGGATGGAAAACTATTACCGGGGTTGGATGTACGGAGTTCAAAAGAAGAACGCTTGCCAGTTATAGCTTCATTTGACGATAGAGAGCAGCTTCTTGCAGTGCCGAAACTAGAAAGTTCTTCTGGAAAACATCAAGCGAAGGCTGTATCAGCAGCTCTCTTTGACTGGAACCTTTATGATAAAGTGCAAATAATGTGCTGAGACACAACAGCTTCCAATATGGGCCGTTTCAATGGAGCTTGTGCTATTTTGGAGCAAACTTTAGGAAGAGAATTGTTGCTTTTCGCCTGTCGTCATCATGTTTATGAATTGGTCCTAAAAGCTGTCTTTGAAACCAAGATTAAGCAAATTACTAGTAGCCCAGATATTCCGATGTTCAAAAAGTTCCAAGAAAATTGGAAAAACATTGATTGTACTAAAATTGAACCATCTCTTAATTTCGTAAAAGCACGGGTTGCCGAGACAGACATTCAAGCGTTGTTACTATTTTATAAGGCAGAATTAGATAAAGGTTTTATAAGAGATGATTACCGCGAATTGGTCGAACTGTGCGTAATATTTTTAGGAGGAGACACAGAGGAAAAATTAAAACTAAGGCCCCCCGGAGCTATACATCAGGCACGCTGGATGGCGAGAGCGATCTATTCTTTAAAAATATGTTTACTTCAGTCACAATGCAGAGTAACTGCGAAGGACAAAAAGGCTCTACAAGATGTTTGCTTATTTCTCGTAATATTGTATGTTAAACCTTGGCTCGAATGTACAGTGGCGACCAAAGCACCTAATCAAGATTTGCGCTTCTTGAAGATGTTAAAAGAGTATGAAAAAGTTGACGCAACAATTTCTAAAGCTTCTATAAGCAAGTTCACCATCAGTAGCGTTTGCTAAAATCTCGGATTTTAGCAAACGCTATGAACCGTCGAAGGAAGAACTGACTCAAAAGTTGTTTGGTAAGTTAAATTGACTTTTTGTTGGATTTCAATTTCAATGTCCAATACTTATTTATTTATTTTCAAAATTGTTGTTGATTTTTATTTGTTATTTAACTTATTTTTCTTTTTTTTTAGACAAAGCACTGGATGATTTCGTATCGGAAAAGAGCAAACAATTTTTATCACGACTGCAGATCGACGACAGTTTTCTAAAGGAAGATGTATCTTCTTGGAATAACAATGCTGCTTTTCTGGAGGCTAAAAGAAGAATAAGTTATTTGAGAGTTGTAAATGATACTGCTGAAAGGGCTGTTAAATTAATGCAAGATTTTGACGGACTTATCACGGCTGAAGAAGAACAAAAACAGTTCTTGCTGCGCTGTGTCCAGGAACATCTAAAATTGTATCCAGACTGTAAAAAAACTACTCTAAAAAGAAGTTACCCTGAATGATTCTTATTTCTTTATGTTTTTAATTAAAGATTAATGTTCATCTAATTTATTATTTAATTTTATTCACTTAATTCATTGCATTTATAGTGAAATTATAGCAGACTGAAATTTTAGGACAAAACACGTTTTTTACTAAACTTTGAAGCTCGGTCGGCACTGGTTGCAATTATGCTAGATTGATAAAATTTTATATTTAAGTATCTTATAGCATTAGTAAAAATTATAGAGGGTATGCATTTCGAAATTCGAAAAAATTTTTTTTTTGTCATATAAGGGACACCCTAATGCGCGGGTATAGGAAGGTTAAGTACCCATTCCTCACAAAGTGATATTCGAGCAGGCGAGGTGATCATGCCTGCTTGTGCGATGTAGGATTAGTATCTTCTTCATAGTTCGTATAGTATATTTTTTTGTTATATGCGGAAGTTATCATGATAATATTCAAAAATTTGAATACACAATCTTGAATCTTGAAACTTATATTCTCAAATAACAATTTAGATTGTGATTTCCTTAATTCTTTGTTTTATGATTCCAATTTAAAAATATTTTAATATAAAATAATTAACGAATGTGAGTGAGAAATAAGGAGAACCGCAGACAAACCAAGGTTACCGATATTACTCGTAAAATTGCTAAACTTAAGTGACAGTTGGTGGGACATATTGCACGCAAAAATGATGATCGTAGGAGTCATAAAGTTCTAAGTCCCCCTAAAGATCATCTGACGACCCGGTGCAGGTCGCGAGAAGTCGTTGGATACGGGTGGCACGGGATCGGCTGTTATGGAGAGCCTTGATTGAGGCTTATGTCCAGCCGTGGACGTTTTTTGGCTGCGATGATGATGACATTGATGATGTGAGTCAAAACAGGTTTGCTAATTACTAACAAATAGCTAAAAAATTGGTTTAGGCATGCAGTTGGTAATTTGTAGACATAGTAAGCTATTTTATAATGGTAATATTAGGACTCTGAAGTCCTGCAGAGTATGACCTAACGAGTTTCGGTGTCCATAGACGCTGGCCTAAAGACTAAAGGGTGTAGAAGCAGAAACATTGCAAAGTTCAGGAACAGGCCGAATGCTAGAAGTTTAGATTGAAACAAACGCTGTAAAACTTTACTGAAGGCCTTTGCTATACCGAGGCTAATGATCATGGACTCCTCATACCTATTGATAGCGTCAAACCAAAGGTGCGTAATGTAGCTAGAAGCATCCGTGGATCCGTTTAGCTTAAAGCCATATTGCTGATCATTTGACAAGCGGTCCTCAAGGTAGACTAATTGCTTGTTGATGACCCGTTCAAGCACCTTGCAGAGGATGGAAGTGACGGATTTAGGTCGATAATTGGTATGACTACAGCTATGACTAGAGTAGAGATTATTGACATAATATTTATACAAATATGCTGAAATTTCTAAATATTCCGTTTTGATCGTGTGCTAGAGGGCGCTAGAGTTACGACTGTGCGCGGGCGCTATATGAACTATCCACATTTCTATTTTTTATGCTGCGGCGGCGAGACGAACAGATTTATCAACCGCTGGTGAGTGACTATCGAAGGGGAACAAGTGGGTTGCCGCATTTGAACAGTCTCTCCTCCCGAAAAGAGCTAGGTTGGACTTCACTCATAAGTGTTTAGAATCAAATAAGGACCTGTTTAAACACGAGGCATAATATTTATTTATTTTTAATTTATGTATTACCTGAGGTTTTATTCTCCTCTTTATGCCTTCAATTGCTGATGGACATTTTGTGATAGTGGTGCAGACTCCATGTACGCCGGCAACAGAGCAATTCTCACCTGGAAAGCAAAAAATATATCGTCACCATTTCATGACTTATTTCCAATAGTATTTATGGTTGACGTAATAGGTTCTGACAGGGTATATAGATTTTAATATCAGCTGTTTCTGGATCCCTCCTACTTTAAGTTCAGTTCATTCTAACTCACATGCTATTGCAAACCCATGGGTGATTGACGGCCTGATAGGGTTTTAAAGAAGATTTGGTTGTTTTTTTATGACAGCACCTTGTCTGACGCCAACACTCTTAGGAAATGGAATTGTTTTTAGATAAGACAACGTAAGAAGGTGAATTAAGATAAAAAATGTAAAAAAGAGTTGCTTCGACACATATAGATGTACTTGATCGAATAGATTTCAAAGTTTGAAACGAAACTGGCGCTAAGTAATTCATCTGGGCATTTTATTGAGTGACTTTACCGAATATCCAACTTAGCTCTTTATACTCCTAGGCTGATAGCAATAGATCACAACCTTCTGCAATGACGTCATTTTGCTGATAAGACAGCGCTGAAAAAAATCTCCACTCAGACTTAGTTCGGCTAATCGGGCAGCCGCCTTTCAGTCTAATAAGTCTCATATAGAAAATGGAAATGAATGAAAATCGTTTACAATCTTCGCAAGTATGATCATGTGTCTGCTTTACGTTCCCAGCTACAATGGCTCCCAATTCGACAGCGCCGTAGTTTGCGTGCACTCACTTTTCTTTTTTCGTTCCTCAACTCTCCATCGCTACCTGAATACCTTGTTCCCCACTTCCGTCTCTTATGTTCCACCCATGATCGAAACCTTCGGTCAAAAAACAACATGCTTCTTCTATGCCCCCCTCATACCTCCAACTTTATCAATTCCTCCTTCTTTGTGCAGTCAGTTCTTCTGTGGAATGCACTGCCCGCCGATATCAGGATGTCCACAAATCGCCACACTTTTAAGGCGAAAGTACGTGATCTACTTAGAGATAATTTAGTGGAATCGTCTTAACGAGTACCCGAGTTAGTGTTTATATTTATATAGAATATTGTATTAATTTTATATACATGTATGTTTATGTATTGTTTATGTACTGTTTATGTAAAATAATATTTTATTAGTAATGTATGTCAACTTTATTATTTTACCTTTGCACCTACCGCTCATGTTTCTACATCACCTAAAGGTTGACTGGGAGAGAATGCCCCATGGCATTAAGTCCGCCTTTGTACAACATGTGCATCAAGAATAAATAAAATGGGATTAAGACCGCAGAAGCTGGGGTCGAGATGTTTGACGAACGACTTGTGATTGGCGATGTCATAGGGCAGTCACCAGCTCGCCATTGCTTATCAAATAATAGATTACTATATCAATATGTTTGTAATTGAACAAAATAGGTCAACAATCATACTATTTAATCTCAACAGTATTTATAATTGTGATGCATTTATTGCTTCTGTAGTAAAACACCACAGATAACGAATGACTTCTTTAGTTGACAGAGACCTTCGTGATCCTGAACTTGCTTTCTCACCTGTGGCTTTGTCTCTTTTTAGAAATTTATATACTACTTCTAAAAAAGTTAAAAAATGTGTGTGGAATGTCTCAAGTTATTTTTATAATAATAAAAATGCAGTTATCATGTCTTTAAAATGAAGAAGTTAAAATGTCAGGTCATCGCTCGGAGCCGGTCTGCGTTCTCCATGATAAATATTAACTGGTTATCTGGTTTTTATTTTTTTGTTATTAACATATCAATGACCTTTAGTGCAGTGAATCTGGACATGCATAAGATCCTCTTTTATATAATGTCTGACATAGAGATTAGTAGTAACAGAAACTGAGCGGGACCGGGAGAGGTTTAGAACTTTCCCGGTCCGCTAGGCCCGGGAACGTGTCCGGTATCACAGACGGCTCGGGCGCCGGAGATTGCAGAACGATCTCCGTCCTCCATAAGCGCTAGACTGGGGGTGATAGGTGAGGCCATCCGTCACCCGAGCAGAAGTAGGCCAGGATAGCAGCGGGACGTGCTACGGAGCACACGCTCTTTTGGAGCAGAAAAGGGGTCATCTGCAAGCCGTAGGTAGGCCCGAGGTACGTCAGGGTTTCAGGGATTTCCTTTCTAGGGTACACCTGATTCCCCGGCTACTAGTACCTGAGACAGTAGGTGGTATCCGGGGGGATTATCGCACAGAAAAAAAAAAGAAAAAGTAGTAACAGAAACTTAGGGCAAGATATTTTAAACAAGTTCTTAGTCTTATCTTCTTTATAATAAATAGCATAGCTTTCTGAATAGACTTTTCTTGTTTTTGCAACATTTCTCATCGGTGCACGGGTCCTAATTGTTGTAGCGTGATGTTATAAAGCTTAAAACCTACCTCGATAAATGAGCTATCTGACGCTCAAATAATTTTTCAATTCGAATCAGTAGTTCCCGAAATTAAAGTATTCAATTCAATAAACGAATGCTTTATCATCCGTCCCTCTTTCACACAGTGTGGTGATGAATTAAGAATACGTAGTGTTACCACCCCTATTCATCCCGTGGTTGTCCTAATAGGCGACTAAGAGATCAAACTATATAGGACTATAAAGGGAAAGAAAACTCGAAACAGCCTATACCGACCCGTCTAGCCAGCGTCGGATATGGAAGGCCGAAACCTCCTTTCTGAGGTTTGTGGTTCTTTCACGAAAAAATTTGATCAATAATTCTTTACTTCAGCGAAAAATGATGCATTCTTGTTTTAAGAATTGTGGTATATTTTGTACGTCATCTGTCAACACACAAAGACAAGCCGACACAAAACTTCTACAAGAAAATTCATGTTTTAATATTTCTCTGATGACGTCTAGCCACGATATTAGTGGGATTGTGACTAAGTTGTGAACGGGTAATAACTTTTCTGCTACTTAGCCAACCCGTACATATAAAATTATTTGCTGTGGAGGAATGGGGTCATGTACCTTCCAACATAAGGGAGGATAATCCGACCAAGCGAAGTGATCATGCCTGGAGGGCCACAACACAACGGATGGTGTTGGGAAGTTGTATATATGCCTATCGGCGTGAGAATTTCTATATCGCGATACAGGATTAGTTGTTACTCCGTAGTTATGTGTTTCTTTGGTAGATGGCGTTACTATTTTCTTCTTTTTGGTGCTGTATGTGGAAGTCGTTACATTTACCATGATTGATTGATTGATTCATCAGCACAGAGCTCAGATCTTGACACTTTGACAGCTGATGCTTTTTATAAAATAAACACCCATTAAGAAAAAAAATTAGAAATTTCATCCCTCAGGGGATAAAATAAGAGACAAATAGTTGCATGGAAGCACGCCATTTTACAAGATATAAATACGAGAAAAAAATCAGGTTTACAGATCATGATAGGCAATAATAAAATAATCATAATCAATTAAATAATAGGTCCATTTGTATAAGCTATCGAAAATACAAATTTAAGTGAAAGACTGGAGCCTGTATGAGACCTCTATGATAGATTAATTGTCCATATTTTGCCACCTATAACTTAGATGTCAATTACACATTGGAGCAGTGGAAATTCCAAAGTTAAACACGCAAGTGGCTGCAATTTCAGCAAAAGAAATCATTGGTACCTACTTTTTCGAAGATTCTCTAGGTCGTTCAATTACTGTTAAATCTGCTGAATATGTGAAAATGTTACGGGAGTTCTTGGGAAAGATGCTACTGGAATCTGCTGGCTACAATCATAACACATACATCCAATGTTGCCGAAAGAGCTCATTTCCAGAAGAGGTGACGTTCCATGGCTAGCCAGAAGTCCAGATCTATCCCAGCAGACTTCTTTTTATGCAAGGGTTTGAAGAATCATGTCTACATCAATGAACATTTTCTTATCATTGCTCTTTTCACACTTAAAAGATAAGAAATTAGAATTCATCTGATGTAGGAATTCCCCGGTAATAGCTTAATGATTCAAGACATAAAAACAAGGCCAACATCTATATAATAAATAATTATATGATATGACAGAAATATGTCATTAAAATACATTACAACGAATTCGTAGATACAGAACTATCCGTGTGGTGACCGTATTAGAATACGGAGAAAGACATATACGGGATAAATAGAGATGGTAACACCCCTATTCATACTGCGGGGGTTGTTAGAGCCGCCTAAGGGAGCGAAATACACAGAACAACATCCCTGCACAGAGAAGGAAACTTGAAACAAACCCTATTCCAAAGTACCTGGTCAGCGTGGTATAATATGCCAGAATCTCCTTTGGAAGGAAGGGCTAACGTCCCACATGGGACTATTAATATGGTGTAAACTCGTAGATAAAAAATATAAATTGTTTTTATATTAAATTAGCTTCTACCTGCGGCTTCACTCGCATGGAATTGGTCTGCCACATTAAGTTTTGTAACAGATCACTTTAAAAAACTTCTAACACCTCCAAGAACATGTGTTCAAAATTTTATGATGGTCGGTTGAGTAGTTTTCGCGTGAAATCGTAACAAACAAACTTACATTCGTATTTTTAATATTATTAGGTAACTAAATTATGGTCTGTAAGAGGTCTGCATTGAACCATAATGTATTAATTTACTGTCAGTTATGTGACAATGTTATGCAAAAAATACAATAGTTAGTGATTCTAATTGGTAGAAGTTAGTGACAGGCTTTTTGGTCTAGCTGTTAGTGACCCTGACAGCTAACGTCAAGGTTGAGACATCGATTCCCCCCCTTAAGACAAATATTTGTGTGCCACTGCGATCATTTGTCCTGTGTTTGGGCCTATATACGAGTATGTTTATTAGTAGGCTGGTAGTCTGAATTAAAATGACTCCAACGACACCTCAAACATCAAAGTTATCAAATCATTTAGGCTACGGAGCGTGCCTTAGCATATAGATAGAACTACACTCGTACATACAAATGAAAAACAGAACCAGCGTTCTGACGCCGTTGCGTAAAAACAAAGAAATTGATTGCAAAACAGAGAAGACAAAAAATTGGACATGTCTGCGCTTGTTTATACTTTGATAAAGACTTGGACATTCCAAGACGTAATTATTGGAGTAATGATTATAATTCGAAGTTTTTAGTTTTTTTTTATTGTACGAGCTAAACGTGAGAGTCTTTGTCATCGTCATCAATAGCCTTTAGTAGTCTACCGCTGGACATAAGGATCTCCTTAGAATAGAAGTTTTGGAATGCCACACCAGGGTTGGTAACTTTTTTTGGTTTTTACGCGTTAAATGCATTTCGCGCCATACCCTCCGGAGGGACGAAACGCGTGTGTGAGACTCCCGAAGAACCGGTCTACCCATTAAACCCCGCGGTGGCCTACAAAAGGGGGATACCTACTCGTAAAAGGTTTGTTTCATGTTCTCTTTCTCTTTGCAGTGATGTTGTCCTGAGTAGTTTGCGTCCTGAATCGGTTCTTACGACACCCAAGGCATGAATAGGGGTGATGACAATCATATTCTTAATCCGTCACTACACGGATACGTGGGAACATCATACTTCAGCACAAATAGACCCCGACTGAAGTGATACTAGGACTTTACAGAAAATCGGTGTTAAGCACTTCCATCCGTGTTAAGCACGTCTTCTTTCGTTTCGGTGGTGGGCTTCTGACTCTTGGATTACAGATGACTGTGGTCGCCGGTAGCCACGTAACATCAAGCGACGCGTTTCCCTTACGTGTTTTTTAGTCATGTGTTCCGATACACATACGTCATTACTATGACGTCAGGTCTGATGTGTCGTAAGGAAGGTCATGTGTTCCCCTATAAATTAAGATAATTCTTGAATAACAAGTATGTCACTGTTATTTATAACACACTTTGTTATGGCTTATGCATGTTTAATTTGAAATGTTTTTAAATAATTTATGTTTCAAATAATTGGCTCTTAATTTTTTTTATTTTTATTTATTTTTTTAAATTTACATTTATTAATTTTATATTAATTAAAGTGGGTGAGCCATGCTCGACCGGCTTTAGGTCGGCTCAACTAAAATCATATCACTGTTTCATAGAAAATTAGTAGATTAGGCGGAGGGAGGGGGGAGTCGATGAACTCGGCTCCAAATTACTGTCATTCAAACTACATACACATACAAACTTGTATTTCGTAAATTGACTTTGACGTCCAACATTTTTTTAAATGATTACTTAGTTATTTAACCTTTTCAGATCTGAATTATTATTTATTATAACACGAAGGAAAAGTTAAAAAAAAAAATATCATTTGAATGCCACTGTCTTAAATTACAAATTTAAAATAATTAAATTGCAATATATCCATGTGATGTCGGATTTAGAATACATAGCGTCACCACTTCTATTCTTACCATGGGTGTCGTAAGAGACGACTAAACCAACAAACTGCGCAGGTTAATATCACAGCCAAAAGAAGGAAAACTTGAAAAAACCTTATACTAACCCGTCTGACCAGCGTGGTATAGTAGGCCAAAACTGCCTTTCGAAGATTATGTCTTATTTCTCGATTTTAAAAAGACAACGCCAACGCAATTTTTAAAAATCCTGTGTCGCGGGGGACTTTACAAACACATAGAACGGACACAAAGAACACTCAGACTCAGAACAACAATTTGTGGATCACACAAAGTGTTGTCCCATGTGAAGTTTGAACCGACAACACTCAGCGCAGTAGAGAGCGGCGTGGCTACTGCTTAAACCACTAGGCCAATCGTGCAGTCTAGTATGTCCAGCAGTGGACTGTTAAAAGTTGAATGTATTTCTAACTTATGTGTCCTTATTTGAGGACATTACGTCTAAAAGGGTTTAGATAAACAAATGGTTCCTAAAGATTGTTAGTTACCTACCTTACTAAACATTATAGAAAGTTATGAAAAGGGAGGTAGTTATTAAATTAATATAGTTTTAACTAATACCAACTAATTCCTATCCCATTTTAGCCATGGTGACCGCCCTAAGATGGATTCTGCTAATATTATAAATGCAAAAGTTTGTATAGATATTTGTTACTCTTTCACAAAAAACTACTGGACGGATTTGAATGAAACTTTACAGTAATAGAGGTTATACATCGAAGTAACATACAGGCTACAATTTGTAATGTTTTTATGTAATTTTGGTCGTAATATAATGATACATGTCAATTAAATCGGCAAAAAATCTGGCCTCTGAGAGTTATCTTGGCGTACGCTGCTAAAAATCAAATTGATCTGTTACGAAACTTAATGTGTCCGACCAAATTCCAAGCGAGTGAATCCGCGGACAAAAGCTAGTAGATTTATTAAATAACCATAATTTGTTTTAAGTAATTAAGTTCTATTTTATATTTCCACTGTGTGGTGACGAATTAAGAACACAGAGTGTTACCACCCCCTATTTCTCTCAGGGGTGGCGTAAGAAGCGATTACAAGACAACAGCACTGTGAAGAGAAGGAAAACTTGATACAACCCTTTCTTTTAACATGTGGAAACCCCCTCGGGCCGTCACCCCACCGGGTTTGCGGCGGGATGGTGTGTCGGAATTGGACCGACTAAAACTACACGGTGTGCCACTCTGCGCCTAACATAGGAGGGATCCAGGAACAGCTGCTATTAGGACATCCAGATCCCTGACCAAAACCTCCTTTCTAAGCAGAGGCCTATGACCAGTAGTGGACCGTTAAAAATTTTTGATGTGATGTGATGTGAAGTTATCTATATAATTAAGTTTATTCAACTTTGTTATAGCTTTCTGAAAATATCACAAATGATTCAATTTCATTTATTTTAATGTTATTAAAAGCTTAAACTATGTCATATCCTTCTAAAGTTAATAATCACCGTTATCAAATTTTAAAAACAAACATTTAAAAAACACTTTTTTATAAAGAAAACCAGATAACGGTGTTAAATGTTAAAACAATTACTTAAATAAATAAAAAAATATTAACTTATAATTAAATACAACATTTAGTTGCATGAAAATGCAAATAATAACTTAAACAGCATTATTTTCCCTAGACAAAGCGCAAATAACTTAGATATTAATACACCTAGACGTACAAAACAGGAAAAACATCATAAAATAAAGCTTAATCCATTACATACCTGCTTCTAACCCCACCACGCCATTTAAAACTAAAACACAACACAAAAAAATGTTTTTTAAATACATTGTTTTTAAAATTAACACTAACTTAACATAAATTGTTTGACAGTTGACCGCGGCAGTTCGTGGTCGCGTCTCAACTGATTCAAAAGGAACTCAATTAAATAAGTGTGTACTGTTATTCTGTATATACTTACACATATTATATACGTGTGTAACAAGTCTTTGTATGTATTTTGAAAACAAATGCGCACACAGGAAAATGATAATTCATAAATCTTTTGTATACTTACGCCTTGACAATTAAATTGTGAGCGGTGAAGTATAAAAGTATTATATTTTACCTTGCTTATAGAAATATGAAGAAATATCTCACTAGGCCGCCGTAGTGTAGACAGTGAGGACCTCTGGTAGCAGATTAGTTGCTACAGTCGGCGATAGGATAATTTGTTGTGGCCTGGTCGCAAAAATCCGATCGGGTCGCAACATATTATAACAACCGGACTTATAGGTGGGGAAGCCTTTGTGGCCTCCCCAGGATAGTGTCTGACTAGGCGCGGCATTGATCCTGGAGGGGACCTGAACTAATATGGTCCGGGTCCCCTTCAGAGAAGGATGCCTGAGACCGGGTGTCGGGGTGGTTTTTAGTGGTATCACCACATACTTCTAGCTCTGGCGTCCCCGAGCAGCCGGAGATCCGAAGGGATTTACCACACCACCAACAAAAAAAAAGCCACCATAGTGTGGGTAACCAGATAATACAGTAGTATTATCTGCATTCGCAATAAGTACGGTGATCACAACTCTTGGATTCTATTCATGCTTTCCATTAAGCTGAGTAGAGTTGATCTGGCAGGCTTTTAAAATAAAATAAATAAAACTGAACAGACGGGTTCACCTGATGGTCAGTGTTTACCGCCGTCCAAAGATATCTATGACTCAAAAGTCGCATGCCACTCTAGAAAGGGGAGCAAGGGTTTGGGCTCATCATCACCACCAATAAGCTTTTAACAGTCCACTGCTGGACATACGACTGCCCTTAGAAAAGAGACGCACTATACCATGCTGCCAGACGGATTAGTATAGTCTTTATTTTATTTTACTTTCATTAATTTCGTAAACAATAATTCTATATTCTGGTGCTATACAATTATTACATTTTATATTCAAAATCTAGAAAAAAATATTAAAATAAGACAAAACAATTTAAATTTTAGGCTGGCAAAAATAAAGTATTAAAGTCAAATGTAAATTTTATGTATCAATGTCAAGAGATCAAATTTTAAAAAAATATTAATAAGTTTTATTAGCAAGGTCAACACAAGTTATTTTATCATGTCATTTTATGTTATAATAATCATTAGTTGAATAGAAGAATCTTCTTTAAGATCTCATTCTCTTTGCAATGATGTTATTCTGCATAATTTGTTGCCTTAGTGCGACACCACATTCTTAACACATCCACACCATATATGTGATATTTTGTATTCTCTTGTAACGGTGGTTTTATTATTCTGACACAGGCTACCGAGACGCGAGAAGAGACAAATTAGTATCGCTTGCTATTGGCGAGTAAATAACAATGTGAACTGAATTCAAAGGTTGAATTGGTTGACAGTATATTTGAGAGCACTGTTATCCAAATAGCGATTGCCATCGATGTTCATGGCAACCGAGATCGACGGCTTAACGTGCCGTCACGTGGCACGGGTGTGAACCACCGCCAACTGCCTTACTCCGGGCTGTTGTTAGACATTTCTTGTAAAAAGCCCAATAACACTTTTTGGCCCAACTCGAGACTTTTTGATTGGCAGTCGCATACGCTAACTGCTGGCAATAAGGCAGATCTATCTATACATACATAGCTATGTACATGGAGGACTACGTATATTTTTTCGAGTATATGTATGTACAAACATAGGTACATTTTGCCTGCACGGATAGCATAGTGACTTAGGTGGTCACCCTGTTCTACTGCACTGAGTTTTGTGAGTTCGAACCCCTCACCGGACAACACTTTGTATGAACCACAAATTGTTGTTCTGAATCTGTATGTTCTTTGTGTCCGTTGCACGTATCTTTCACAAGTCCTCGCGGCACAACAATATCTCTAGCCTTCGAAACATACCCTCCTTTTGGTATGACCCTAACTGTGGGAACACCTAGCCTGTGGTTACTGATGAATCATTTTTGAAGTTACATCTCATTATTATTAGAAAAGTCAACATAGACATTCAAGGTCACAAAATTAACGTGTACTGCGTCTACTCACAACTGTGTTTCGCATACATGTAAGGGATAAGCAGAGGCGTATGAATAGCCACATTTTGTCGACCATAATTTTTAACCCACAGGTTTGACTGGCCTGTTGGTCTAGCCGGTCACCAGGTCACTAACCGCTAGACTCTATTGTTAAACCAGAGGTCACGGATTCGATTCCCAGGATAAATATTGTACGATGAGCACGATCATTGTTTCTGTCTGTTTATAAATATGTTTATCAGCAATGTCGATGGTATTATGCAAAGTTTGAAATGCCAATCGATAGATGGCGGTGTCTTGCCTATCTGAATCGCGCAATCATTTTGTTACTAATCCCGGTAAATATACTGAGCGTTGTTACATATTTTTGTTGGCATTTCAACAGCACTTCATTGTTTTAATAGAAATGCGTTCGTTTTCTGATTAAATATGTGTTGGTCTAGTTACCATAACACAGGTTTACCTAGTTTGGGAATAGACGACCGTGTGTTACTATTATTTTCTTTTTTGCAGCTGTATATACATATTAGTTACATTTTTAGATATAAGTATATAAAAAATAGTAGACCGCCGACTTTGGATACAGTGACCAGCAAGTGTGGTTTGGAATCCAAAGACAGGTACATCTTGTCAAGAAGGACTGCCTTCTGCATTAGACCCTTTTTTTTTTGTTTAACGTGTGGAAACCCCCCCGGGCCGTCACCCCACCGGGGTTTACGGCGGGGTGGTGCGTCGGAATCGGACCGACTAAAACTACACGGAGTGCCACTCTGCGCCTGAGATACGAGGGATCCGGAAACTGTCGCTATTATGACATGCAGATGCTGCTAGCGTGGGCACCATCTGTGGATTAACTCTCCATTTAGGCGACGTACGGCACACGCGGACGTCGCTTAAATGGAGAGTTAATCGCGGTAAAACAACGGTCGGTACCGACCATGGAGCGTATGACGGTCGGTAGCGAGTGATCTCCTCCAATTACTGCAGTGAGGACTCCACGCTGCGCCGCCCAACCGGCACAAACCGCCAGCGTGTGCTGAGCCGAGTCCTCACTGCAGTCTTAGTGGTGATAGGCGGGACTCAATTCCCTCCTGGCGACAAAGTGCAGATACTTCCCGAAGCAACCGTGCCCGGAAAGGATCTGCGTCAGTCGGAAGGAAAGGGTCCCGTGCTGTCACCCCGCCCACTCGGCGAAGACCGGCTGGAGAGCCTCCACGGCGGCAAAGCCAGCACGTGGAGCCTCCAGCCGGGACGACCAATGAGCCATCGTGGCTCGATGAGCGGCCTCTCGCCACTCGCGTATCTCTTCGGGCGGGAGCCGTACGCTGGTACCCGCCCGGAAGTCAGCCGTTCGCCGATAAACTTCGGCGAGCACTTCCGCCTCCAAATCCCACGGGGCGGTTCCGGCCACAAGCGCACGCCGCCTCCGTCGATTCGGTGCGGTAACTGCGTATGGCTCTAACCGCTAATATCCTCTGAGGGCGCCAGAGGCAAGCCCTATTCTGGGCAGTCAGAGCCGCCGCCCACACCGGTGCGCCATACAGGGCCATTGACCGGACAACCCCCGTGTATAGCCGTCTCGTCGCGACGCTGTCCACCCAAATTGGGCAAGAGTCGCCCAAGGGCAGAAGCAGTACCAACCAGCTTTGGAGAAAACTGTCGGAAGTGCTCGTCGAAGAGCCACCTGCCGTCGAGAATCAGGCCCAGATACTTCATCTGGGCCTGAACTGGTTTTTTTTTTTTTTTTTTTAACGTTTGGAAACCCCCTCGGGCCGTCACCCCACCGGGATTTACGGCGGGGTGGTGTGTCGAAATCGGACCGACTAAAACCACACGGTGTGCCACTCTGCGCCTGAGATAGGAGGGATCCGGGAACCGCTTCTATTACGACATCCAGATCCCTCCTAGCGCCTGCCCTCTAATGCGGGCACCATCTATGGGTAAACTCTCTCTTTTAGGCGACGTACGGCACACGCGGACGTCGCCTCCTCGCGGCTGGCCATTGTAGCGGATGGAGGGGAAAACCCGTCTCGTCCACCCGCGTCCACACTCAAGGCGGCATGAGGCGCTGGTATGCGCGCCCCGCCGCCCGGCTCGCCGGCGGCGAATTGGGTCCGAGTGGATATCGTCCTCCCGGGCCTTCTCCGCCGCCTCCTTCCGCGAAATTACGTCTTCGCAGAAGGTTGCGACCGTGGTAAAACAACTGTCGCTACCGGCCATGGAGCGTATGACGGCCTCAGATAGGTTCCGATTTCGATTTCAACGTCTTGAGAATTGGGCTGGGCATATACCTGAATACACATTTTTATTATTAATGTACAGGTGGGCTAAGAATTCGTTAACATTTGAATCTAACATCCTGCGCAAACAAATGCCGCGCGGGGAGGGGTCTGACCACCAGCTCGTTTCTCGGCAATTTTGTCACAATGGATTACTTCATGTGGCCGCAGCGCGCTTACTGTATAAAACAATTTTGTTTAAACAACAGTTCACTTATTATTGTGACCCGCTTACTTCGTGTTGAATACGATTTACACGACTCAAAACGGTGTCTAAATGCCTCTTTAGTAAAGAAATGGGTGAAGAAGGTCGAAGAAAACGGGATCTACGCTAAATGTGAAGCAAACTGGAAGTCCTTGGCCTTTTCGGGCCGAAAAGGACGCGCAGTAACTTGCCGTTTCTGTTCGATGTAATCTAGATTTATCGACACGCAAATACATTTGTAATTTCATCCATATAAGATCCAAATAGTGCAGAAAACCTAATGATTTAAATTTGCATAAGTCGTATGCCGAAACAATGTTAAAACGATTCAGTAATTTTGACAACATCTTATTTTCCATTTTCACCTCAACGGACCTGCATATATAAAAGTATTACGGCAGTTCTAGGGACTGATTCCATAACCACATAGAAGTCCAGTTCTATCCCCAGCAAACTTCTCTTTATGAAGTTATTTGAAGAAACGTGTCTACATCAATAAACCAAGTACACAACATCAATTAAAAGAAAAATCAGCGAAGAGATGTCGGCGATCTCGCAGTCACTTTGCCAACGAGTATTCGAAAATTTTGGTGCTCGTTT
This sequence comes from Hypercompe scribonia, assembly GCA_949316085.1. Taxonomy (NCBI): domain Eukaryota; kingdom Metazoa; phylum Arthropoda; class Insecta; order Lepidoptera; family Erebidae; genus Hypercompe; species Hypercompe scribonia. The sequence goes on from OX438994.1 coordinate 2,310,530, forward strand.
AAAAGAGTGCAAACGTCGAAACGTCGGTCATTTATGCTACGTAATTTTTAAAAAATAAATCCAAACTAATTAGTTTTCTATTAAATAAACAATCTTTAAAATATTTATAGTTTTTTATACGATTTTTTATAAATGTTAACTAACTCGTGGCCCACCCTGTAATACGGCACAAACCCATGTCCGAAGGCCCATCTTTTCTTCACGGTACCGTTAACAAGAGTCGAATTCAATGAAAAGTGTTGCTAATAAGGGACAATGTTATACATAATTCGAAAGATGCAGACGAAATTGAACACATGAGCTAGTCCTTACAGATCTGTTAGCGGACCTAGACGCTAATAACACATATTTGTATCCACAGATATATGTTTATATTAATCTAACACATCAGTAGTTATATTTATACTCTACTAGCTTTTGCTCAAGGCTTCACTCACGTGAAATTTGGTCTGCCACATAACAGATCATTTTAAATAAATATATATTTTAATTGCCTCGGTGGCACAGCGGTAATGAATGCGACTGCTGTGCTTGAGATCTCGGCTTTGATTCCCGGGTCGGACCAAATGTTTCTAGGATCTGCAAATATTTGTTTCGAAGTTTGGATGTTTTCTATGTATAATATGTATGTATTTACAAAAAAAGTATATAAGTATTGTATCAGTCAGTCTAGTTATCATAGCACAAGCTCTGCTTAGTTTGAAACTAGATGACGTTGTGTGTTAAATGTCTGAAATATTTATTTTTTATAAAAGTATTCTATGTTACTCCTAATACCTCCAAGAACATGTGTGCAAAACTCGCGATGATTGGTTGACTAGTTTTCACGTGAAACCGTTCGAAACAAACTTACATGCGCATTTATAACATTAATAAGGATGCCTTGTAACAAAAACAATTAGTTACAAAATTATACCAAAGTATCGCCTCATAAAAATATTATAGCAATATTTGTTATTATGCTACATTGCTATAACATATATTGTAGGCGCTATTGAAGTGAAAATTGTTGGATTTTGCATTTGAACAAAGGTTTTTATATGTTTTAATATATATGTGTTTAGCAATATACATATTATCGTGTGAATAATACTTCTATATTTCCAAACAGATGGTCGTGTGTACCTGAACTTTTTTTTTTTATCGTGTGGAAACCCCCTCGAGCCGTCACCCCACCGGGGTTTATGGCGGGGTGGTGTGTCGGAATCGGACCGACTAAAACCACACGGTGTGCCACTCTGCGCCTGACATAGGAGGGATCCGGGAACAGCTGCTATTGTGTGTACCTGAACTGCCTCAAGTTGTTATCTTTATTGTTAACCCTGGTAGACAGTCATTCACAAATAAAACCGTCGTCGCTCTAACTCAAGTCTGAAAAGTAGCAAATGACTGTATATTTTGCAATTGTATATTTCAGAATTTGTGTAATTGCTAGAGTTTAACATATTTACTACACTTGAAGGGTTACACTCCATAGGACAGAGATGGTACACTCTACTTAGAACTCTAAACGTGAAAGAGTTCATTTTGTGCCGTCTCGAATGGAGGATCCTTTGTGTTGGCGAGCATGACACATATGCTTCTACACCGGAGTCTCGGGTAAGCCGTCTGGGTCACCAGAAACAGAGCAATCAAGTGTAACGTAGAAAGGAATTCTACATATTTTCTAATTGGGAGATTGTCCCGGACTAGAATGCATCCGTATTTATTAAATTATCAATTATGTGCTTCTAAACTAATGTGAAGGCCAATGATTCATAATAAAACTAGTCAAGAAAACGGGTTTAGAAATTCATAAACATATCTTTGAAGTCTAGAATTAATTTAAAAAAATGCTATTAAGAATGTCGTCTTTAAATTAGCTCCGGGTAGGGGTCTGGTTTCTCAGTTGAAATACGATTACCTTTTCTCGGTCGAGCTGTTGCTTTCTTGCGCCTATTTATCCGTATTTAGTAAATAATCCCATCACTAGCCTTTTATTGTCTACTGCTGGGAATATGGTCTCTTTTTTTTACTTTTTTTTTTATAGCAACGCCCGCACTGGGAACATATCCTGTGTCGCGGGGGACTTTACAAACATACAAGAAACGGACACAAAGAACACTCAGAGTCAGAACAACAATTTATGGATCACACAAAGTGTTGTCCCATGTGGGGCTTGAACCCACAACACTCAGCGCAGTAGTGAGCGGCGTGGTGACCGCTTAAACCACTAGGCTAACCGTGCAGTCAAAAAGAAAAGACGTTTTTTCTTATTTATATATACCTATAAAAGTGACTCTATTCTGCCTGATGGAAACCATGCATAGAATCCAAGAACGGTGGTCGCCATACTCACTGCGAATGAAGACTGCGCTGTATAGCACCCCACGCTATGGCGGTCTAGTGAGATGCTTTTTCACGCCCCGCTTAAAGGACCCGAGAACGCAGTGGGAGGGAAACACGTGCACTGGTAATGAGTGCCAGGCTTTAACTGATACTAACTGAGGATTTTGGCCTATTATACCACGCATGCCAGACGGGTTGGTTTAGGATTTGTTTCAAGTTTTTTTTCTTGTGCATAGCTGTTACCCTGCGTTAGTAGTTCCTTTAGTCGGCTGGTCGAATAGTCGTGGTTACATTCTGTATGCCACGAAAAATATTTCTTTCTTACCATTCTTCTTTCCAACATATCCAAACTGTGCAAGGTTTTGCTGGAACGATACCACTTTGTAGCTAAGAAGGGGAAAGGACTCGACTCTTGAGGTGCTGTTTTCCATAGGTGGTGGTAGTCACTAACCATCAGGTGACACGTCTACTCGTTTTACTCTCTACGAGTATATCTTAAAAATATAATTTAAAAAAGTTAGAATAAAAGTGGCAAACAAACATACAAGTGACGCTAATAAAACTCTTACTTTTAAAGAGCCCATGTGACGTCAATGAACTTGTCCAAAATTACCTGAGTAGAACTAAAGTTGCCAACATTTGAATGTTTAATATTACCCTGTTACCCTTTTGCAAAAAATACCATAAATTAAAATAGTATGGGTCCATGAGCATAGATAATATTGTATTTATTACACTCATGTTAGCTTCTTGCGCCGTGCGAGTCTTTAAAAAAACTGGTCACACTAGTGTTCGTAAAGGCGTACACACACTTGGAAATAACCACTAAGTGACCGTTTGACTGATTTATTGGGTTAGTGGCTGGTGACCCTGAGTGCTAAACTATAGATAGTGGGTTCGATATCTACCAAGGACAAATATTTAGTTGTGACCTTAACCTTTGCAAGGCTCCCGGGCGCGTGGATCAGTCCGCGCGGATCCTGTATGAATGAGGCTCCGGGCTGTTGTCCTGCTCGCTCGACTGCACGGAGACGTAGTGGCTTAAGTGTTTGCCACGCTGCCTCTAATACGCTGAGTGTTGTGGGTTCAAACGCCATATGGGACAACACTTTGCGTGATCCATAAATTGTTGATGTGAGTCTGGGCGTTCTTTGTGTCCGTTTCTTGTATGTTTGTAAAGTCCCCCGCGACACAGAATTTATTCCTAGTGTGTGTAAATAAGGAATGCCATCATAACTTCTATATCTGTGTAATTTATCTATAATACATATGTATTTATAAACATATAAGCACGTTTATCGATTGCTAGCGAGTTCATGCCCCTTATGACTTTTCCCCCTCTTCGGATCGCACCTGTGGCACTATGTATTTACAGAGTTTTAAGTCCAACTTATTATCTATACGTTAAAGTACCTAATTGATCGATTTATCAACGCAAAGCCTATACCGCTGAGGAGATAAAATTAGAAATTAACGGATGTTTGGGAGGTTCCTCATCTTCTTACCCTTACCTAACTTTATTTCGGGTAGGTGCAATGAATTTTCTTCTTCTATCCTTCTCTATCACTCGTTTCACGCTTATCCTTGCATCTCTTTCACTCAGTCCATCCACCTTTTTTTTTGTTATTTTTTCCTATGCGGAAATCCCCCCAGAAACCACCTACTGGTGGTTATGTCAGACTAAAACCGACCAAATACTGCACACCGTCTCAGGTACTAGTAGCCAGGGTTGTACCCTAGAAAGGAAATCTCTGGAACCCCAACGTACCTCGGGTCATCTACCTACGGTTTACAGATGACCCCTTTTCTGTCCCTAAAGAGCGCGTCCTGGCCTGCTTCTGCTAGGGTGACGGATGGTCTCACCTGTCACCCCCAGGCTTGCGCTTATGGAGGACGGAGATCGTTCTATGATCTCCGACACCTGAGTTCAGTCCATCCATCTGCTTCGATGGTGCAGTGGTAGGATATGCAACTGTTGTCAACCAAATGTTTGTATGATCTGCAAATATTTGTCTCGGACTTTGGATGTTTCTTATGTATAATATATATGTATTTACAAAAAAAAAGTGTATATGTGTGGATATCGGTTGTACATCCATAATACAAGCTCCGCTTAGTTTGGAACTGGATGACGTCGCGTGTCAGTTGTCCGAAATGTTACAAATACTTCCATACTTAAAACTTTCTTCTAAACATTTTGTTCATCTTTGCCCATCACATTCTTCGTGCGGTAAAAGATTAAGACCATAGAATGTCACTTTCCTTTTTTCATCTCATATAAGTCTTAAGAGCCGACTTAGTGAGCAAATTACACAGAAAAACATCTCTGCAAAGACAAGAAAAACTTAAAAGAAATCCTAAACAGATCTGTTTGGCCACTGTGGTATAGTACGCCTTTATAAAGAGAGGCCCAAGTCCAACAGAGAACTATTGAAGGCCGCCGATGGTGGTGAACTGTCACATGAACTGTCCAAGGCTCTGGCAAAAGCTAGTAATATACTCGTATGCCAATATGAAAGAGCCTTAATATTATTCATCGCTTTTAATATATTCTTGGTCAAGTTGAAACATTTATTTGTTTCATATATTTGTTGTCAGTTGAGGAGCATCTCGCTCACGAACCGGTCCTGTGTTCGTGTTCATTTTCAATTAAGTATTAAATTATTAAAACAATGTATATAAAGTTATTTGTGTTGTGTTGTGTTTTGATTTTGTGTGAAGCAGCGTTTGAAGGTTAGTTTTGTAAAATTATTATTAAATTGGTGTTGTTTTTTTTTGGTATGATTAATTTTAAGTGGCATAAAGATAGAATTATAAAATTGTTTTGAAACAAAGTTGCCATAACTCATTATTTAGACCTCTATAAAACTATATAATTAGGTTCCGGATGACATCAGGAATTAAAATAATTTTAATATCTTTGTTAGCAAGTTAAAAAGTCAATGAATACTTAGAAGACAAGTTATGACCTAACAATAACAAAACTTAACTACGTCACATCATCACATCACATCAACAGCTTGTAAAAGTCCACAGCTGGACATGAAAGGAGGCCAGACAGATCGGTATAGGGTTTGTTTCGTGTCTGGGTGTCGTAATAGCAGCGGTTCCCGGATCCCTCCTATCTCAGGCGCAGAGTGGCACACCTTGTGATTGTAGTCGGTCCGATTCCGACACACCACCCCGCCGTAAACCCTGATGTGGTGAGGGCTCGAGGGGGAATCCACACGTTAAAAATAAAAAAAAAGAGTTTGTGTCGTGTTTTCCCTCTCCTTGTGGTGATGTTGTCTTGCATACTTTGTTCCCTTAGTCACCTTTTACGACACCCACGGGATGAATAGGAGTGGTAACACTATGTATTCTTAATCCGTCACCACGCGTTCATCATCATCACTTCACTTCATCACTTCACACTCCTCTGTTTTCCTTCTACTTGTGGTCATGTTGTCTTGCATAGTCTACGCTCTTAGTCGTCTCTTACGACACACACGGGATGAATAGAGGTGGTGACTCTCGGTATTCTTAATCTGTCACCATACAGAGGGACCACCACACGAAATTGTGAACTAAGTATCATAAGGGCAAATCAAGTAGCCCCTCAGAATCCATAACTGTTGCCTATTTTAAGCCTGTTACGTATAAATATTCATTAAGAAATGCAATAGATTGTATAACAATGAATTTTCGTCTTGTATTCTCCTTTATAATGAGAGGTCTATGTCCAGCAGTGGACTATGAAAGGCTGTTGGTATAATGATGATGTTTTTTGATAGATAATTAATTAGATATATAATAATACTAATTTTTCTTTGTTGAATACCAACAAAGAAGTGCCGCACAATGATTTCTTATAAGGTATCGCTAAGATCTTGCCGACAATACATGTCCAAGTATGACTCTTCCGCTGGTTTCGCTCGCTTTTATGAATATATTTAGTCTTGTTATCCCTCGGGAGTTGCATTAACAGCCTGTACTGGTCCAGTGCTAGGTCCTCTCCTTAAAAAGGAGGGTTGAACCTCCTATACTATGCTGGCCAGATATTTTCTTATCCACTCAAAATATTATACGTCTACACTTTTGGTAACGTGACAATGACGTATATGTGAAAATTAATAATAATCGGTTCAGTAGTTAAGAGGTTAAAGCATACAATATGAACAAACATACATTCGCATTTTTCACAATATTCAACATTTCTGTGTTAAATAAATACTAATACTGGGTGATTATTAATTCATTCTCTCCAAACTAATATTATAAACGCAAAAGGGTCTATATTTATTTGTATGTTTGTCTGTCTTTCACGTCGCAACGGAGTGATTTTGAAGTATGATTTTTATATCTGGCGATAGTTATGAGGCTGGAAAGTGACATAGGCTACTCGTTACTGGAGTAAAGCATCTCATTCCAATAGAAACATCCATTTTGATGTGGAATCATACCAGATTTTACAATTTTCACCCATTTGCACACGGTACATAGTCTTTGTGACTAGACTTTATAAAAAGATATCGTGGCTTGTGATAGATGGTACTCTCTTTCTCTCTGACTCTTTATCGATAAATTATTTAATAAAAAATTAACTTTAAGTATAAATAAAAAAGTTGGAAGGGTTACCACCCCTATTCATCCCGTGGGTGTCGTAAAAGGCGACTAAGAGAACAAAGTATGCAAGACAACATTATTACAAAGAGAAGGAAAACTTGAAACAAACCCTATTCCAACCCGTCTGGCCAGCGGGGAATAGTAGGCCAAAACCTCCTTGCTAAGGAGACACCTATGTCCAGCAGTGGACTGTAAAAGACTGTTGATGATGATGATGGATGAATGAATGTTTGTTACTCTTACACGCAAAAACTACTATACGGGTTTAGATTAAACTTTACAGTTATGTAGCTTATACATCAAAATGGCGCATAAATTACTATTTATCGCGAAAACCGACATACATGCGGGCAGAGTTGCGTTCAAAAATTACGTGCAATTATAAATGACAAATCTAAACACTTAATCTGTGTATAATGTAGCCATTATACATAACTGAATTAGTTATTACCATATATGAATAATAAAAAATGGTTTTTACACACGGGAATATTAATGATTCCAAAAAATTACACGCATCCGTGCGCCATATTTGTTCCGCGACAGATTCATTGTATTTTACTGTATGAACTGAAGGTCCAAGCCTCCCCTCTCTGCCTACCTTGCTATCCTCGTGTAAGTTACACTTGTGACTCTTAAGTGGGCTTCCATATAGGGATGGTGATTCTTTCCAAAAAAGATCGATTTTAAATCGATTCGAATCGAACTTTAATAAATCGATACACAAAAAATCGAAATAAAAAGAATCGATTTTGTAAAAATCGATCTCTTTGCGATTTGATTATTGAGTCTATGTTTTCAATACAAATACAAACCCATTTATCGTATCGAAACAGAAAAAATAAAATCTCGATTTTATAGGGTGAAATATCGTTTCAATGGATCGATTTAGTACAGAATATCGATTTTAAAAATCGATTTTTTTGGTCTACAAAATCGATTCTTCGATCAATCGATCTCAGATCGCCATGCCTACTTCCATACACAACGGTAGTCACTAACCGTTAGATGACCCGGCGTTCACGTCTGTAAACATTCAAAATAAGCCTGTCTAGTATTAATTCTCACAAATTATCATTAATTTAAATATAATTTAAATGAATCTAAGATTGAATTATGTAGTCACTCTCAGTGATAACTTTGACTCAAATGATTTTAACAATTCATGTCTAATGTGAGATTGTGTTTAACATATCGACAGTCATTACGAACTAGCCCTTATCAACAAATATAAAATCGTACAGGAGAACGCTTTGAAGCTTTGCATTACTTGTAAATCAAGTTCGATTCTCAGGTTGGGCAAAAAACGAGTACCTGAACAAGAAATAAACTGTTTGTGTGACTTAAAAGTATATGATGTAGATGTCAATTTGTACATCGGTGCGTCAGACTGGACTGGTTATAATATACCAGTATTGTACTGCCTTTTTGGTCTAGCGGTTAACGTATGCAACTGCCAATAGGTCTTGGGTTGGATTCTCAGGTCGGTTCACAAAGTGTTTCTGATTATAGAAATTGCTTAATACCAGCCTTGAGTTTGGAAGTCGGGGGCTCAACCCCCGTGTCTCGGAGAGCACGTCAAGCCGTCCGTCCTGCACCTGATGTCTCCTCGGTTGTGTCGGATAACCGTCCCATGGGAATATGAGAGTGAGGGAACAGAGAGTGCACCTGTGTTTGCGCACACGCTTGTGCACTAAAGTGCACTATGTGCATTTTCTACGTAGTACGTTAACATAGTTGGTTGGTCTCCGTTGTAACTGACCGCCGTGGTCAAAACTAGCTAGGAGTACGTCATATTTCATAAAACATATTAAGAAAGTCATAAAAAATCAATTTTAGAATTACATACTTATTAATTAATTACGTCATCATCATCATCATTATCATTAAAATCGTTACATACTTATTAATAATATATAATATATATGCATTGTCTCTTTTATAAAATTATTCAAATGACACTTATCCACTTCTTCGTGGCATTTTTCAAATAAATGTCAGTCGTAAATGCCATTTCTGTGTTTTTACCGCAAATATAAAGCACAAAATTAATTTATTATTTAAGCTGTTGACGTGTATTTGTATATCTTCCTATACAAGCAATCGTAAAGCCCTAGTATGTGTCTCTTTATTTAAATGATCTGGTTATATAACTATTTAGTAGGCATTCACTAATTAAAATGTCTTTCAGACTCGCGCGAGCCCTGCTGTCCCGTAAGTGGCAGCTGCGAGACTTGTCAGAAAGTCACGCAAGGGACCGGCTTTTGCGTTGGAAAGTTTGGTAGAATTTATAGTTATTTGAAAGTCGGTGTGGGGGTTAACGGCTGTATTTGTCAACTTAGAGTTATTTCTTTTAAACTAAACGATAGTTTAGTTTAAAAGAAACGATAGTTTAAGATGGTCTGTTGGTTACAAAAATATAACGCGCAAATCACAGAAGTAGTATGTAAGGGATTGTACGCAGAGACTGTTGATATGTATTTATACTCAGATGCACTACATAAAAATGTCAATAATGATAACCTCACATATCTCAGACACGGTCTTCTGATCCCAAACTAGGCAGACTGCTAATAAACATATTGAAAAATTCGTAAATACATACATACATATTACTGATAAGTTACACCCAGACATAGAACAAGAGACCAATCAGTCAAATTTTTCCTGGGTACCCTCCCAGGTTGTACCCACGACCTTCGGCTTAGATCACTAACCACTGAACCAATAGATCAGTCACATTTTTCTGAGATTTATTACTCATTGCTATCAAGGCTGACTGCGTTGTAAGTTTTGTGGCTACTTTTTCCGGTAACTAAGTCAGGATAATCGTCGTCATGGCTTCAATGTCCACCTTTCTTTTTACTGTGTAGACGTAGGATACGTCCTTACTGTGGGATGGAAATATCGGACTCAAATTGACTAAAACGCATACGTCGTCTCGGGTATTAGTAGCAGGAACCAGGTGTAACATAGATTCCAGGGATTTCCTTACTAGAGTACACCTGGTTCCCTCGCTACTAGTACTTGAAACAGCGTGCGGATTTCGGTCGGTTCGGGTCTGACAGAATAACCTTGCGTGGTATTCGTGGGGAGTCCCGCACAAAAAAAGGTGTAATATAGAAACAAAATCCTTGGAACCCTGACGGATTTGATTCCTTCGCTTCCCATCTACAGTCCTTAAAATATAATTTAATATCTGTGATCGATGACTACGAAGCTAAGGAAGTAACTATGAACAACGAATTTTATTTGTATCAACTATATTTGCACTCCTTATGTGTCAATTTTATCACAAACGAAGACATATTATAACATTAAAATTCAAACCTAAAATGTACCCCGTAAGTTTTAAAATGACACTGCTGACAGCTGTCACAGAGACTTTATAAAGAAGTTTTATAAATAATTAACGTAAGTACTCGTATAATAGCGCGTAGTGTAGATCTGCTGCATAAAAATCACCTACCAGCTCGACCCATATACTTTAATGGATGTAGCTTCTACATTCTGACAAATTATTCTGAGTGAAACAGCCACGACTGTCCCTCGTCGTACCACAAGACAAATCTTTCATCCTCATCACTTGGATAATGAGCATTTCGCCATCATGTACATTTAAAACAAATTATTTACAATTTTTTTAACAGGGTTCAGTATTTTTGGGATGAGTTTGGTACGTGTGCCACTCATTTAATGAATAATTAAATTAAAGACACATCTGAAACTGTCACTCGTGCTAAAAATAGGATAGATTTTAAAGAAAGTCCATTTTTTATTAACAACAGAAAAGAAACAAGAGGAAACAACAAAATCATCAATCATCAAAGTCCAAGAAGGGTCTAAATAACAAGATATGGCCGTCTGGATACAAAATTATGGACAATCGTTTTCTTTGAACTTAAAATGTTGCCATTGTAAAAAGAAGATATCTATCTACAATTATTCTTTTTACAATAGTATATTGTGGGTGTGTGTGTGTGCAGGTTCGGGGTTTTTATTTTTTCAGTTATAACGTGTCTGTGCTAATATAATTGGTAGGGTGCCAAGAATAGATAAGATCACCCAACATTATGCATACATACACTTGATAAACCTACTGTGTATATTTTATTGTTACTACGACCAATCAGTCAGTCAAAAATGTCCTGCTACTGAATATAAGACAGCACTATCGACAGTGGACTGACATTTCGACGTTTCAAGTGAAAGCTGACTACGCAAAATTGAATATTATTAATTTATTAAAAACCATAATATCACATTTTTATAACGCACACACAAACAATCTCTCTGACTCTATTATTTTTGTGCAATCACGGAATGACAGAATAGGTGAATACCTGCATTTTTACTAATAAACACGATCACACTAAGTGTACATATGAATATTAAAATGCCAACATGTTAAAAACCAATTTGATGACATTATTATTACTGAGTGTGTCCTAGTGACATTGGCTGGCCAGTTTTTTGTTTTACATTCAATCAGTTTAAGATTAGGAAGGAATCAGCCTTAGCTATTACAAGGCCCTGGGCGGGTAATCATTGCGAGATCTCGGGCGGATGATCATTGCGAGGTCTCGGGCGGGTGATCATTGCGAGATCTCGGGCGGGTAATCATTGCGAGGTCTCGGGTGGGTAATCATTGCGAGGTCTCGGGCGGGTAATCATTGCGAGGTCTCGGGCGGGTAATCATTGCGAGGTCTCGGACGGGTGATCATTGTGAGGCCCCGACCGGGTATTTTATCATGAGGCCCTTGCCTTGCCCACATAAATAATGCAACGTAACACGTACTACTGCTCGAACATAACAGCATAAGCTGGGAACAGTCAAAACTGGAAGCCTTTAAAAATGACAGGCGAAATAAAACATAGGAACTCCCCGTTGCTCGAGTACACGAGGCCCCTGCATGAGCGAGGTCCCGGACGGTTGCTCTCCTCGTTACCCCCAAAGGCCGCCTGTCAAATAGTTTAATTATGTTTGTTTGCATTACATTATTTTTTTTAATTTCTGTGTTATGTTTTTTGAACACACTTTTATTTTATACTAGCTTTTGCCCGCAGCTTCGCTCGCGTGGAATTCGATCTGCTACATTAAGTTTCGTAACAGATCATTTCAAATATTTTTTTTTTTTAATAAAAACTATCCTGTGTTACTTCTAATACCTCCAAGAACATGTGTAAACAATTTCACGATGATCGCTTGAGTAGTTTTCGCGTGAAACCGTGACAAACAAACTTACATTCGCATTTGAAATATTAGTAGGGATGTAGTTAGTTTTTATTAGTAAACACATGCTTCGTCACAAGATGACTAAGCGATTTTCATTATAAAACATTATCTTTTTTTTTTATATATTTAACCTACCAAAGTGACTCTATTCTGCCTGATGGAAAGCATAAATAGAATCCAAGAGCGGTGGTCGCCATACTCACTGCGAATGACGACAGTGCAATATGGCGACCCACGCTATGGCGGCCTAGATCTCATGTAAGTGAACTGTTAATTGTTCTTATGAAAATAAAAATTCTTTAAAACTAAATGTAAATTAAAATTTAATTAGATTCGAGGAGATACCTCATCCAGCTGTAGGTGTGGCTTTGGATTTCGTATGCCTGGTAGATCAAGACCTTGTCGATAGGTACAATGTGCAGACGGTGCGTATATTCACCGACAGCAGCAAGCTGGAAGGAAAGGTTGGAGCCGCACTTTCCATATGGAATAGGGAGGCCGAGATCCGGACTCGAAAGTTTCTGCGTACTGCACAGTCTACCAGGCGGAACTCTTGGCCATATGTGAGGTAACAAACGAAATCCTCAAAGGAGCGGAACAGAACTATGGAGTGTACAGTGAATCGAAGGCAGCGCTCGAAACACTAGTGAACCATAGCACCCTGCACCCTCTTGCAGTAGAAGCTCGGGAAAACCTGCAGAAAGCCTTCTCAAAAGGCAAAGATGTCTCTTTGTTCTGGGTTAAGGCACATGCAGGCCTACAGGGCAATGAAAGAGCTGACCAACTTGCCAAGGAATCAGCACTGTATTCCAAGAAAAGACCTGATTATGACCGGTGTCCACTATCATTAATTAAAAGAACAATACGCAGCTCATCAATCCTAAAATGGGACGAACAATATAGAGCAGGAGACACCGCGTCCACTACAAATTTATTTTTTCCCAAATGCGTCCGATGCTTACCGTATCATTCGGAAAATTCAGCCGGCAGGTCTGTCGCGCAGATCCTCACGGGGCATGGTGGGTTCTGTCAGTATCTGAAGCGGTTTCACTGTAGGGACAGCTCGTCTTGCATTTGCGATCCTTCGAAGGAAGAATCAGTTCCTCATTTACTGGTTGAGTGCCCTGTATTTGATAGGATTCGCTATGAACTACAGCAAAAAATAGGCTTAGTTATAAAGATATCTAACTTAAAAGAATGCATCAGTACGAAAGAAATTCGTAGTTATTTTATAGACTATTGTATAAATATATGTAAAGTAGTAAATAAGAGAAACAAAGATATATAAATCTTGCTTAGAATAGGTATAATTTAGAATATTATGTTGCTCAAGCAAAACTAAATTAAGATAGATATAAAATAATAGATTGTAAGCAACAGCTATATATTTAGGATAAGATATTACAATTATATAAATAGTATAGTACAGTATCATTTCAGCATAGGTAATAATTTATATTGTATGTAGCACGATTAGTATAAGTGAAAAATAACTCTAAGACTATATGCATACACAGCTTAATAAAGTCCTTGAATTATGACATCAGGGGAAAGTAGAAATAATAAAGGCAGTAACACCCTGCGATGGCGGGTACCTACAACAAAAACGTAAAAAAAAATTAAAAATAATAAAATTTAATTATGGTAATTTCTTTTCTAGGTGATCAATGTGATACCGGTGGAGGAAAGGGAGTCTGCACTCTCCTTTCAAAATGTCCTGCAGCCATTATGGCCATAAAAAGAGGAGAACGCCCTCAGGTATGTAAATACATCAATCTCACTGCTGGACATACCGAGACACGAAAACCTCTCCTTAAAAACGAGGTTTTCGCCTACTATACCACACTGGTCAGACGGATTGGGTTATTTTTCCTAAATAAAGGTGGTGACATACTATATTCTTAATCAATCATCAACAGCATTTTACAGTCCGCTGCTGGAGATAGACCTCTCCTTAGCAAGGAGGTTTTGGCCTACTATACCACGTTTGCCAGACGGGTTGGAATAGGGTTTGTTTCAAGTTTTCCTTCTCTTTGTAATGATGTTGTCTTGCATACTTTGTTCGCTTAGTTGCCTTTTACGACACCCACGGGATGAATAGGGGTGGTAACACTATGTATTCTTAATCCGTCGCCACACGGACTTAATCAATATTTAAATGATAACAAATTGTTTATTATAGCTACAATACTTGGCAAAATAATGTCAGACTAACATAACGAGTTCAGATAGTAAAAAAAAAACTATTTATATAACAGATTAATGATAAAAATGTACTCCTAACCAATTCGGTCACAGTGATCAGTCTCAACGGAGACCACTCAACTACGAAGGAGTTATACTCGAATATGTCAGCAAACACAGGTGCACTCTGTCGTTCCCTCTCTAAATCTGGTGGGACGGCTATTTGACATAATTGAGGTGAGATCAGGCGCGGCACAGACTGCTTTACGTGTTCTCTGAGGCACTGGGCTAAGACACCAACTTCCAAACACCTGGTTATTATTACGTATATCTGTAACCAGAAAAACTGACTAATACTTTTGATTAGACTAGAAAATCGAACTCCCGTATGTTTCTTAAGCGGGGCGTGAAAAAGCATCTCACTAGGCTACCATAGCGTGGGTTGCCATACTGCACTGTTTTCATTCGCATTGAGTACGGTGACCACCGCTCTTGGATTCTATTCATGCCTTCCATCAGGCAGAATGGAATCACTTTGGTGGGTTGCTAGAAAAAAAAAAGAAAATCTCAAGAGCTCTTAATTGAAAGTTGCATACGTTAACTTCCAGACCAACGGGGCAGTTATCTGACATATGTCTCTATCCAAGACTTGACTATGCCAGACGTGAATCTATAATCTGGTATTATCTGACAGATAAGTTCAGAATAGTCTCTTAAGGACTTTATTAACAAGTATACACAACATACGCCGCTCTCTACTGCGCAGAGTGTTGTGGGTTCAAATCCCACATGGGACAACACTTTGTGTGATCCATAAATTGTTGTTCTGAGTCTGGGTGTTCTTTGTGTCCGTTTCTTGTATGTTTGTAAAGTCCCCCGCGACACAGGATTTATTCCTAGTGCGGGCGTTGTCTTTTTAAAAAAAAAAAAAAAAACGTGTAGAAATTGGCCCTTAAATAATGAAATAATAATTAAAAAAAAATTTTCCGATAGTTGCCTCATTGGACCCTGTATCGAGGATACCTGGATTTATGAACTATTTGACTCATCAACTAGTTCATAAATCCAGGTAAATGCAATAACTTAGCAACTATGAATAGAATCCAAGAGTTATGATCACTATACTAATTGCAAATACAGACAATGCAGTATGGTGACCCACACCCAGTGAGATGATTTTTCACGTCCCGTTTGGGGACGTAAAACGCATGACAGTCATTGCAGCAGTGTAAAGCTCACACACTTATAACAAAAACTAGCTTTTGCCCGCGATTTCGTTCGCGTGGACTTCAGGTTCGTCCCGTCTTCTAGTAATAAGTAAGAAATACGGTAACTAAGCACTGCAGAGCCCTAATCATAGGCCTATAGGTAGCTACTGCAGTATGCTCCTATAAACTACATTTAACGATCTTTTTCCT
This sequence comes from Hypercompe scribonia, assembly GCA_949316085.1. Lineage (NCBI taxonomy): Eukaryota > Metazoa > Arthropoda > Insecta > Lepidoptera > Erebidae > Hypercompe > Hypercompe scribonia. Next base: position 2,326,301 of record OX438994.1, read on the forward strand.
TCAGCATAAACATGCAGATTCTTCGCTTTGGAAACACGTGAGCAAGCCACATAGAGCTGACCGTGAGAAAAACATGGCGTGCCCAAATGTAGGCCTGCTACCTTCAAGGTTTGACCCTGCGATTTGTCGATCGTCATTGAAAATGCGACTTTTAATGGGAACTGCAGGCGTTTAAAATTGAATGGCAAGTTGTTGGGTATGATTGGGATGCGCGGTATAAGAACATTGTCTCCCTTGGCTTCTCCAGTTAAAATTGTAGCCTTCACTATATGCCTTCCTAATTCGGTAACTCGCAACCGAGTACCGTTGCATAATCTTGGCGCATCCAGGTTACGCATTAACAAAACGGGTACACCTACCTTTAATTCCAACTTGTGTGATGGCACCCCGGACAACTCTAAAGAGTTTAGGAACTCTACGGGATAACTTGTAGTGTCATCGGATGACATAACTGTGTCAATGGAATTATACACTGATGTTTCGTTGTTTATTTCGGCCAAGATTTTTTTATTTATTTTCGCAACAGTCTCATTTTTTGGTGCCAATATGGTTCTTTCACACAACCAATTTTCGTCAAGAATATTTTGTTGCAGATTCGGAAAAACTTGTTCAATAAGTTCGTTTTCTGTCTCCACAGCATGACAAAATTGCTGTGTGAAAAGAACCATACCTTCTTGGTCGGTGTTTAGGTGGCCTTCACCAATTTCTAGCAGTTTTTGAGCATATGCTCCTGATTCGACATCGCTGAATAACTGGACTCGCATGTTAGTGGTAAGATAAAGCTTTTCAACTTTAGACCACAGATATGAGGCTTTTAGACATGCGTTAATTTCATCTGCTGCAGTGCCTCTCTCGATAACAGGTAAAGTCTGTCTAAAATCCCCTGCCAATAACACTACCACACCACCCATCAACTTTCGATTGCTGTGAATATCTTGTAGACAGCGATCAAGCGCCTCAATGGCGCGTTTGTGTGACATAGTGCACTCGTCACACACGATCAGCATACATTGTTGCAAGAGGGCGCCACGGGCACTGCTCTTACTGATGTTGCACGTTGGGGTTTCTTCGCTCGCCAGATTAAGAGGTAATTTAAAAACCGAATGTGCCGTTCGTCCACCGCTCAGCAATGTTGCAGCGATCCCAGAGGAAGCCACCGCTAATGCAACTTTACGGTCCTTACGAATTTTTGCTAGAAGCAAATTAAGCAAAAATGTTTTACCTGTACCGCCCGGGGCGTCAAGAAAGAAAAGGCCGCCTTTGTCAAGCTCAACTCGTTGTAATATTTTGTTATAAATGTTTTTTTGTTCGGGTAGCAGGCGTGGTTCAGTTTCGCTGACCTGAGCGTCTAATAAAGCAATATCGTAGCTTAGCTCTTTGATCAAATCGGTCGACAACTCTCCTCGACGCTCTGGTGTAGGCATACCGAAGTCAGACAATTTCTTACCGGAAATCGTTATTATTTTGTGCTCTATATGTCTCAGTGCTTCATTGAAACATAGATCATTGTTGACTTGATCCATCCTTTCAAATCTATGCAAGATATCCTCCGATAATGCAGATTTATACTTATCCCATAGTTGAAGAGGATTGGATAAACCGCAAGTGCATATCAATATTGCAAATAGTTCTCTTATTTGCGAAGGAGAGCGACACAGCACTGCCTCTTCCATTGTGGCATCCCAGTGGTTGTCATCTTCCAACAACCCCAACTTCTCACACGCTTGTCGAAAAGTTTCAAGTTCAAAAAGCTAGTGGGGCCCTGTACTACATTCAGCAGCATTCGCAAACAGTAACATTCGAAGTTACTAACATGCACTGTGTAAATGCGCCCAAGAGCATCTCCTGCCTTCACACCTGGCCAGCCGTCGACAGGTGTGCCTTGTAAACGACGTTTCCATTCTTTCGACGACACGTTCCATGTATAGTAGCGGGGTACGTCAACATAAAGTAATGTTTTTGCAAATGCGTCATTTTGGCAAAGCAGGAAAAATGCAGTTAGTGTCGTCTTAGGTGGTGCGGCCATTCTCTCTCTAAAATTGTTTTCAGTGAAGTAAATCCGCTGACCATTAGGCAGATGAACCGCAAGGTGAGTGACTGTTGGGTGTCTTTCATGCAGAGGCAGACCCAAGATCCGCCACGCTGCTTCGTAACTACTAACATATCTACCGGCTCGATACGTTTGCACCTCATCTCTCGGGTCAATATTAACATTCCCTTGCTGTCGAATGTTAAAAATAGCCTGGTCGCTGCCTTTGTTTATATATTTACAAATATATTTTATCGCCTGTACCGTATTGCAGAACTCTACATTTATGTGACAGTTATAAATTTTAGACAGAAGAGGAGAATATGGGACAATCCAGCTATTGTCAACCAATACTTCCTGTGTTCCACCTCGGGTTTTTAGAGTTATCGTACGGCCGCCATCTCCTGGTGTTCTACGCCTGTACAAAGGATAGCCTTTGTCGTTAGTTTGAGTATCTTTTAAAAGCGCCCTTGGATACTTTTTGGTGCATTTTCCTTCTTTCATGCATGGTGATGACGGATTTAGTGCACCACAGGGACCGTGAATCATATTTTTGGTTACAGTATCGTAGAGTTTTCGATCACTTTCTGGATTTGGTATCTCCGCACTTATGACTTCATCAATTTGGTTGGGGCGTAATTTTTCCGTCAACCACAGCAGTAAGTGCACGTGAGGCAGACCTCTTTTTTGCCACTCGATCGAGTACATGAAACACTTCATATCTCCAAATATTTTACCTTTTGTAAGTAGAGCAACCAATTTTTGTACTTTTATTTTAAATAACCTGGCTGTTAAGTCATGTCTGTCTGTTGCATTTTGACCTGGAATGAGCTCTTTAGTAATTTCTGGCCAAGCGGGATTACATGTCATTGTAATAAACAGATCAGGCCTCCCGTAGTTACGCACGTATGTGAACGCATCCTGCGTGTACTCATGAAGATATCTCGGGCTATTTACAAATGACGATGGGAGTATTACCAATCGACCCAAATTGTTTGGATCTAAATCCGCATCATTCCTGACCGCGTCTTGTAAATGTATATAGTTTTCTGCTCGCAGTTTTGTTTGGTTTAAAGCAATAAACCTTAAGCGCTCACTCTCCACTTTGACATACATGTCCACCAAAAACTGAAGAAAGAGAAGCCTACATCGAAGCAATAAATTAAAATTGTTGCGACGTACCATCATATGATACGCATAAAAGTCTTTGCACGACACTTTTTTGTTCGGTATAGGCTGTTTTGTAACTGGGTTTGTCTGAGGAATATCAAAACTGTACCCCTCTTGTCCTTTCCAAAAAATTATCGGGTACTCGAGAGCATCATAAAATCTATGAGTGTCCGGAACTCTAGTAAGCCGGCCATCGTGCGCCTGAATAACAATGTCCCGAGACGCAGTTTGTTCAGTACTAACTACTACGGCAGCTATTTCGTTTGTGGTCGGGGCATTGAATCGTCTTTCGTGTTCATCACGTGGTACACGATCTGGGTGTATCACGACCTTGTAATTATCGCTAGTCACTCTATCTTTAGCCATTTTAAATTCATGCACTAAAACGTTGTGATCATGTAGAACTTTTTGTATTTTTTGAACTGTGTTTCTTTCCACACCTGGTACGTACTCAGAACGCCTATCAACTTGTGCTTCCTCATCACCCATGAAATAAACTTGCAAAAATTTTGGTTGCGTATTAGCAGCAGGAAGCAAAGAGCCAATTGTGTGGTATATTTGCCCTTGGATTGTAAAAGTCGGGCAAAATCCTGGCATCGACACAATGTTATCAGCTCCAAAAGATGTCATATGGAAGCATGTATTGTATTTTCTTATGTTTTTTAAAAAACGGCGAGACTCATCTGTTTCATTTGAAAAAAGTTCTTTAAGAGGTTCAACAGGCTCGTCTATTGAAGGAAGAACTACTTTTCCTCCCGAACAACACATGCCTGCAGCTTCCTCTTTCCATTTAAGAGCACCGCAAAATCTGCATTCTTTATTCATCGCTTCTATTTTTATAAGCTTGTGTCTTTCGTAATCAAGAGTTTCATCGTACTCAAATGCAGCTTTATCGAATACTCCCCACGCGTTTCTTGTAAATATTAATCGTCGCTGTTGTGCCCTCTCAGCAACAGCGCGTCTGCGAGCTTCAGCAGCTTCAACAGTTTCAGTAGCTCTTTGGGACCCTATGTAAGTCGCTTGCTGAAGACGCCGAGCTTGAGACTGTTCGGGTGTCTCAGAAGCCCGTTGAGATGCCAGATATTCAGCGTTCTGTTGACGTCGAGCTTGAGACTGTTCGGGTGTCTCCGCAGCCCGTTGAGATGCTAGATACTCAGCATGCTGTCGACGTCGATCCTGGGACTGTTCGGGTGTCTCAGAAGCCCGTTGAGATGCCAGATATTCAGCGTTCTGTTGACGTCGAGCTTGAGACTGTTCGGGTGTCTCTGCAGCCCGTTGAGATGCTAGATACTCAGCATGCTGTCGACGTCTATCTTGGGACTGCTCTGGTGTCTCAGCAGCTCTTTGAGCTGCCTCACGCTCTGCTTGTTTAAGCCTTCGCAGTTCGGCTTGTGGAAACGTCTCGTTAAGTCTAGCTACTTTCATAGTTCGAGCTTTATTAGAGCTTTGGGAAAGATTAGACTTACGCTTTCGCGGCATAATTCTTAGGTACGTGTTGTTTCTATACTTCCAAAAAATACAGTACGGTAGTTATTGTTATGATTGTACTTTAATGCAATCCTTGCCTATTTAATTAACCTATCTATATAGTAATTCAATTATCAATGAAGTAATTCGTTATAATTAACCTATTTATATAATTTGTTATAATTAACGGTAAATAACCTATCTATATAGTAATTGAATTATCAATGAAGTAATTCGTTATAATTAACCTATTTATATAATTTGTTATAATTAACTGTAAGTAACCTATCTATATAGTAATTGAATTATCAATGAAGTAATTCGTAAAATCATCAAATAAAACTTAGCGCAGTTTTTTACAATAAATTCTTTATCAAGATTACAAAAAAAAAACTTATTCTTTAAAATTAAAAAGTATTTTAGGTGGAATTTTCTGAAAAAAAAGCTGGTAGTTTTTAAATTTTTATTTCGCTGTAGATTTATTTGTTTCTTTTTTTTTATTTTAAATTACTTGTCAGTATGTCAACGCTTGAAATTGATAAATTGCCTAAATTTTGCTTACTTTTTACCAAACAACCTTAGTAGAACAAAAATTCGCAAAACGGACACAACCGTCAACGACGTCTGCCCTCACGCGTCTGCCCGCGTTCGGGTCGCGCATTCAGCGATGAGCCACTTCTTCCCCACCGCACCTACCCCGCTCCCCCCACGCCCCGTTCGCCTGGCGCCGCTGCCGGTATTTATCACCGAAACGGTATTTATCGCCGAAATTGCTATGACTCTGCATTTTAAATCTGTGATATCTTCGAAAATATTTATTTAATTTACATGCTGTAAAAAGCCATATTGATCTTTATTAAATGCACAATGTATTTAAGATACTTAATTGGATAAGGATTAATACTGTATTGCTTAAAATCGCTTCGTAAATAAGCCATTATTTCTCGTACAAAGTAAAGGATAAAAAATGGTTATTGTGGGTTATTTCTAAGAGATAAACATATACCATCACGGACTTTTTTGTAGACCTTTTTAAGTTGTACATTACTGTAGTAAATTGTTTTGATCTATCTTGTAGGATTCAGTCAGCGTTTGCAATGTAAGCGCAAAAAATATGTTTTTTTTACGACCTCACATTAAAAACCTCAAAAATTGTAGCCTATGTGTTATTCTGATGTATAAGCTATAGCCTATGTGTTATTCTGATGTATAAGCTATAGCCTATGTGTTATTCTGATGTATAAGCTATATTGTGGTAAAGTTTCATTCAAATCCATTCAGTAGTTTTTACGTGAAAGAGTAACAAACATCCATACATCCATACTTACAAACTTTCGCCTTTATAATAGTAGTAGGATTGCCAGCTCTGCTTCAATGGGCTTTCGGTCTCACACTCACAAATGAAACAACGAGACGTCTTTAGTTGCTCTTCTGTGAGAGGGTAGCACTGAAATCAACGTGACTATACTTACTAAGTAACAAATTGAGATTTTACTTTAAATGTAATTAATATAAAGTTAAGTTTCGGTACTTTTTTTTCGTTTACAACTTACTAAAGTGATTCTATTCTGCCTGATGAGAAGCATGACTTTGACTTGCGTAATCATGAATTTGACTGCTTTAATGGCGTAGTGGTGGCGAAAGGAACTGCTAAGTTTGAGGTCTCGGGTTCGATTCCCGGGTCGGACTAAATGTTTGTACGATCTGCAAATGTTTGTTTCGAAGTTTGGGTGTTTTCTATGTATAATATGTACGTATTTACAAGAAAAAAGTATATAAGTATTCTATCAGTCAGTCTAGTTATCATAGTACAAGCTCTGCTTAGTTTGAAACTAGGTAGCGTTGTGTGCTAATATCTGAAATATTTATTTATTTATATTTATGAATAGAATCCAAGAGCGGTGGTCGCCATACTCACTGTGAATGACGACAGTGTAATATGGCGACCCACGCTATGACGGCCTAATGAGGAGGTCGCTTAAAGGACCCGGGATCGTAGTGGGAGGGAAACACGTGCAATTATTAGAATAAGATTAAAATTAACATTCAAAACTATAAAACATAATATTTGTCATATTAACGTGAAACTTTGCTGTTACCAAAAGCCCAGTCTCCTATAATTCTGTTAGGCGGGAGATCAAAGGATAGCAACACCATTGTAAGTCCTAATTTTCAGTTGTCTACGGGTAGACGTAATCACTAATAACCAAAAAAAAATTATTACATAAAACTGGTCTTTTCTTCATAACGCTTCCCTAGACCCTAGACTACTCGTATAGTTTTTTTTTCATCAATATCTAAGAACTTAAAAAAACACACTGTGGTTTGTTCTGGCATTTTTTCTCAGAGTGTCTCTCTTTTAAGTCCGACTTGTAAAAAAAATCTGCAAAAAGTCTAATTACAAAAATTAATATCATGTATGATTAAGCTTTTTTTTAAGAAAAGACCACGCCAGCACTAACTATAAATCCTGTGTCATAGGGGACTTTACAAATATAAAAGAAACGGACACAAATGACACTCAGGCTCAGAACGACAGTTTGTGGATCACACAAAGTGTTGTCCCGTGTGAGATTTGAACCCACAACACTCAGTGAAGTAGAGAGCGGCGTGGCGTTCGCTTAAACCACTTTTTTTTTTTTTTTAACGTGTGGAAACCCCCTCGGTCCGTCACCCCACCGGGGTTTACGGCGGGGTGGTGTGTCGGAATCGGACCGACTAAAACCACACGGTGTGCCACTCTGCGCCTGAGATAGGAGGGATCCGGGAACCGCTGCTATTACGATATCCAGTTCGCTTAAACCACTAGACCAACCGTGCAGTCGAGTTGCCAAATTGCATACCTGATACATTGATCGCAAATTCGTGACTTATAAAAAATCTCTTAAGGAAAATAATGATGGAATTCTTTGAGAATTATGCAGCTACCTGCAAGATAAATAATGCGATGTGTCACACACCACAGCCAATGTGATTTTACAACATACAGATTTACTAATTGTTATAAATGTGAAAACGATCTGAGTAAGGAAAATAGCGCATAAATGTGTTTGTTATTATCAAAAATGGTATCGGAAAAACCCCTATGAGAATTTCTTGTGAAAGAACCTTGTTCTAGATCACACACACACTTCTAATGTGTATGTCTAGTGATCTATACAAACATTGGGATGTCCTTACAGCTGGAAAGATTAGATTCTGAAGAGAAACACACACAACTGCAATACAAACAAAATCTCAACAAAAATAAACGTATTAAGGGCAATGTCTCTCTGAATGGTTCCTTTCACACCAGATTCGCACAGAAATATAATTACTTTCTTGTAGGATTTCTTAATAACAAAATAAACACATGTCTAGAAATATACCCAATGCGACAATTAACGTTTAGACTGACTTTGTTTAACTGACTCAAAAGCCTGGATCGAACACATTGATGTACCTCACACACGTTTATAACAAACACACTCACACACACGCATGGACACACGCACTGTGCACACTCGCAAGCACGCACGCACTCAGGTACACACATGTATTAAATATATATCCAGTACTCACCCAAATAATATATCTCATCATTCATTGATTGGTGTTTCGCTCGATCTAACAATGAGTCTGCTCTTTTATTATGTAGAAGGCCTGGTGACCCGAAATACAGGTATTCCAATAGCTATTTTCGGCCCCAACCTCTCACAAAGGTTAAACATCTGCACTGATGAGAGAAATATTTTTTTTTCTCTGTCATGTGGTGCTGGCAGTAGCGTCACGTTTCGAGTCATTAATCTTGACTAATACTTGTTGTATAACATGAAGGCTGGGGCTCGTATGCCGTCTGTATGGACAACCGACTCACTGTGGTCCTTTTTTTGTCTTAAGTGCCAAACTGACTCTATTCTACCTGAGAAAGCATGCATAGAAACCAAGAGTTGTGATTACTATACTCATTGCGAATGCAGACAGTGCAGTATGGTGACCCACACTATGGCGGCCTAGTAAGATGCTTTTTCACGCCTCACTTGGGACGTAAAAGGCATGACTGTCATCGTGGCAGCGTAAGGTTCACACATTTACCACGACACTGTCACCCCTGCATCAATGGGCCTCCGGTCTCGCACTCACCAACAAAACACGACAGTACAGATTCTGTGGCTTTAGGTTAATCTTCTGTGGGAGGGCAGCACTGACCCGGTTGAACCGGCTCGTTTGTGCTGAAGTCAGCGTGGCTCTAGTACCTATTCAAAAGGTCAATTCAGACTCGTTACTACACTCGCATAGCATTCACGCGGTAAAAACTACGTCTTTTAGGTAAAAATTCAAACACTACGCGAACGAAGTCGCGGACACAGCTAGCATATTAAAACAAGCTTTGTAGCGTCGGGGAATCACTAAAAAAAAAAAGAGACAGAATTAATTCTGTTTTTTATACAGTATACATCTAAATTGCATTTTTTAATTAAAAATATTTGATTTATGTTAAAAACACTTTTAAATAAATTGTTAACATGGTTATTCATCGGAATTGGCTGGTTTGATCTTTGTCTCGCTTCAAATAAAAACCGCATGTAAATCGGTCCATTCTTTTTGGAGCTATGATGTTACAGATAGACATAGCGATCAAACTTATAACACCTCTCAATGCGACGAGAGTTCATAATGCTGTTTCGTTTTAACCGACTTAAAACTGGAGAAAAGAATAGAGTGGGTAAAATTTATTTGAATGGCTTCATGCGGCTCTGAGATGTTAAATTTTTCTTTTTATTCATTTATTTATACTTAATGCTCATGTTGTGCAAAGGTGGACTTAATGCCATGGGGCATTCTCTCCCAGTCAACCTTTAGGTGATGCAGAAACACGATGCGGTAGGTGCAAAGGTAAAACAATCAAGTGGACATACATTACTAATAAAATATTATTTTATATAAACAGTACATACACAATACATAAACATTCATGTATATAAAATTAAAATATAAATATTCACTCGGGGACTCGTAAAGACGATTCCACCAAATTATCTCACGTACGTAAGTAGATCACGTACTTTCGCCTTAAATGTGTGGCGATTTGTGGACATCCTAATATCGGCGGGCAGTGAATTCCACAGAAGAACTGACTGCACAAAGAAGGAGGAATTGATAAAGTTGGAGGTGTGAGGGGGGCATAGAAAAAGCATGTTGTTTTTGACCGAAGGTTTCGATCATGGGTGGGCCATAATAGGCGGAAGTAGGGAACAGGATATTAAGGTTTTACTGCGTCCATAGTAGCACTTGAGTAATCTATTTTATACTTTTAATGATCTCGAAGTCTTAAGCTTCTTTGTTAAATATATAACTTGTGAGTTATATTCCACAAACACGGAGTATTTAAATAACTCTATAACTTTAATATTTCAGCACTGTATTTATATTTTCGTGCTCGGACGCCATTTTGTTGTGTGTTGTACGCTCGGAAGCATTTATGTCTGAATCATCGAACATTTCGGTGATACGTACAAAACCAGCGAAGTTGGTGCGCGCTTCGGTGTGCAAACCGTGAAACTAGCTGCACAGGTAATATTAGTAATAAAGTGCGATGGACTGCTCTCCAGTCGGTAGCATAAAGTCCGGTGCGCCCAAGGTCACGGTGCGCATCACACCATATTCGATCGTCTGTTAATGACATAGAAGATATCGTTTGACATTTCACAGTTCTCAACACGGCTTACACAACCATTATCGTAAAGGAGATTAAAAATAACGCCCTAATTATTGCGTGTTTAAAAACATAAAATAATTAAAAACAAACTAATGGTATGGTGGCAGACAAGAGTCCAATGTCGCTACCGATTATGGGAGCAAAATGTGCATGACAAGATCACTGCAGAGAGAAGGAAAACTTGAAACAAACCCAATGCCAATCCATCTGGCCAGCGTGATATAGTGAGCCAAAACCTCTTTGCCAAGGAGAGGCCTATGTCCAGCAGTTGAAATAGACATAACTCATACTATCTCAGTAATCCTTTCCGTAATGGTACAACGCATTTAAAAATATAAAATAATCAAAAAATAACTAATAGAACTGTGTTTTTATGCTACCATTGTTTTTTTTGTAATCTTTAGAAGATTATTACGTAAATTGGAACTTGACATAGTAACCTGTTTCTTAGATTAATTAACACAACAAAACTAGTTTTTTTTATAAATACCAGCCATTGTGAATATGATATTTGTGTTTTTGGAATTTTAGAACTGTAGTTCGAAGTTATTTTAATATTGATGTATTTGTTGGTCTTGTTGACTGACTGCTGAACCAGAGATCGTGGGTTTGTCTTGTCGACTGATTGCTGAACTAGAGATCGCGGGTTTGGATATTGAGCACGATCATTCTGCATTATGCAATTTATTTATTTTTATTTATAAAAGACACGTAATTCGACTGCCTCGGTGGCGCAGCGGTAGCGAACGCGACTGCTGTGTTCGAGGTCTTGGGTTGGATTCTTGGGTGGGACCCACTATTTGTATGACTTGCAAATATTTGTTTAAGTCTGAGTATTTTCTATGTATAATATGTATGTGTTTACAAAAAAAAGTATATAAGTATCAGTCAGTCTAGTTATCATAGCACAAGCTCTGCTTAGTTTGAAACTAGATGACATTGCGTGTCCTGAAACATTTATTTATTTATTTATCTATAATTCCGCAAGATACGTAGGGTCCCTAGTGTTCCTACCAGGAGCTTAGGGTCCCAAGTCAACCTTACCTGCAAATAGTGAACTTGCTGATCGACGGCCAAAGCTCTGGCAAACAAAACCTCCCGATTAGCGACAACAGGCTCGCCACTTATTAAGTGGGACCAAAAAACTGGCGAAAAATGAGTGTTTCTCCAGGAACAGACGCGATTTTATGGTTGAATGCCGAACTAGGAACATATTCTGTGCCACGGGGGTGTTACGGACATTCATGGGTGAATAAGCGAATACCAATGTTGAAACAATTAGCCACTCTTATAACGGCAATATTACTCTTTGTCTAAAAACTTTTTCAACAACCTTTTACAGTCCACAGCTGGATATAGGCCTCTCCTTAGTAAGAAGGTTTTGGCCTACTATACCACGCTGGCCAATCGGGTTGGAATACCCTATACTCGGTTCTTACGTCACCGACAGAATACATATTGGTGATGGCAGCCCATAGTCTTTAACTATCATCAACAGCAATCAACAGCCTTTTACAGTCCACTGGTAGACATAGGCCTCTCTTTAGGAAGGAGGTTTTGGCCTACTATTCCACGCTGGCCAGACGGGTTGGAATAGGGTTTGTTTCAAGTTTTCCTTCTCTTTGTAATGATGTTTTCTTGCATACTTTGTTCCTTTAGTCGTCTTTTACGACACCCACGGGATGAATAGGGGTGGTAACACTATGTATTCTTAATCCCTCACCACACGGACACACTATCTAAAAACACTGTTACTAAATATTTAAACGGAACATCCATGAGGAACATTCGATACCATCGTTACTCAATCATTTACCATGAACTTATACAAAATAATACTTTCGTATCACCTTTAGAATAGCAGAATATGAATTTTGTAAGAATAATAAAGTTTACACACATTTATATGTGTGTTGTATGTTTCTGTGTACGTGTGTATGTATGTACATGTTAATTTTAGTAGATTAGCGCGGCAAATAGCAGTCTGTACGTTATTCTGATGTATAAGTTATTTACCGTAAACACAGATTACCCGCCTAATAGATACCGCTTTAATAAAAATTTAACATTTTCACATTTTTAATGTTAATTAATAAGAATATATAAGACTGGATGATGTATAATATATGAACTATGTAGGATTCTTATAACGAGCTTAGTTCAGTTTATATAATTCATTTGTATTTTTTGTTTCTTATTCTTTTTTAATTTAGGAGCCTGCCAAAGGGCTCTATTCTGCCTAATGGACAGCATGAATAGAATCTAAGAGTTGTGGTCACCATACACAATGTAATGCAGACAATGCAATATAATGACCCACACTATGGCGGCCTAGTGAGAGGCTTTCACGCCTCGCTTGGGGACGTAAAAGGCATGACAGTCATCGTGGCAGTGTATTGCACACACTTACCGTGACAACTGTGATCCCTATATTAATAGGCTTTCGGTCTCACACTCATCAACGAAGCACGACAGCACTGACGCTGTCGCTTTAAGTTGATCTTCTGTTGGAGGGTAGTACTGCCCCGGTCGAACCATATGCAACATATATGGTTCGACCACAACACATACTGCTCTAACGACTTTAGGAGGAGTGGAGTCCACTAACACAGGCTTCTCATTACTTAATAGGAGACCCATACCACTAGATTGTAAGCTGTTTAAGAAATGGATAAAGGTATTATTATTAAGTACTGACACATACGCAGTCGTCACTCAAGAACCTTTCCCCAACGGTTGTCGGTTCTACGAACGATGTGGCCTGCCCATTGCTACTTCAACTTGTTTATTCGAAGAGCTATGTCGGTAACCTTAGGTTTCTTCGGATATCTTCGTTCCGGATCCTATCACGCAAGGAAATGCCGAGCATAGCCCTTTCCATAGCTCGTTGAGCGACTTTGAGCTTCTCCATGAGGCTAGCAGTAAAAGATCACGTCTCAGTGACGGGTGATCAGTGATCACGTCTCATGGGAAGACGAAGCGTGGGTAGGCCCCCCACTAGATGGACCGACGACATAGTCTGAGTCGCGGGGGGCGGATGGTCCAGTCCAGTCGTACGGCGTGGCGTTCTAGAGGGGAGGCCTATGTTCAGCAGTGGACGTCTTCCGGCTGATGATGATGATGATGACTCACACATACACACAAAGAACACCCAGGTTTCAGAACAATAATTTGTGCGGCATACAAACTGTTGCCTCATGTGGTGATCGAACCTACGACACCCTTTTATATGATAGAGTGGGCAAACGAGCAATTAGGTCACCTGGTGGAAAGTGACCACCTCCATTCACAGAAACTAAGGAGTTACAAACGCGTTTCCAGAATTTGAGGACGGATTACGCTCAGTTCTTGAAGGTTTAAAGGTCTGTATGTATCTGGCAATATCATAGAATGGCAGAAAGTGTCTTTATCAGCAATCTGGTTACCATAGTACAGTTTGTGTCCAATTTGGGATTAAGTCTAGTTTGGAAGCAATAGAAAAAATTGCTTACATCCACAGAAAACAGAAATAAACATTAGAAATACGATCAAAGGTAAATCCCAAGAGATTCTTTGTTGTCTAGATGCACACATAATTTCTATGCTAATTAGTCAGAAGAATTTAATGAATATAAATTCTAAACGCCACTTACAATGTTACTAAATACAACCTTATGTCTTTGAATTAAGTTAGTGTTTCACTTATAGTTTACGTTCTAGGAACAATGATTTTTGTGCAAAATATTTTTAAATATTCCCGCAGAAATGCAGTTCATTGCGTGCTCTTGTGGTAACAAAGCAGTTAGTACTCAAATTTAATACGCAATGTACGATCGTTTTCAGAGCCGTGTAGAAGTACCAGTTACTATAAGTGATCGCATTTAAAGTTCTAACCTGAACTTGCCTCGGCTACATTGCATTTCTGCCTTTATTTTGTTCTGTGTTTACACAGAATTTTCAAGGGTTTCGTGGTGTAACGCCAATTGAGCCGACCTATATGTGCCGAGGCATGGACCTCTCACGATTATAACCTACAATTTATTCCGTAAAACGATAGAATTCGACTTAATTTACCATTTTTCACCTCTTAATCCTGGATGTTTTAAGGCATATTCCTCAATTTCTATCTGCTAACCCCATCTGCTGTCTCTGTTTGTTTCAGAACTGTGGTTTTGATGGATCAACGCCTATAGTTTGCTGTCAGCAGAACGTAAGACCACCATTGCGGCCGCATACTGTCACGTCACAGAGGTAATATAACCACAAAAGAATTAAAATTCATAACATATTTTATTATATACACATATAAACCTCTTTTGTCGGCAAATTCTATGTCTATCGGTGGCCTAGTAAAGGCTATGGATGATGATTTATGTACATTGATGCCTGTACCCATGAAGGGACAAGCAGAGATATGTTTCTTAACCCCTTGACGCCGGGCCGCAAAATGCCGTTAATCGCTTATGCCGGCGGGCAATTCTTTAACGCGCGAGCTGTACTTGACTCGGGCGTGAATTCACGCCCGCCGGTCGCAACGGAATTTTTGCCGACCTCAAGGGGTTAAATACCAAGAATCACTTTGCATTTAATCGTTAACAATACAACTTGTTACTTATTCTACGATATTGTTTTCTCTCCCATGGATTAACAATCCGATAAATAAAGCCACACTCTAAAAATGACACACTCTTCATCTTATGACACTGGATTGAACGAACAGTAACGCGAATTATTCGAAAGGAACAACGCCCTCTATCGAGGTTAAAGCAAAGAATTACATATTAATTTGTAGTTTAATGGTATTAACATCTTAATATAGCCTCAACTTCGCTCGGTCAAAAGCATTTTTTTGCGAGGCTGTGGTTTAATTCTACACGAGTCGGTCTACATCTGCCGAAGAATGCCTCTTCAATGACTCTATTTATAGTGTAATGTTAAGACACTACATTTGTGCCAAAGATACTATTTTTAATTTACTCATGACACTGCTGGAGAAGCGTAAATTAGGGCCTAATTCCAGCAGTTTACTAGTAAAAATTGTGGATCTCTCTCTGATCTCTACTGGCTAATATTGCAGAAGGAACAACGCTACTGGTAACATAGGGATCATAAGCTAATTTATTTACTTTTCCAGTTCGACAACTACCCAGCAACCAGAAGATGAAAACCGCGCTGGAGGGTGTGAAGAAGATGTTCCTGAACATCTCACATCTAAGAAGACTGGGCAGAAGGCATTTGATAGTAAGTTCATTCCACGATAAAGTATCAAACTGTCGAGTCAAGGATCCTGGGTTCAAGTTTTTGAATATATTTATTTTCGTTACACTCACTTCAATCCACTGTTGATCAGGGCTCTCTTTAGACAATTTTTGGTGTAGACTACGCAGACCAGATGGGTTGGTATAGGTTTCTTTTAAGTTTTCCTTCTCTCTGCAGTGCTGTTGTCTTGTGTAAAATGCTCCCAGAGTCGTGTCGGACACACTCCACACGGTAATTTAATTTAGCACGGATGCTGTCGCTTTAGGTTGATCTGTGGGAGAGTAGAACTGCCTCGGTTTAGCCGGCCCGCTCGTGCTAAAATCATTGTGGCACTATTGCCAGGCTAGGCAGAAGCCTAGCCAAGGAGAATCTTAGCCAAGAGCTTTTGGCATTCTGTACTACGCTAGCCAGACAGTTAGGTGCAGGGTTTTTTTAAGGTTTCCTTCTCTTTACTGTTGTCCTGCATAGCTTACTTCCGTAGTTCGTTCTCACGACTCCACGGTATGAATAGAAGTGGTGACACTCAACACGGTAATTTAACATTATTGGGAAAAATATAAATTGTAAAGTTCCAGCTGTGCCTTAACCAGCTGGTATGACTTTATCATTGAAGTGTTTACGTTTATACAATCATCTCTGCCAGACCGCGCACCACTTAAATGGCATGAATGTTTATTTGTGTACCCTTGACAAGCTATTTCACATGTAAACGATGAAATCTTCACAGAAGGTAGCTATTATACGAGTATAACTAAATCATGTAACTAACCAATCCCCGTATTATCCAAATCATTTATGATCAGTGTTGATCTCCTTCAGGTCGTATTTTATTACATTTACTTCAGGGTGTAGAAGCTTTGGGATTTAGAAACTAGTACCCAGTGCGCGTTGCTACGCCACCAATTAAAATAAATTTTAAGGAAAGGCATGAAAAAAAAATTCATACCAACTCAGAAACCTTACGATTCTATGAAGGACATACAAAAAGACAGACAGACAAACATTCACTTTTATATATATACATGTATACATAGTTATTTTTCAGAATGTATCGACTATCAGGCAGCTTATGTATATCCCTGTGAGGAGGTGGTTTCATTCTTGGGAGGGTTTAGCAGAACGAGACACTGTCATCACAAAGTTGATCAGCTGATTTACGGAGGAAGTGACGCTAGTATCTATGAGTTTCCTCATATGGTAAGTAGTGACCGACTGAAAATTTAGGTTTCGGTCAGTTTCAGCTTAAATAAGTTAAAAACATGTGTTTTTTTTGTATTTTCTTTTATATCATGGGGTGCAAGTGAACCCCCTTACACCTCCTCATGGCACCCATGATTTTAAGTATATAAAGTTTTACAAGGTGGGCCAAGAATTCGTTAACATTCAAATCTAACTTCCCGCGCAAAGAAACGCCGCGCGGGACCACTAACCAATTAATTGGCATTTTTTTCGCAATTGTCTGAACCAATTTTTTTTACAATAGTTCGCTTATTTCTTTTTTCGCGTTGAATACGATTTACACGACTTAAATCAGTGTCCGAGTGCTTCTTTAATAAAAAAATGGGTGACGAAGTTTGAAGAGACGGGATCTACTCTAAATGTGAAACAAACTGGAGCCCCACGGATTTCTCGGACCGAAGAGAAAGTGCAGCAAGTTTCTACGTCTGTTCGACGAATTAGGGTTA
This sequence comes from Hypercompe scribonia, assembly GCA_949316085.1. Lineage (NCBI taxonomy): Eukaryota > Metazoa > Arthropoda > Insecta > Lepidoptera > Erebidae > Hypercompe > Hypercompe scribonia. The sequence goes on from OX438994.1 coordinate 2,343,588, forward strand.
TCCCGCACGTTATTACGCCGTATTTTGAAATTACATTTGAAATTACATCCATATAAGATCCAAATAGTGCACAAACTAAAACCTAATGATTTAAATTTGCGCAAGTCGTATGCTGAAACAATGTTAGAACGATTCAGTAATTTTGACCGCATCTTATCTTCTGACGAAGCTCATTTTCACCTCAACGGACATGTAAACAAACAGAATTGGAGCAGCAAAAATCCCAAAACTAAACACTTCATTCTCCCAAGGAACCATTGGACCCTATTTTATCGAAGATTCTCGCGGCCGTTCAGTTACTGCTAATTCTGCTGAATATGTAAAAATGTTACGGGAGTTCTTGGGACCGATGCTACTGGATTTTGCTACCTACAATCATAACATATGGTTTGAACAAGATGTAGCCACTTATCACACATCCAATGAGTCCTGGTGGTCAAAGACATATTGCCAGAAAAACTCATTTCCAGACGAGTCGACATTCCATAGCCACACAGAAGTCCACATCTATCCCTGGCAGACTTCTTTTATGAGGTTATATAAATAATCGTCTTCACATAAATAAACCAAACACACTACGTCAACTAAAAGAAAAATCAGTAAAGAGATGTGACGATGTGCGATGTGACGGGGATCTTGCCGTCTCTTTGCCGATGAGTATTCGAAACTAGCGATGCTCGCTTAGAAGAGTGCAAACGTCGAGACGGTGGTCATTTACAGGATGTAATTTTTAAAAAATAAATTCTAACTAATTAGCTTTCTTGTGAATAAACGATTTTTGTAAAATATCAAATGGTATGTTATTCGATTTTTTCAAAAGTTAACTAATTCGTGGCCCACTCCGCATATTAAACGAAGAGACAGACCGAATATTGTTAATTAGTGTGCAGAAAAGTTTTTTTTGCAACAATAAAATTAAAATACTATACAACTTTCAGGCGATGTTGGGATACCAAGATTTCGGACAACCACTTAGCTACAGGTGTGGTGGTTCCATCATCAGCGATAAATTTATTTTAACAGCGGCACACTGCACTTTTAACATTAACCTGTAAGTAAATCACTTTTGACATTATAATATATTTGGAGTCTAGTAAGTAAGTCTTTAGAGGTAGTAGAGCCACGCTGATTTCAGCGTGACCGGGCCGGCTCGACCGGGGCAGTACTACTCTCCCAGAGAAGATCAACCTAAAGCGACAGCATGCTGTCGCTTTAGGTTGGTGAGTGCGAGACTGGAGACTTATTGATGCAGGGGAGACAGTTGTCGTGGTAAGTGTGTTCACTACAATGCCACGATGACTGTTATGCCTGTTACGTCCCCAACCGAGGCGTAAAAAACATCTTACCAGGCCGCCGTAGTGTGGGTCAAGATACTACATTGTCTGCATTCGTAATAAGTATGGTGACCACAACTCTTGGTTGATATTGGAGCGATAGCGAAAACATTCATTACGCGATGTAGGATCGACGGATACTAAATAGTTCGGCTAGTGTTCGATAGATGTCACTGAAATGCATTTTCACGTAAATAGATCTCTTCGTCATATATGCTGATGAAAAAAAGAAGTTTTCTTCTTACTAAGAGATTTTTAGTCATTATATTTTAACCAATGACTTGAAATTGTAACTTCAAGGAAAGGGCTATTAGCACGAATACTGATACCTACCATTTTTGGTATATACACGCTTGTTTCTCCTGAGGGGTAGATAGAGGCATATTAAAAACCTACTTTTTGCCAGTGTTTTGGTCCCACGTAATAGGTGGCGAACCTATTGCCAGTAATCGGTATATTTTGTTTGCCAGAGTTTCCTCCGTCAATCAGCAGGTGTCCCACTTGTAGGTGAGGTTGACTTAGGACCTTCAGTTCTGGCCCGGGGTATGAACTTTCAAGAACGTTTATCCGCAGATAGTGCCCGCGGTAGCGGGCAGGTGCTGGGAGGGATCTGGTTGTCGTAATAACAGCTGTTCCCGGATCCCTCCTATGTCAGGCGCAGAGTGGCACACCGTGTGGTTTGACGGTGGGGTGACGGCCCAAGGGGGTTTTCAAACGATAAAAAAAAGGACCTTCAGTTCTTGTTGGGAACCTTATGTACCCATTTTTGACAAATTGACAATTTGATAATTGACATTTATACTGCAATATCCTGCAGGACGAAATCCCTGCAAAGAGATGGAAAACTTGATGCAAACTCTAACCAACCCGTCTGATCCACGTGGTATAGTAGGCCAACACCTTATTTATAAAGAGACGCCTGTGTCCAGTAGTGAACTATTATAGGATATCTTACAGGATAAATTGTTAACTAAATAAATATAAGCAGTTTAAACATTAAAATTTCAACTTTACAAAAATATTTAGCAATGAGAAAAATATTTTAAAAATATATGTGATTGTTAAAAACACACTATGCTCCATAAAATATCGAATTCGTTTGTGGGTCAATGTATACAATTTTATAACAAATTACCAAACAAAATAGTATTATTATCTATTAGTAAATTTAAGAAATTTATTAAACTAAGGTTGTCCAAAAAGGCTTATTACTCAGTTTCAGACTATGTCACAGATTTAGATGTTTGGAAATGAATTGCTCTTTTTTTAAAACCTATGATTGTTAATATAACTGCTGTTTTAATATTTAAAAGATTTTGAGTTAAAAGAGTGGTGGTGAGTTTCTTTCCTGGGTTCTTTTCTCACCACTCTACCATGAACAATCTGCGAAACCAGCTAGCTGTAATTTTAATCGACAGATTGTTCATTTTTTATTGCTTTTTTTTTATGACGTTCATAAGTGTCTTTTTGTGACCTAAATGAATAAACGAATTTGACTTTAACTTTGACATTTTCAGAGGTGAAGTTAAATACGTGGTAGTTGGTGCACACACCAGGAATGACACAAACAAGCCTTCGAATGTTCTCAATGTGAAAACTATAATCAAACATCCCTTATATAAACCACCATCACAATACCACGACATCGCTTTATTGGAGACGGACAAAAGGTGAGTGTATATATAAATAAGATTTATTGATAATAGGTTTATACACCAATACTCCTAAATAATATACTCCAAAGTGATTTTGGCCACAGTGGCCAGTCTCAACGAAGACCAGTTAACAACGCAGATGATATTACAGTGTACCCGCGGTAATCCGGCCCCTGTTTAATCCGGATCCCCATGTAATCCGACATCAATCAAACTATTTTCGCTAATGTAGATCGTGCATGATTGAACAGGTTACAACTTGTGCCCGACGCGTAGGTATTGTTTCAATTCCGATTGCTTAGTTTGAATTTGACTACGTGTGATAGCGGTGCAGCTTAGCGCGCGTTCATTGTTTGCTGTTTATTCATTGTGTATTACTTATACGTACCGAGTAATGTCGTCACAAGCCCAGAAGACAACAACATATACAATCTTATCATTTTTCTGTAATTTGTCGGATTACAAGATACTCTTTTGTAAAAAAATCCAGGCTATAGGGGGTCTTAGGCAGTACTCTATAATCCGACAAATTCGATAATCCGACATTACTCTGTAAAACGTTTGTCGAATTACCGGGTGTCCACTGTATATATATAAGTGTGTTCGCAAGACTACAGGTGCACTCTCTGTTCTTTCACGCTCATAACTCGATGAAATGGTTATCCGACTCGATTGGGGAGAGATCAGGCGTAGGACCGACGGTTTTTACTTGCTTTCCGAGGCACGAGGGCTCAGACCCCGACTTTTAAACTTCAGGATTATATTAAGTATTTCTGTCATCAGAAACATTCAATAACACTTTTTGACCCGACCTGGGCATCGAACCCAAGACCTCTGTGATGTGACCAACGAGGCAGTACACAGAATACGTAATTATCTCTCTATCTCTTCAAATGTCAGACTGATTCACTGATAGCTCGATAAACGTGCTACAGAAACCATTGGATCTAAAAGTGAAATTTCACGGGTGATGCAGGTGGACCCTAACAAGGAATTCTTAAAAATTCTGCCCCTAAGGGTACAAAACGAAATGACATTTACATACATTTACTATCCCTCAGTAAATAATTTAAATGTTACTTCGCTATTTTTAGGAGTAGCATTTTGAAACTCACTGTCTCTTTGCGAATTAAAAACAATGAGCCATCCAGCCAGCTGTCACTGGCCATGCAAGCAAAGTAGACGGGTTACTGAGGCGAGAGTCGCTGAAATATCAGCTTTACTAAACAGTGTAAAAGTTACACACACAAATATTGCATAAACTGCGGTATACATGCACATATTATGAGAATCCTCAAAAATTTAAATTAGACTAATTATGAATATCTCAATTGTGATGTTACAGAATACCTTTGAATCAGTTTGTGGTGCCCGCATGTCTTCACGTGGGTGATCGTGTCGACGACATTAAAGTTCTTGCCACCGGCTGGGGCCTCACAGAGAACAACACCTTGTCAGAAATTATGCAGAAGGTAATAAAGTTTTGGAATAAAAATTCGATTCCCACACACGACAAATAATAATGACTGCACGATTGGCCTAGTGGTTTAAGCGGTCGCCATGCCGCTCTCCGCTTCGCTGTGTTGTGGGTTCAAATCCTACATGGGACAACACTTTGTGTGATCCACAAATTGTTGTTCTGAGTCTGGGTGTTCTTTGTGTCCGTTTCTTGTATGTTTGTAAAGTCCCCCGCGACACAGGATTTATTCCTAATGCGGCCGTAGTCTTTTAACAAAAAAAAAAAAAAAAAAAAAAAAAAATGTGTTATGAACACGTTTTTTATGTTTTGGTGTAATTTATTCAAAACATATAGTCTCCCTATTGAAAGATCTGTTAAGTTTCTGAGTTCAGATTTCTTTTGCAGGTAATCTTAAACAAGTTCACGACGGAAGAGTGCCTGTTAAAATACCCTGAGTACAGACTTCTATTGAGAGGGTTCGACGAGTCAACCCAGACGTGTTATGGTGACAGAGAAAAAGCTGTGGACACTTGTCGGGTACACAATATAATAGATTAAGACCACAGAATGACATCAACCTTATTCAAAAACCCTGTTGTAAAAACCACCTAAAAGAGCAAATCACGCAGGTCAACAGTATTGCAAAGAGAAGGCAAAACTTGACACAAATACTGTACCATCCTGTCTGCTCGATGTAATATATATATAAGTAGACCAAAATTTCTTTTGTGAGGAGAGGCCTATTTCCAGTATAGTCCATCTAATAAAGACTGTTGACGACTACTCTGCCTGATGGAAAGCGTGAATAGAATCCAAGAGTTGGGGTCGCCATAGTCATTTCAAATGCAAATAATACAGTATGGTACCCCATACTATCCCAGCTTAGTGAGATGCTTTTTCACACTCCACTTGGGGACATAAAAGGCATGACAGTCGTCATGGCAGTGTAAGGCTCACACAGTTACCACCATGTGTGCTGAAGTATCGTTTTCCCACGACTCTCGATCACCCTTGAACAATCTAAACATACTCTTGGTTTTGAGTTTCTTTTAAAACGGAGTTGGTGGTCTAATGGTTGGTGACCCTGACTGCTAAACCGTAGGTCATGGGTTTGATTCCTGCTTTGTACAAACAATTGCGTGATGAGCACGTTGATTTGTTCTATATCTTGATGTAACTAATCTAAATTATGTGTTTATGTACAAATATATAACACCTGCCATGCCAGGTTCTGCCTAGTTTGGAATCAGTTTGACGTTATAATTATTAAAAGTTTAAATTCTTCCAGGGGGATAGTGGAGGACCTCTCCAGATTAAAAGCGAGAAGGTTGATTGTATGTACGTCGTGGTCGGAGTGACTTCTTTTGGAAGACAATGTGGTTTAATTGCTGAACCGGCGGTTTACACCAGGGTGTCTTTCTACGTGCCATGGATTGAGAGCATCGTGTGGCCTTAACGAGCTTTTGGACGGATGAATAAGACCCATAGGTCGATTTTATTAATAACAATACGATCAAAATAAAGGTATTCTTGTTGTAAAGTCCAATGTTGACTGTAATGTGACTATATCGTTTTGTGGTCGAAAGTTTTTACGGTACTCTACGTTTCTTAGCAATACTGTCTTTACGAAAATACCTTACAAAATTTGAACGGTTTTTTATTACTAGAATTGACTTCATGGAATAGATTAGAATAGACTGGAATACTACAAATAATGTTTAATTTCTCATTATACATATCTCAGTATGGTACTAACACTGTGGAGGTCAGTGAGATGCTTTTTCATGCCCCAATTAGGAACGTAAAAGGCATGACAATCATCATGGCGGGGTAAGGCTCCTTACACTTATCACGGTAACTGTCACCTTTGCATCAATGAGCCTCCGGTCTCGCACTCTCTAACCGAAGACGACAGCACGGATGCTGTCGTTTTAGGTAGGACTTCTATGAGGGGTAGTACTGTCCTGATTAAGCCGGCCTGTTCGTTTTTAAATCAGCATGGCTGTACTACCTTTCAGTAACATCATCACATCACGTGATCAAATCTCAATAAATAATAACTCTTTCAGTACCATAAAAGTTATAAAAAAAAATTGTTAATTTTTTTGTAGGTAATTTTACCTACTGCATATATTAATTTTTAAGTCAGTTTTATAAATTTACCTAAAATTAATTTACAGCCTTTTAAGTCGACTGACTATCGTTACGTTTAAACTTATTGCCTTGATCAAACTATGGTCATAGATGGTAAAGTTATACACAAATCACGATCGCGGACATTCCAGTCTCGATCGCGGCAGACTAATATATGATTAAGTATAGTATTAAAAATGTGTAATATGTATAATGTGCAAAATTTGGTAATTTTATATAAATAATAATTATATAAATTAGAAAACACACGCATGTAAAAAATCTAACGTTAAAAATAATTTTCAAAAATATTTAAGGATAGTGTAATTAGCAAAAAAATTAATGACTAAGTGTTATAAGCTTGTCCAGCGGCAACCGGTCGAGAACCTAGCTAAATGATTGCATGATCAACTATGTAACCTTAATTTTGTGGACAGTTGACGCCAGACTCCAGAACAAATGGCAACATTCGTCTTTCGGCGGTACCGTAACTATATTTCCCAGGGAACTGTATCAACGTTGGTTTAATTACATGTATACCATCTGTTCCGAAAATGAAAATCACGTTCAAAGATTCTGTTACGTAGATACATACCAAGTTACCAAAAGCACTTTAAAAATCATTTATGCTGAAGATGCCGGCAAGATAAGACAAACTATACATTTTATTACATTGTCATCGGTCTTTAATAAATTTACAAAGTTGTAAATCAATCTATCGTTTCAAGAGGGATAAAAATCACGTTGAAAGATTGCGCTACATAGATACATGCCAAGTTAATAAAAGCACTTTAAAAATCATTAATCCTAAATATTCTGGTAAGGATAATGGGACACACCATACAAATTAATGGATTCTCGTTGGCCTTTAATAAGTGTGCACAGTTTCAAATCAATTTATCGTTTTAAGAGGTGTGAAAATCACGTTGAAAGAGTAATCTACATAGATGCATGCCAAGGTAAAAAATCCTTCAAGGTAAAAGACTCTGGTAAGGACAACCATAAAAATTATAGCATTACCATCGGTCCTCTGTAAGTTTACAAAGTTTCATATCAATCTGTCGTTTTAAAAGGAGCGAAAATCACTTTCAAAAATCCCGTTGCGTAGATACATGCCAAGTTAATAAAAGCGTGTCAAAAAAATCAATAAATTTAAATGTAAATTAAATGATTTTATTTCTAGTACATGTTTTATTTTTTAAAGCCCTACAGAGAAAATTTTATCCTATTATAGATCCTTTTTCCTTTCTTTCTCTTTATTTAAGATGCTTATGTGACCTTAAAAATTACTTATATGTACAAATATTATATTTAGGACATCTGTCACTCAACGCAATCTAGTCCCAAACCTAAGCAGAACTTGTATTATGGGTGCTTGACAATTGATATAAATACATATGCACTTTTGGTTTGTAAAAACATCTCGTATATATAGAAAACATACAAATATTTGCGGATTGATTGCGGAAAGATTTCATCCGACCCGATAATCAAATCCAAGACCTCAAGCTCAGCAGTCGCTTACAATACCACTGCCCGATGGCCCACCGAGGCAGTCGGAAACTTATAAATATATAATAAAAAATTAGACTAGCTTGTTTATTTAGTGTTAAGTAATCCTGACTGCTAACCCAGAGGTCGTGGGTTCGATTTTCATCAAAATTCCATAGTTTTTTGTAAATATATACATATTGTATGTAGTTATGCATTCCGACCCCATACTCAGAACTGTGTTAGTACACTAAGGGCGCATCACGCCACCAACGCTGTCGATTAGCAATTTGACACCTACACCGATTTAGTATAATCATCATAAAACTAATGTAGACCAAACACATTAAATTAATTACCATTTACCAAGAAGCTACCCGTGGGTCCCATCACACGGACAGCACACACACACACTGTAATCCAGTATGTAAGCTAAGTTTAAGAATTAGATGATTCATTCTGGTCATTCTGTTCATTCTGTTAGTACCATCTTGCCAGCGACATACTGTCCTGCTAAAAACTTGTATTCTTAAATAAAGTATCTTTTTTGTGAACAACAAGTGTTCATATTTGACTGGCGCAGCCGGGTCGGATATTTAAAGTCGCGAAAAGTCTTCGTTTTCGTACACAAAAATCGGTCGTAACTTAGTACTTAACGCCTAGACGACATATCCGCAAGAACCTACCAAATAAATTCGTCAACGAGCACTCGACAAGAAGACAGAATCAGCATGGAACTGAGAAGCGTAATGTGAGTAAACCCTTACCCTACTCCTTTCTATGTTTTACCACCCATAATTATTTACGTTTAATTGGACTAAATCTCGTCAAATAAACGTTCTTGTAAAGTTGGTCAAAATCGCCGAATTACAAGATAATATTAAGCCGCGTATTCTAGACAAACATAGCTAGTTACGTATTAGTTATTTATTTGCCCTAAATTTTAATTATTGTGTAATTGTTAAATAATTCATTATGAATCAGATCCAGTTGATTCCTAAAGAGATCCAAAATATCATCCCGCGATTCGACGGAGATGAAAAATTACTTAATTTATTTTTTAATAAATGTGAATATGTTATAAATAGTTTTAGGGGGATAATAATCCCGCTCAACTAACGTATCTATACCATTGCATTACGAGTAGATTAATAGGTAAAGCCGCAATTTTAGTCAGCGAAAGAGAAAACGTCACAAACTGGGAACAATTGAAAGAGTTGTTCGTCCAACATTTCGGTGATCCTAGATCCGAGGCTTGCATAGCCATAGAATTAGAAAATATTAAAATAAAAAACGGCGAATCTTACATTGACTTATGTCATAGGATACAGAATACAAGAAGTTCCTTAATTTCCAAGGTAAACCTTTTAACCGACGAGGGTATCAAAGCAGCTAAATATATAATCTATAATAATACGCGTTAAATGTTTTCCTATACAATTTACCCGAAGAATTACTGCGTTTTGTAAGGCTAAATAAATGCACTAATTTAGAAGCAGCTTTGAGCGTCGTAACTGAGGAAGTAAACTTCCAAACACGATACAATTTAAAGAATTATAAACTTAAACAAATAACTCCCAATTCACAAGGAGGTATTAATAATAATTTTAAACCTAACGTCCCTTCAACACCATTTAAATTTAACATACCACAAAATAAACCGCAAATAAAGCCACAGTTTAAGCCGAACTTTGTACCGAATAATAATAGGTTCACTACACCACAGCCTCAAGGCTATAGACCTAATTTTAATACTTTCAATAATAGGCAGATAGGTAGTAGTCAACCTCAGTTTCCGAGAGCGTTGAACAACTATAAACAGTCAGGATTTTTCCGACCAAACCCGAATCAGCAGTTTAAATTTGGCATTAATCGACCGCCACCTAAACACGATGCAGATGTCTCAATGAGAACCGTAAGAAATAATATGATCCACGATCAAAATGATTTATATATGCTAGAACAAGATGAACTAGATCATCATAATGTTTCCCCAAATTTTCACATAGAAGCCACCGAGGAAAATCCACCGAAATAATTAATTTAAATTATAATAATTCCTTAAGACTACCTCATATTAAACTACCAGAGATAGACTCTATATTTCTTATTGATACAGGTAGCACTCGTTCGTTTATAAGCCCCGCGAAGGCAAATCAGTTTTTCTCTAAATATAAAATAAGTAAACTATTCGAAGTAATTAGTACTCATGGTCGTAGCAAGCATAATGAAGCGATACACATACCGTTAACTAAAACTTTTAATACTAATATTCAACATACCTTTTTTATTTACGACGTAGACTCAGTATATGATGGTCTTATAGGTACTGATCTATTGAAAGAGTTAGAAGCTAGTGTTGACATGAAGAGTCAAGTGTTAAAAACTAAATATGTAGACATTCCTATATGGTATACTCCATTTTATCAAATAAAAATACCACCACGTTCAGAATCAAGAGTAAAAATCCCAACAATTTTAAAAAACGGTAGTGCTATTTTAAATAAAATCGAATTCTATCCAGGCGTACGCATGCCTGACGCTTTTGTAAATTGTGTAGACTCGTTTGCTCAAACAGTCATACAAAACACAACACAAAAATATATAACCATCACGTTTGATAGCCCTATGGATGCTATTAAATTAAAAAACGAATCTTGTTATATTAATTACACTAATAATACTGATAGTTTAGATTTAAATATAGAAGAAATATTACAAAGTAATCTATCTAAGTTAAGGTTAGATCATTTAAATAATGAAGAAAAATCCTACATAACAAATCTATGTGAGGAATATAAAGATATATTTCACTGTGTAAACATAAGATTAGGACTAAGAATGAAGATCCTATATATATCCGTCCATATAGACATCCTATAGCTCAAAACGAGGAAATTCAGAAACAAGTAAATAAATTATTAGAAAACAATGTTATTACAGAGTCTCATTCCCCATGGAGCGCCCCTGTACATCTTGTACCAAAAAAAATTGATGCCTCCGGCGAACGAAAGTTTCGTATGGTCATTGACTACAGAAGACTTAACGAAATAACGATAGACGATAAGTACCCATTACCAAATATTTCAGATTTATTTGATAGATTAGGGAATGCTTCTTATTTTTCTACGATAGATTTAGCTAGTGGTTACCATCAGTTAGAAGTAGATAAAGCCGATCAACCTAAAACCGCGTATACTACTCAATCTGGTCATTACCAGTTTACTCGAATGCCCTTTGGGTTAAAAACAGCCCCTGCTACATTTCAAAGGGCTATGGACAACGTACTCAGGGGATTGCAAGGAATACATTGCCTCGTGTACTTAGATGATATAATAGTATATTCAACTAGTTTACAAGACCACATTAATAAACTTAGAAAGATATTTGATAGATTAAGGGAAACTAATTTAAAAGTTACGTTAGACAAATGCGAATTTTTAAGAAAAGAAGTCCTATACTTAGGCCATACAATATCCAAAGACGGATTAAAGCCAAATAATGATAAAATAAAGGCAGTATTAGATTTTCCATTACCGAAAACCCCTACGGAAATAAAAAGTTTCTTAGGACTAGTAGGTTATTATCATAAGTTCATTAAAGATTTCTCTAAAATAACTCAACCACTTACGAATTGTTTAAAGAAAAAGAATAAAGTTAATCTAATTGAGGAATACATAAATTCATTCGAAAAATGTAAAGAACTATTAACTAATGCCCCATTATTACAGTTTCCAGACTTTAGTAAACCATTCCTTCTAACCACTGACGCATCAAACTTTGCGATCGGTGCAGTACTATCGCAAGGCCCTATAGGTAGTGATAAACCTATTGCTTACGCGAGTAGAACTTTAAATGACGCCGAAACTCGTTATAGTACAATAGAAAAGGAACTTTTAGCCATAGTTTGGGCATGTAAACATTTTAGACCATATCTATATGGGATTAAATTTAAAATATTGAGCGATCATAAACCTCTTGCATGGATTCAGTCTTTTAAGGAACCAGGTAGTAGATTAACAAGATGGAGACTTAGATTAGCTGAATACGATTATGAGATAGAGTATAAACCAGGTAAAAAGAATAATAATGCAGATGCACTGTCGCGTATAAAGTTAAATGCATTGGATGATGATATATCAATGATAGTAAACACTGGAGAACAAAATGATCCAATTCTTATTTCTTCAGATGATGAAAATAGTTTAAGTCCGCCTAACTATAAATCTAATTATTCTATACCTTCCGTTAGTAGCGTAACGCTTACCGCATCGGAAAAGCCAAACTCATCGATAGGAACGGTACATTCAGAGGAAAATACGGATTCCTCAGGTATTCCTATATTGCACGAAGCAATTGATACCAAGCCAAATCAAATATTAGTGTATACTTGGAATAGAAACGAAACTACGGTTAAGAATCTTTCGAGAGATAAACAAAAAGTACTTGAAGTACACATGCCTATAAATAATACAACACTAATAAAGAATTTCCTTAAAGAATATATTCGCCCTAAAATAAAATATTTCATTTATTTCGAAGATGAACGCCATCGTAAATTATTTATAAACGTAATCATAGAAATATTTAAAAAGGATTCCATTCAAATATATGAATGTACAGAAAGAGTAGTATACGTGGAGGATGAAACTGAACAACGAGACATAGTTCTAAAGTATCATGTAGGGAAAACATGCCATCGTGGCATCAAGGAAACCGTGGCACATTTAAAACGTACATATTTCTGGAATAATTTAGAACAAACAGTAGCCAGCATTATAAATTCTTGCGAAACTTGTAAACGTATGAAATACGATAGAAAACCCTTAAAACCAGAATTACAGTTAACGCAAACGCAAACAAAACCTTTTCAAGAATTATTTATGGATACCTTCTCAATCGAAGGAAACTATTTTTTAACAATTATCGATGCTTTTAGCAAATTGGGACAAGCATTTGAAATTAGTAATAGATCTACCCCAGAAATAATTAGAGCATTGCTAAAGTATTTTTCATTGTACGGAGTTCCTACAAAAATCAGCACAGACCCAGGTCTGAATTTAATAATAGCTTATTAAAAGAAATGTTAACCTTTTATAAAATAAATTTACATATAGGGACACCACATAATCCTAACTCTATGGGATTAGTGGAAAGATTCCATTCCACAATTCTAAAAATTTACCGACTTGCTAAATACGAAAGAAAAATTACTGACCCTGTTTCAGTAATGACATACTCTATTATGTCTTATAATCAGTCGATACATTCAACAACCGGTCTTACACCTTTCGAAGTTATATTTGGTCATACCGACTCCTCGAATATATTCGATGTAGACTTCGATAGAAATTACACCCAACAACTAGTGAGAGAACACGTTAAACACACAACATATTAGTATAATTATCTAACAGATAAAATATTACAATCTAAGGTTAAAACTAAACAAAAACATGGTGGAGAAACCAACTTCAATATTAAACCGGGTGATAAAGTATTTATCAAAGGCGTTAATACCCGCCGTAGTAAAGATAAACCGCGATACCAAAAGGCAGTAGTCACAGATGACGTAAACAGAAACACAGTAAAAGTGCAAACACAAAATAGAAATACTAAAGTACCCGTTAAAGATGTTAAACGTCCTTCACAGGTTCGTCCTGATGATAGCGACGCAAACAACCCGCGCCCTTCAACTTCAAAAGATTGAAGAAAATCCAGGGGTTCTTCCCGTAAAAGAAGGTCAAGCATTTGTAAGCCTCTATAATTGGCACATATATAAAGTATTAGATCTAGAATTAGTTAGTAATAGTTTAAACTATAATATAGAAAAATATAATCAAATCATTAGCTATATAAAAGATAAGTTAAACATATACATTTTAGACGATAATATAGTAGACGCTGAACTACAAACCCAATATTTAATGAATTTAACTATAGAAAGATATAATCAATTAGTTCCTAACGTTAGAATAAAGAGAGGTATCATTGATCCGCTTGGATCTATAATAAAAGCAATCACAGGCAACCTAGATAATGAAGATGCCTTGAGATATGACAATTTGATTAACAAAATAGAATCAAAACAAAGCGCAATTGTCAATAAGATTACTTTAATTTCCGAAATAGTTGATACTTTTGTTAACTTAACGAATTCCACAAGAAATAACTTTATTGTACTAGATAAAACTATCAGGGAAATAGAAGAAATTTTAAATAAGACCCAGTATCAAAGAAGCAAGGATCTTGTCTTGCAGACGTTTAATTTAATAATTCATAATTTTCAAATAATATTAACACGATTGGATGAAGTGGAAACTGCTGTAGCATTTAGTAGATTAAATGTATTACACCAATCTATATTGGACTCAGATGAACTGTTTAACATCCTTAAAGAAATCGAGGAAACCGACAGATTAGTTTTTCCTGTCACTAAGGACAACTTGATTAATATAGAAAATTGCATAAATATAAAAGCCTATGTAAAGGGCAAACAGATAACATTTATCATGTCAGTTCCAACAGTCCAATTAGATGTGTTTGGATATTATAGACTACACCCTTTCCCAATGTACAACTCTGGTCCAAACCGTACATTCCTAATTATCCCGAAACATCCCTATATCCTTACAAAAGGGTCGAAAACTTTACCACTTTCTCAGCCGTGCAAAGAAGTCGACGAAGGAAAATTCTTGTGCTATGAAAACCACATCTCGTTTGAAGACGAAAGTCAGTGCATCAAAGACTTAATGAAGTTTTCAACTAGGATAACATCATGTTCCCCGTTATCAGTCGAAGCAGAAGACATTAAGTTGAAATCCATACAGCCAGACTCGTGGATACTATTTACGGGTCGTCAAACTATTCTCACCGAGATCTGCGAGAACGACATGAGCCAACATGATATTATGGGTACATACATAGTAACCATAAATAATAAATGTGAAATCAAGATCGAAAAACTTACTCTACGCAAGCGTCGTGTACAAGCAGGTGAAATCATATATACAAGCACACCTAATATACATTGGCCTAAAATTGTCACTCCACTGGATGTCTTGAAGAAACCAATCAACTTAGATAACATCGACTTGGAAAATCTACAGTTCTTATCACACGTTTTAAGCAGGAAAAGTGAAGTGCTAGATACTGAAAGTCATTTTGTGAAAGTGCATAGTGTTAGTTTATGGACTCTAATCATTTACTTAATACTTACCTTTGTACTATTTGTAATTCTGTATAAATATAAAAATGTATTGTTATGCAAAGGACAAAATCAACAGCCTCATAAATCGGATGATGATTTTGAACTTACGGAGGGAGGAGTTATGCATTCCGACCCCATACTCAGAACTGTGTTAGTACACTAAGGGCGCATCACGCCACCAACGCTGTCGATTAGCAATTTGACACCTACACCGATTTAGTATAATCATCATAAAACTAATGTAGACCAAACACATTAAATTAATTATCATGTACCAAGAAGCTACCCGTGGGTCCCATCACACGGACAGCACACACACACACTGTAATCCAGTATGTAAGCTAACTTTAAGAATTAGATGATTCATTCTGGTCATTCTGTTCATTCTGTTAGTACCATCTTGCCAGTGACATACTGTCCTGCTAAAAACTTGTATTCTTAAATAAAGTATCTTTTTTGTGAACAACAAGTGTTCATATTTGACTATGTAGAAAACATGCAAACTTCGAAACAAATATTTACAGATCACGTAAACATTTGATCCGATCCATCGAACCCGAGATCTCAGCACAGCAGTCGTGTGTCAGTCAATACGTATATGTATCAGTAAACGCTTATAAGGAAGCTTAGACTTTCATTCTGGCTTTTACAAAACAGCATTGAGTCATATTCAATGTAATCTTTGCCTTATTCATGATGTCATTCGTCTCTAATTCAGTCTTGCGTGTATACTGTGAGCGTGTAGACTTATGTAAGTGATGCATTCCAAGTAATATTTTAAAATGTGTGTATAAATTTTATCATTATTTTGATCAACAGCATTTAATAGGCCTCTCTTTAGAAAGAAGGTTATGGCTTACTGTATTCCGATGGCCACACGGGTATAGGATTTGTGTCCAGTTTACCTTTTCTTTCAGTGTTGTTATTCTACGAAGTTTTCTCGCTTAGTCAGTTTTTGATGATGAATATGGGTCGTGTCACTCTTATATTCTTAATTCGTCACCACACGGATGTTTAATTATATTGGAATTTTATTACTTATCTAGGCTTTGTAAAGAAACAATGTGATAGAAAGTAAAGACACCTTATTCCACGGTGTTTTCATTGTAACTTACACAAACATCAAATAATATTAAGTATCATTATTATTTTTTTTGTGGAACTGATTCTTTTTATGAGAAGTATTATTAATGTAGTCGGCGTTTGAGTAAAATAATTAATTAAAAATGTTAAGTTATATAGAAATATAAATACATCCAAGGACCCTATTTCAATTTAAAAATCCTTATTCCTACTTCGGCAATACATTACATAACATTACATTACATTACATAACATGTATGTACAAAATATAATGTAATATAATTACATTATATTTTGTACATGGAAAAATAAGTATAGTAAATTAATCTCGCTACGGGTTTTTTCTAATTTTTTGAATTATAATTATTGGCAGTGTAGGAGGTACATACATATACATAAATATATACATGCATACACAAATATACTAACATTTACACAATTTAACAAATAATCCTATATAACATTCTCTTATTAACTTTCTTCTATACAAACATCTCGTTAACTACTAATATAATTACTTAGTTCTTATTATTATATATTATTATTACAACAGGTAATATTTTACTATTTACATTTTACCTTCGTTAAAATAATTTTTATTGTTTGTATGTATATTTGTCGTTTATTGATATTTCATTCGCCGTAGCGGGACAGCACTTTATTTTACAAGGCCTATTGTACCCGAAGTTAGTGCAAACGCATCAGCCGGCGCGAAGAATAAATTATCGTACTGTCCAAGGTCGCGAGACTGTGCTGCATACAAATTATTCGTTAATTTCCTCGATCATTTTACATGATAATTCGTGTCTCTCTGCATTTATAGTTCTCTTGAATGATTTCTGTATTGTACTAATAACTGTGCTTTTTGTTTTTCCGTGTTTCTCTGTGTGTAAATAAACTTGTGAGTCTACCTCCACTATAATTTTTATTTTCTGACTTTTTCAGCGAACACCATAAACGTAACACGAGATTATCAAGTTCTGTGCAGTTAAATTTTAACTTTGTTTCTTGTTAAATAATAAGTGCTTATTGATCTAACAAAATCAATATTAAATATACTAAAGTATTACCATAATATAAGTTTCTCATTACGCACTAATTCAGTTACTTTTGTTTCTTCCGATTATGACGGTACCGTTTTCCTAAAAACTGTTTACCGTACTGTCACCATTACTAATTGCTGTAATAGTATTTTAAAGCTTTACTTCCAATATGCTATTCGCTCTGGCTTCATTATCCTACAACAACAAAACTATAAAAATATGAATTATGAATTCCAATGAGCCTAGTAGTAGTATAGGAGCTAGCAACGTTTTCGAGAAAGAATTTTAGGTCAGCTGATTTTGTGATATGTCGTCCTTCTAGCACTTTCGGTTAGAGTCTGGGCTATCTGGCTGGCGGTAGCGGTTGCGTTCATTAGTGCGCATCCTACCTGTCCAGGTAATAATCCTGGATTTTAAAAACATTTTAGAAGGCGTAACTTTTAATTTTTTGTTTTTAAATAAGTCTACCTAACATACTTTTTTTATTGCCAGACATTTTTGACATTGCTAACTATGTGCCATACGTGACTTTTTTATTTTTTTTATAAAAATTTCAAAGTATTTTATAATGTCTGTAATTTTAATATTATGTTATTTAAATATAAGAAAACTTAAAATAAATTTGCCAGACATTAATTCAATTGTTAAGTCTTGAATTAAAATTAAAAAGTCATGAAAAGTATTGCAGTAGTCCGAGAGAGACAGTTGCAGAATAAGTCGAGAATGATACAGAGAACCATTACGAAAGTAAATTATTTTTCACTGTGCATATAATAAAAAATAATAATAATATGTATCTAGGTTTTTCACAGTACTTGGGAATACCAGAATCTGGCGTGAAACAAATGTTACAGGAACGCTTCTTTGGCCGCCTAAAAAAAGTACTTAAGTCTTTTATCGGGCCCTACACGGGCTTGATATAGACTTTAAAGCGTCATCGTCTTGGCTACGGTATGGTGATCTCTTCGGAGAAATCGAAGGTTTTGTTTGTGCAATTATGGACGAAGTTATCATGACAAATAACTACCGGAAATATATCCTGAAAGATAGTATGGTTGATATCTGTCGGGCGTGCCACCGTCCTGGAGAATCTATTATGCATATTATTTCTGGTTGTTCTCGTCTTGCTCACCGTTAGGTTAGTATTTGCACAGGCACAACCAAGTAGCCAGGAAAGTACACCAACAACTTGCCCTTAAATACCAACTTGTCAATTTTGAAGTACCTTACTACAGGTATGTGCCCGACCCAGTTCTCGAGAACGGTCGTGCTACGTTATATTGGGATCGATCTATTATCACAGATAGGACTATTGTTGCCAATAAGCCTGATACTGTGGTGATAGATCGATTAGAGCGCCGCGCAATGATTGTCGATATCGCCGTTCCTCATGACGAGAATCTCGTGAAAGTTGAAAAAGAAAAACAATTGAAGTATTTGGATCTGTCTCACGAGATTGCCAACGTGTGAAATGTGGATTCGGTGATTATTGTTCCGATAATCATATCTGTTCATGGATTGATAGCGAAGAGCCTCGACCAACACCTTAAGAGGCTCACGTTAGAAGATTGGATCAAGGGTCTGATGCAGAAGGCAGTCCTCCTTGACACGGCCCGTATTGTGAGGAGGTTCCTGTCTTTGGAGCCCTAACCACCGGTGTCTTGGTCCCTGTACCCGATGTCGGTGGTCTACTACTATTTTCTATATTTTTAAACGTGTATTTTTTGTTTTTTATATATTTAAAAATGTAATAAATATGTGTATATAATTAAATAAAGAAAATAATAATAATAATAATCATTCTAGTCAGAGCAAGTTTAAAAAAAAATTAAGTATAAAAAGGAATATAAAATTAGATTAAAATTTAAAAAACAACACTTTTTATTTAAATTGTTCTGATTACTAAATGTAAATTATAAATAATTAATATTAAGTTTTTCAAGTTGTTTCAGCCTTTTATATGAAAAGTATTATGTTATCGTTATGTCCTTTACAAAAAACACATTTTATTTTATCACTGGCCATTGTAACCAAATTAAAAAATAAACATTAAAATCAAAACAAAAACAAACATGTGACATTAGACTGACGCCATCTTGCAAACTTGCCTGTCGCGCCACTGTCGTTGTCTATCTCTCTCGGACTACTAGCATCATACTGCAATACTTCATGACTTTTTAATTTTAATTCAAGACTTAACAATTGAATTAATGTCTGGCAAATTTATTTTAAGTTTTCTTATACTTAAACAACATAATATTAAAATTACAGACATTATAAAATACTTTGAAATTTTTATTAAAAAAATAAAAAAAATCACGTATGGCACATAGTTAGCAATGTCAAAAATGTCTGGCAATAAAAAAAGTATGTCAGGTAGACTTATTTAAAAACAAAAAATTAAAAATTACGCCTTCTAAAATGTTTTTAAAATCCAGGATTATTACCTGGACAGGTAGGATGCGCACTAATGAACGCAACCGCTACCGCCAGCCAGATAGCCCAGACTCTAACCGAAAGTGCTAGAAGGACGACATATCACAAAATCAGCTGACCTAAAATTCTTTCTTTTCAAACGTTGCTAGCTCCCGTACCATAGTGGCTAGCATGAGTGACACTCGGGGCAATGTTCATGTCTATCATCCCCTCGTAAATCTCCCTGACGTGGTCTGAAAATTGATACCCCGGTGGGGTGACGGCTCGAGGGGGTTTCCACACGGTCTGAAAATTGATGAAGGGTTTGCGCTAGCACCCGGGTAGGAAGCTCATCTGGTACGGTGGTGGTATTCGTTCGGAAATCTGTAAAACAACCACTTCTACCTCCGATTGTCTGATGGGTTAAACATCATCTTCATTCTTCCCGCTGTCTCCTACTAAGAAGGTCATCGATGGGAGTGTGTGTTTCGGTCAGCGTGAAAAAAAGTCCTCAACCAGTTTCCGCAGGAAGCTGGACTGGCGAGTTTCCGAAAAGGAAAGCCTGACGCGCGTATTTCGAGTTTCTTTACTTTCTGTAAGTCCGTTTATCCATTGGCAAAGGCCTCCACCAACCTAACACATGTGTAGTAAGTACATTAAAGACTGCAAGGTACGTTTTTGATTTTCTGTAACTGTTTTCATATTTCTCATGTGTTGTTGGAGATTTGTGGTCTTTATCCCCTTCGAGGATCAGTTGGATCAGATTGTGTTAATTTTCTTGTTTAGTTGTTAATTGCTATTTGAATTTGGGTTATTCTTTGTTTTTGAACATAAAACTGAATTAACATTAAATATTTATTTATGATGGCAACCTAGCTGACTGACAGTCAGTTATTGTTTATTTACCCGGCTGTCAAATTGACATTGAATAATTTAATGTTTTGTAAATATAACTGAACTTGTATGACTCAATTATAAATAATTGTTTCTATTTTTAACTGAATGGGTCTTCAAAACGTCCAGGGATTATTTCTTCTGTCTTCTAAAGTCATTTTGCAGATTCTTGTAGTACTACAGTTCCCAAAGTGTAACTTTAACTATTTTTAATGTGTTTTTTTGACGACGAACAAGATAGACCTGTTGTCACTTCAGCGCCCGGAACTGGTTGACCTGGTAACCGACCTCAAATAGTCTTGGGAATAATAAATGCTACTAACATAATGATCTGATTAACAACAAGAAAAGGTAACAAAAACTTGACACAAGCAATGTGACGGTAACACCTTGTAACTCTTAAGTTGCAGACGTCTATACCTGATGGTAATCGCTTGCCATCAGATAATCCGTCTGTTCGTTTGCTCTCTATACATAAAAATATACATTTATTTACTTATTCAGATACAGAAGGCAGTTTCTATTTCATCATGGAGCCACAGACCTCATGGAAGGACCAGTTCTTTGCTTGTTTCTCAGCTGACACTTCTCAGACTTCTTCTGAAATCCCCTCAGACTCTTCTGTCGACAGTATAGCAGAAGTAAAGGAAATATATCACAACTTTGTGAAACCTGCAACTGACAAACGAGACTACA